>JAPMOR010045543.1:533550-626104 GCA_026543865.1 Argiope aurantia | reverse complement strand
TACAAAATTAGTAGGCGGAGCGTTCTGCTGACTTACTGGCGCCAACAAATATTATTTTCCTTTTTCTAAACATTATTTTCCTAAGTTTCAAAAAATACAAATTTATCCTATGAATTTTAAAATATCAGGATAATATTAACATTTTATCACGTATAATTGGTGAAATTCCTTTGTTTTATTCGTTTACTTAGTTATTAGAAAAATTGACAAATATGGAGTCTCTTCGCCAATAACATTATGTTCAAATATGGATACAAGGCAGTTTTAAATCATAACAGATAAATAATTATCGGAAGTAGTCTCCCCAAACTTTCTCGTATACTTTCCAATATGGGCCTTTCCACCAACTTCCGCATAAAATGTGGACTGTGGATGAGACAGTAAATGCCTTGCATGGTATTAGCAAACAACAGTTGCGAAATGTAGCTTTTTGACGTGATTCCGTCATTTTTATTCAATCGAAAATGAATTTTGGTCGCCTTTTTTTCTCTGACCGTTAGAAATCAAAATTTCATGCGAAACTACATTTGCAATAGCAACATCAAGCACAAATTTCATTAATTTAAGTCATTGAGTTTATGGGTTACCGCGTTTACATGAATATTAAAAACATACCGACAGACGTTCAACCCTTTGGTCGATTTGATTCAAAATTTGATAAGAATATATCTATTAAATGCTAAACCTATGCACAAAATTTTGTTTTTCCAGCTCTTTCCGTTTTGTAGCAATCGAGTTTACTTGTACTCGAACAGCCAGACCGATAACTTCTGCTGAATGGATTTCATTCAACATTGACAAAACTCTATGGACAAAATTAGTTTAAAATCAATATACCAAATTTCATCCATCCATCTCTAAATGTTTACTGTCAGACAGATTGGAATAGTCAAGAAAAAAGGGAATTGTCGAACTAGGGAGTTCTGAAATGTGGACTGTTACAATATTTTCTTTATACATAGTAGAGAATGAAAAACTAATTCATTTACAGGAAATTAATTTTTTTTAAAAACCTAAAATAAATCATTGCTATTGTTAAAAATGTTTTGGAATGTGAAATTAAATTCGTCACTTCATTAAAAGAAGGGCATCATAATGTAAACTGTCCATGGTCTCAAAGTACGTAAATCCGCCATTATTAACGTTGGCATATGTGCATTATTTTATGTAAATATTTTTCGCAATTATCATATCAAACAGCATGAAATGTGACTAGTGCATAAATTCTGTGTTATCATATAATCGTATTGTTTCATGCATGTATGAAATGACTTAATTTATACAATGCACCAGGTGTTTCTAAAGTGAACTGCTTTTAATATTCGCTTCATCTCAATGTAAGATTAATTTTAGCCTAAATAGCAAGATCATCAGCTACTTTAATACTTCACCCTGATACAAATTTATATGTGCCTGCAAAGTTAATAAAGATAGTAACATGACGTATATCCTAAATATGGTGGCAAATGAAAAAGGATTTTGATACAGATTTCCAGCAGTACAAAAGAAAACAAACTTCGAGGAAAAAGTAACACTTGAAGATAGAACTAAATTGAAATCGTCATTTGCTGCCAAACACACTAATCAAAATATTGTAAAATTTCTAAAATCGTGGGTTGGTATCCCAATGGAACAGTTTTGATTGTACTTACTTCAAATTCCTCGACATTCTAAAGAATATTTTGGTTTGGTCTGGTTATATTAACGTCCCGTTTGAAGTAACATTAGGGCTATTTTGGGATGGACCTCGTAATTTTGAACCGCGGTCAGATGACGAGGACGACACCTGAGCTGGCACCCCCTCTCTCCACATCACACCAGCGGGAGGACGTTTGGTCATGACGGACTTAACGTGCAACAGACCCCCTTACACGACGGTTCTTCGGTGGAAACGGGTCACGAACCTGCAGCCCGTCGGTTCCGAAGCCGAGACCTTACCACCAGGCCACCGCGGCCCCCTCGACATTCGAAAGAAATAGTTTTTGAGATGGTCATTTTGAAGCAAAATATCTCGTTAAAAGTCATAGATGAATTCAATTCGTGTGACATCTCAGTCATGTGACAAGCGCAGCTGCGCAGATCATCTGAACTCATAACAAAATGTTACATTACATGACACTTGGACATTAATGACACTTGGACTTGTTATGTATCGTGTAATATTTTAACTGTGTGCCATGATTTTATGCTTGCTCGTAGTTTTAGCGAATTTTTAAATATAAATTTATTTCTTCTTAATTCCTCCCAATATAAACATATATTGTGATAAATAACATAAAAAAGTTTTATATCTATCTAAATGTGATCAGCACATTTTGGAATTATGCTTGTCTGTCTGAGAACACAATAATTCTATTAATTCTTCGCTTTGATCTAGAAGGATAAAATACAGTATGTGGTCTTTACACCACATATCGAATTTGAACAAAATCTATTCAGAGGAAATCTATCAGTTCAGCTGTTTACCAGATATTCATGATAACAACAAATATGTACAAAACTTGGCACCAAATGCGTCAAAAGGTTAACCTCTGTCGGCGTGTATTTTCACAAACATCTAAACGCAATAAATTAAAAACGAAATGACTTACATATAGGAAATTTGGCATGTCTTTTGTGACTATAACTATAGTTTTGTGTTCAATTTTGGTTTAAATCCCTAGAGAAAAGAGCTCAAATCACATATTCAGTATTCAGGTCCGTGCATTAACCATATTCTAACAACTAATCGCGCCGGCGTCCTGGCATAGGGGTAGCGCGTCTTCCCCGTGATCTGGGCTTCATGGGATCGAGTCCCAGTTTGGGCATGGTTGGTCGTCCATTTTACTATCTGTGTGATTGTGCCCTCCTGTAAAAAGGAGTTGTGCAAACGAATGAGTGATGCGTGAGTAGCAACGTCGTACTCTTGGCCCTAGTTGGCGCTACTATAAAAACAAGAGACGCTCCCCCACCGGCTTAAATCGCTGTCTTCATAACAGCGAGCTTGTCCATGGCAAGTGCCATAAGAAACAACAATTAATCGCGAAGAATCGCACTCTATTAGATTTTTTCATCAATACTATACGTTTAATAATACAAGCACATTTCTTAGAGAATACGAGAAGGTTTAGGAGAAATTACTTCCATTAGTTTAATTATTTGAATAGCGAAAAAAGAGTTTATAAAGGAAGTGCAGTCACGAAAATATCCTTTCCGCCGGAGGGAATGTCGGAAAAAGTTTAAAGAGCCCTTAATTATCTCATTTATCTGTTCTGTAGATAGCCGAAGGGTCATCATAGAGTTTTCTTCTTGTGTGGTTGAGAAGGGTGACCGTTACATCCTCGTGTTCCATTCCTGACTTAAAGTGGTTCCTGAATTAGCGTGCTACTGCCTCGTGCGGATGAATCCATTAAGGTCAAATGCTTAGGTGAAGAATCTATGATTACATTTACATAGCTTTCAGTTAGAGTGAAAGCTGGCTCTTGAAAGTGGTTGAAAGAGAGATAAATCTTTGAGTTTGTGAATGAAATCAAAGCAACAAAGCTTATGTTTTAACGTAATCACAATCTTCCTTTAATACGAGATCTCTATAATCCAATTCGAGAATTTTAGAATAATCACTAAATATTTATCCTATGAAAATTCCAGAATGCAAATCAACGTAATATCGGGAAAAAATCTGTAAGTTGAGGATATTTAATCAGCAACTACCCATCTCAAAGGCTAGTTGTTTATTTTCTCGAAAAATGTTGGCTTTCCATATTATTATTATATGAAATGCATTTAATAATAATTTAACTTTCAGATAGAAAGACTGAGATCTTCTTTGCCTTTCGAATTTGTCACCAGTTTTGTAATCTAACAATCAAACGGAGTAGTTCTGTTAGCACTCACTCCTGTGGCTAATATTTTTTGTGGAATTCTGCGCTTATTACATGAATTTCAAGAGTTTTGAAAATTAAGAATAATCAAAATAAAATGTGGATCTAATTTTTTAATAACATATTTCTTGTTCTTAATGATAACGACAATTTTTTCTTGCATTGTGCACTTATTACACGAATTTCAAGAGAGTTTTAAATTAAAAATAATCAAAATAAAATTTGAATATAATTTTTTTAATAAGATATTTCTTGTTCTTAATAATAATGACAACTTTTTAGTGCTAATATTAAAACGGACCTGGAAAAGATTTTTTTTTTCTTTTTCTCTATTAAACAATTTTTGAATTCATTATTTTAATAAAAATAGTTTGCTTCCAACCTTTTTGATAACATTTGCTCTCATTTTATAATTTTCCATTTTCTAATCTAAATCTTTCATTCCAATCAATTCCTTTTAAGTTGATTTTCGTTTCTCTTCGCTTGCTTTTATAATTCTATTGATATTTGGGTTTGGAACTGAATACTGAGTAATGGAAGGCAGTTTAGCAGAATATTTTAAAGAAATTTATGGGTCATTTAGAAAATTACTAGTAGCTTCGTATTAATGATTGATATTTATTCATTTGCTTTCTTTTTCCGCTATTCCGCTGTCTTCAATATCCTTACTTTTAATGTGCTGGTGAAGTTATTAGGTTCCCAGCTCTACCACTTGCGAAGCTGTAAGATGCTTATTAAATTGAAAAAAATATACTTAGTTCCATAGGCATCGTGTATACAATTAATCCTACCTCATTTGGATTATTAAAAAAAACATCAAAACCAAAAAATCGGTATTAAAAAATGCCGAATTATTATCCTACTTCATTGTATGAGTGCATCTAGAATACTTCATTAAGCTATTAAAATGCAATTTTAATAGCTTTTAATACATATTCCCTTAATAGAGTTTTGGCGTCATGGCTGACACGTGAAGCAGTCCAAATATGAATTGCGGTGTTTTGGACTGTGAAATGAAAGCCAAGATTTTTTTTATTGATAAATTGAATAATTTATATAATACTTTTAACAATGTTACTGTAAAAAGAGTTGCCAGTAAAAGGCAAAAGGACGGTTTTAAAGAGTTAAGAGCTGATATTTCGTTGTTGTATATGGATGCAGTATCTAAGATGGCTTCCAGTCAAGAAACTGATGCTAATCAGTAGAGCAGCATTATCTGATTGTTTATTGACTTGAAACGTGAATTTTCATCCTGCCGTTTAAACTTAAATAATAAAGTTGACTACATTTCTAAACATATAGTCCTTCAAAATACTGCCAAAAGCCTGAGTATTCAAGAACCTAACTTGTATGATGTGACTGTAAAAGAAAATTCTAATCCTGAAGTCAAAATATATGTTTCTGTGGCTCGAAGCAATTCAAGTGCCGTAAAAAAGATTCAAATGGTGATTAATGGCACCAGTAAGATATCGACGTTGTTAAGTTCCGATAAGTTACCCGAAGCAAAAGCTGTTTTAATTTCAAGACTTAATTTTGACTTCTTTAAAACTAAATTATTAAAACTGAAGAAATGAGACAAAATTCCAGTCTCATGTAAAAGTTTTCGAGAGTGATTTTCATCGAATATCGGACGCATCCAGTTGGCTTGAAGGCTGCCTGGTTACAGAAGTTTTTGGTGCACAAAAAAGAAGATAAATTTATCATTATTTAACCAATAGCAACCCTCTGCCTTACTTAGATATTTGACAATAAGAACATGCTTGAAATGACTGTCTTTGTCTTATAAAAATGTTCGTGGTTTACACACCAAAACTATAGAATTCTTTAGTTCTGTGATTTCTATGGAATATGATGCGATTTGTATTGCAGAGACATGTGACGCTATAGATTCTTTGAACTTATTTGATAATCGTTATCATTTTTTTAAAAGATCGTGGCCCCACAGCTAATTCTTGCAGATAGAGTGGTGGTGTTCTTGTGACTATCAAAAAATGTCCGCAAATTGGACATTTCCGATTTGGATCTTGAAGCTATTTGGATTTCAGTCACGTTAAATCACAGAAAAGGGATGCTTTTCTGTGCTGTTTATTTTCTACCTTCCTCACACGTGGACATGTAAGTTAAATTGTTTTAATTGTTTTGAAGGATTTGGTTCTTATGATAAAATATTAATTTTTGTGATTTAAATTTACCTATATATGATCATTTTTTTGAACGCAACAATCTTACTATTTATGAACTGTCCAATTTTATGAATCTTTTTTCAATTTGAATCAATATAACAATATTCATAACTGTAATAATTTGATTTTGTCTGATATGGATTCGAGTGATATTTCTGTCTGGCTCAGCGATAGCCCTTTAGTACCTGAGGATAAATATCATCCTGCTCTGTCAGTTTCTACTGTTTCTGTATCTTTTTTCCTCAATAAGAAGAATGTGAATATTTCTAGACTTGATTTTAAATGGGCAGATTTTTTTAAAAACTATGTGGCATAAACGATGTGGGTTTTTTTTTTAAAAATTTTATAATTGTATAGATAATATTGTTAGCATAACTGTTCTTGGGAAATTTCATTTCTGGTATTCAGTGAAACTAGAATAATAATAGTTTTAAAAAAAGGCCACCATCCGTAAAGTAACTTTAAAGGTTGTTAAACCTGCTTTCTATTTACTGATTTAAATCTTTAGATAATAATATAATATCCAAAAAGATTATGACGCATTTCTACGATTAACAGAAAGTAATTTAGTTTTGAATGTAAAAAAATTCTGACCCTATTTCATGGATAAAAAAAATCAATTCGCCGGTTATTATGTACTATAATAAAGTACGTTATGAAAATGATGGCGATATCGCACATGCTTTTGCTATTTTAGTTCCGTCTTCAAACCTAGCACTGATGATCTTATTAAAATCGAACAGTGTAAATAGTGTTGTGATATTGTATAAAAGAGAATAAAAATCTTTAACTGTTGGAGTTGATAACATTCCATCCTTGATTATTAAGGGATGAACGGTTTTTTTTATTTTTTATTTATCCACTGTTTATTTTGTTTAACGCGTCACCCAGAAGACGCGTTTCCTCGTATCTTGAAACATTCAAAAATTATTCTTGTTTGTTTTAAAAAAAGGCAATAAAACATGATTGTAAAAATTATAATCATATTGCTATTTTAAATCCTTTGTCTAAAATGTTTGAAAATATAATTCATAAAAGCCTTTTCCTGCAAGTTAACTTAATTTCTTCGTCTCAACAAGGTTTTATTAACTGCCACTAATTTATATTGCTTGTCAAATAAGATTTCTTAATATGAAATTGGTTCTCGACTTAATGTTCCGCTTTCTCGAAGGCCTTTGACTCTATCGACTCTGGAATTCTTTTAAGTAAGTTACATAATCTTGGTTTTCATGTCGACGAATTAGCTCTATTCTTATTTATGTAATAGTAATACTATTTCACGTGAGTTCTCAGTACCTCCGGAGTTCCTTAAGGCTCGAATCTTGGACTTGGACTTTCTATATTATGAAATTACTAGAGTTCTTTTAGTATTCTGAGTACTATTTATTTGCTGAGGACTTGAAGTTGTTTCTTTCACTATTCAAACATTGACGCTGTACCAAGACTACTGAGATATGTTGATTCTCTGTTTAAATGATGCACAGATAACAAGTTGTACCTGAACTTTGATAAATGTAGCACTCTTATTATACAAGGCTCACATTTTGAATCATATTTATAAAATTAATAAATTTGTATTATTCCGCTTATATTCAGTTTAGTTTAGTTCATTGAAATTTACAGATGACGGAAAAGTAAAATTGAGATAGTACTATTAGAATATATAATGAACGGAACACGTAAAATGTACTTAATTTTAATTAACTTTGGATTTTGAAAAGTTTTTTGATGAACAATTGTAACTGATTTCAATGAAATTGCACACAAACTGTAGATTTGCATACGGAACACACTTATATAGTTATAGATAGGAAAGGAATGGTTTTAAAAATCCCCTTTATTAGCATTAAAATTAGAAAAAATATTTCAATAAAAAAATTTTTGGCTCTTAAAGCACAAATCATAAAAGCATATGACGATGATGTAATTATTCCAAGTATTATCGGCATTTAAAAAGTACAAGCATAAATTATTTTAATTTTAATATTTGTTTCTTTAAATTCATTGTGATTTAGTTTCCTTGAGGTATTGTTTTTCTTGGCACGCATGAACCTATAGATATTTAATAAATAAAAGAATAACTTTCTACAATTAAATACAGCAAAAGAAACTAATTTTAATTTCTTAAAATGTGTACTATTTTCTATTTTTTAATTTTTAATATATATTTTAAGTCATCTTTATAAACATTATAAACGCCTGAATCAATTTTTCTCATATTCTTTATAAGATGGCATCTCGAGCATTAAATAAATATTATTAAACTGGTTAAATACTAAATAAATTTCAGAAAGACTACTAAATAATGCATTGATATCGGATGTGTTAATTCTGCAGAATTTTAGAAATTTATCAAAAACGGTTACAAAATTCCATCTTTTACAGATTTTAAAGATTTCATTTTTATTTATAATAAAGGTTTGTGTGTTATCACTTTACTGAGCAGATCGTTTGACCTAGAACTAGCATATTTAACACAAATATACTGTGAAAGAGTTGGAATGTGCGCCTTAAACCGATTGTTTTTTAAATTTTAATTAAAATTTGCATTTATTAGACTGAAAGGAATTTTGGATCTTCAACATAATAATTTAAAAAAGTATTACAGCAGAAAAACCATTCATACATCATCTTAAAGCTTAGTAATTTTTTCTTAATGATACTAATTTTAATTTTTTTAAATTTCTAACGTACTTTACAGTAATATATTTCATTGTGAAAGTAAAACTCATTTTCATTGCTGCTACTCATATTTTATTTTAACATTTTTTCCCATTGTTGACGATCAAATTGCGAAGATTTGGCTTACTTTACTATGTTAGAAGAAGAAGAGAAGCTAGAGAAGTTTTCAATGTAAAAATTTTGAATTCATATGCACTTACAATAAAAATTTGATTTGATGTTTAAAAATATTTTCTAATGGAGCCATTAGGTACCAAACTGCACAAATTTCTTAATTGTAATTTTTAGCAACCATTAGCCAGACTGCCAACAGACAGACGGACATTTTCCAAAAATGTGGTTTTCGAACTTAGGGAGGTCTAAAAGGTGGAGATTCGTCAAATTTCGAGTTCGAATTGTTTGACGATTACTATACTTTCTCTATATTACGCATAAGAGAAAGTAAAACACTTCTTCACTGTACATTCTTTATAGAAAAAAATCATTATTTTCAATCAATTATTTCATTTGAGAGTATTTTCATTTTATTTCCTTTCAGAAGAATATGTTAGATACATCATCAATGTTACCTGCTCCTCTTCATTTTCGAGGAATTTCGCAAGATAAAATTTTAACTCAACGGATAACCTTAAAAATTAGAAAGATCTCGCCAGTCTCTTTCGACAATTAATTTTGCCAATCTGCGTGCATAACAAACTAATCAGAATTCGTCATCGTTATTGTGCAAGTATAAAATTGTACTTTTATTATTTGGAGTGATAAGATACAGCTCATCAAATTTGATCAACATTATTAAATTAATGCCTTTAATATATTGAACGATTCGCTAATCGTCTAAGGCGACTAATTATATAAAAAGAAATGAAGTAAATGAGAAAGAAATGCAAATTAGACTAGTAGCAATGTCTTATAAATGTGCTTGATTTGAATACTAAGCAATAATATCGAAAAGCCATTTGTTACAGTAAATTCATTTTTTATAATTCTTCTTTCATCATAATTACTTTTGGAGATAGTACTAATCAATAACAATTACTCTCTAACAAGATTTATTCAAAGGCAATGAAATCTGTGAAAGAATGTCTTTAGCTTAAGAAATGGGAGGTCAAAATTTCATTTAGATATAAAAAGAAAATATTCGAATATTCGATTTATTGAAATGATACAAAGAAAAATTTCTGGTTATCACATACTAGTCGCTAAAACAAATTATATCTAAATTAAATAAGATACCACGGTTCTACAAAATCAAAATTTATTTTCATGTTCCAAGTGAGAAAAATTTACAGAATTGAAACAAATGAAATGATTCGATTAAATATTTAGAAAGTCCTCATCACAGTATTATTTTATCACAAAAAACATTCTCTCAGAAAATTCTGTATTTTTTATGTACATATGTTAAAGACCACTAAAATCTTTTTGTCAAGCACACCTCAAAGGGTTTGGGCATCAATCCAATACCGAGTTGTCCATCAAAATCGGGCTTTGCTCTTTCGGGCAAAGAAATATGGAACTTTTGTAGAATCGAAGTGAAATATAGGAAAACTTCTATTTTGGCATAAGATTCACCTGGACACGACCTTTTGCCTGTAAGAAAAATGGAAAAGTTAATAACATTCATTAATTACGTGCGAAAATAGCAATACAAAACTTTGCATCTAAAACCATTCTCAAGAAAGAATTTGTTTAAGATGCACATGTTTGATATAGATTTAAGTTCTACTTTGAAGCTACTCGACGTCGCTAAGATGTAGCTCGTAATTTTATAATACTGTTGAATAAGAAGAATGGTATTTCTTCAAATTTCCGCAGTTGCACTGTGTATCAGAGTGTTTCTACGACAACAAAATGAACCCTGTCAAATATTTCTAATTTCCAGAAAGGTAGAAATATTCGGTATAAATTGAAACTTTTAATGCGAAAAAAAAGCTAATTTATCAACTATGTTATTAAAAATGAATTTATTTTAAAAGGTTTTGTTTGGTTTTTAATGGAATCGGGGAGTGAAATCAAATAACTCTGAACTATAGTTTTGAAATGTGGTATAAATTGTATTTCCTGGTCACTTCAGTCTCAGAGCAATTTTTCTCAACAATTAAGTGCATCAGATTAACACATTACGTAAATTTTTCATTATCATCAGGTTCAGAGCTCTAGATCTCCAACAGTAGAGGCCAACGTTTCATTTTTCAACTTCAATAAGAAAATAAAATGATTGTTTTTTTTAGAAAAAAATTTTTTTTTCTGAATTAATATTAAAATATTTTATATCTTCAGAAAAAATTACATTTGCCATAGTTGAAGCATTTGATCCTAATATAGACATCTCTGAAACTTGTAGAAAATAATAATTTTTTTTATGTGTATGTATAATGAATCTCAAATAATTTGTTATATACATTGGAAAAAAAACACAGTAGGAGTGGTTATCCCAAAACTTTCTCTGATAAACTTATCATGCCATGCCTTTCATGGCATTGGCGCATAATAGTTATGAAATATTATCCTTTGGCGTGAATTTAGCCTTTTTACTGAATTTATTGTGTGATCCCTGTCGAAATTTTTGGCGATTAATCTCTGGCATACCATTAATAGTGTTAAAAAATCAAATTTGTGCTTTGCACGCGTTTTCCCCAAACGACAAAAAAAAAAAAATGACTAATTAGAATGGTAATTACTAAGTTAAATTATTTTAAAGTTAAAATTTAAATGTAGAAATTTCTAATGGGAAAACTTTAATAGGTATTTATGATAAAAGGGACGAATTTAACTTTAAAATAATTAAACTTAGTTATTACCATTCTAATTTAAACTCTAAAATTTTCAAAAATTTGATATTTTCACAATTTAACAGAATTAAAAAAAATTGTAATAACATTTTCTTATATTGAAGCAACAAACAATCTTATTAAAAACTTAACTACTAATGAATTTTCCCAAAACTTTTTCAGTTTAGAAGTATTAATAAAAGAAGTTTTATTTAATTTCTAACTTCTTCCAGTTTATTCACTTCAAATTTTAACTCACTAGATGGCGCTTCAATTATTCCTTGTGATGACTTTGCATTATGACCAACCGTGGTTTAAATTTAGTTTACGTTTACTTGCTTCACACTGTTTATTTTGGTGTTGCACTTACAATTGGTATGTGTTTTGCTTTCATATTTTAATGATTTTGGTTCTATGTTTTATCATCTTTTGTTGCCTGGTTTACAGTGATCTTACTTGGATATAAAAAATTGGAAATAATTTTGATTGTTATTATATAATTTTTTTTTATTTTGTGATACTAATTTTATCTCCAAAGACCTTGATTTCCTGGGATTTTCTGGTCACGAGGGGTCAATTTGTTGGACGAAAGTCCCTCAAAAAGTTCCCACATAAAAAATCCCTGGTTTGAATCCCTGTCTGAGGTTGACCCTTGAGAAAGTCTTCAGGCCGGATTCATTATATCTTTCTTTTTGGTTCTTTTGCTTTAACTTTTATACATAATATTTATTTTAATTTGGTTAAATCCATTTGTATTTTGGTTGTGGCAGCATTAGCGCTCTCTAAATACATTGCATGTTTTGTTATATAGGTCCAGGAAATATTTTTTTAAGTAAATTTCATATTGGTTGTTTTTGGATTGATAGTTTCAAGCCTTAAAAATAACCTTTCATTTTCAGTTTATGCAACTTTTCAAATCTTAATTCAGAATCACTTCTAGCGCTTAATTTCTAATCTACAATTCGAACATAAGTGTTTTCCGTTAGCCGATCATCCATTACATACCGAAATAGACAAAAATGCATTACTATAGAAAGACTTCGTAAGTAATTATTTTTATATAAAGCAACTACAATAAAATTATGGATTTTGAAAAGAGTTCTTAATCACAATAAATTGAGTTGATATCCTCAATTGGTAAATGAAACTAAATTTTGAATAAGAAACTTACCAACTGAAAACGGAATAAAGTACTCTGGTTTGATCACTTCTTTTCCATCTTCGGTCAAGAATCTTTCAGGTCGAAATACGTCTACATCTTCTCCCCAGTACTTTGGATTGTGGTGAATAGACCATAGATTAGCCAAAACATACGCATCTTTCGGAATAAAGAACCCGTTCAGTTCTGTGTCCCAAAGAGTGCTGAAATGGAAAAGCAGATAAGCCTTCTTATTATGAAATATTAAAATAACCTGAATAAAATCTTAAAGGGGTTTAATTAGTTAAATAATTATAATTATTCAAGATTATTGACATTATTATACAAAACGTTCCCTTTTAAAAAAATGTTAATCATGAGTATTGTACTTGAAATGAAATTTTAGCATTTATGGTTTTCTAGTACCATATAAAAGTATGTTCAGTTAAGGTAATTGGAAATGTATTTTGCAGACTTTGCCATTTCCTCGATTTAAAATGAAAGTATGAGAGGGAAAATAAGCCTTTAATTTATGACTGCATTATCAAGTTCTAAAGAATTTGTGGCGGATTGTTATGAGTGAGGACAGAACCTGGGACCTTGTGGTTCGCAGTCGAGTAATATGACCACAATACAAAAGCAATTGTCCGTATAGAGTAGCTGTTAACTGGCTTATAAGCTTTCACCACAAATTCATTCAACAATCCCTTTATCCGAATCACCTTATTGATGAACCATATTGAGTTACCGCAACGTTCAGAATTACTCAGTTATGTTTCCAATTACCCGAAAGACAGGTAATTATGAACACGGGTTCTGGTCACGCTAACGAACTAATTGAACAAGCATGTATTTGAAGTGATAAGAGGCTGCTATTCTTTACCTCAAGATTTACTTTACAATTTTCTCCCAACCATCCCAAAGTAGTGTCTTTTTATTGTTTTTCAATAAAAAAATTATTTTAGAAGACATCCCATATAAACTTTTATAGCTATTTAGTATTTTCAATTTGGAGATAAATCTGCCATCTTGTGAGGAAATGTTGGGAAATGCACCTTTATATGAAAACAGAAGTGAATGTATATTACGGAATATAAAAATAAATATCTAAAGCTTTGATATACATTTTGAAACGAGTTAAAACTAATAGTTCAGTTTAGTAACAAAAATATAATACCCATTTCAGATAGAATGTTCAATATCTTATTCAGCTCATTTCCCTCTGAATTTCACATGACATAAAAAAAATCTTTTCAGCTACAGCTTCTGATAGGATAGCTTTTATAGCTCTTGGAAATCGCAAACAATTGATAACCGCCAAAACACATTTCATTTTGTCAAACTGGTGTCCTTCAAAGTTAAATTCAATTTACCAATGTCAATTCCATTAGCTTGTATGACATTCAAATAAAGGATATTCATTTTTTGATATGTTAAATATAATCAATAAAAAGAGAAATAAAATAGCATTGTACTCGCAAACAAATTCGGTAAAAGAAAAATTGAATTCGAATTTAAAATTTTGTTTCAAACTCATTATACTTTTAAGGAATAAACCTTAATTTAATCAATTGGTGAAACATAATTACAAATTTTACTTTTGTAAAGTTTAATATCAGAGTCACAATTTAAATAAATAAAATTCAAATGCTAGAACTCCAATTCTATAGCATCCATACTTTAATCATTTGATTATGAAACTAGTTTTAACCAGTTTTCCTCAACAACATAATTAGAAGATTTGGGATTCATCCGTTTTTAAATCATTCTACCTCTAATTATTTGTCTTTCGATTTGACGTATTTCCATTGAGTTTTCATATTTTGAAAATTAACCCTTTGAACTTTATTCTTTAACTCCTAATTAGATGTTTTGGAATTCAGCTATCGTTATAATTACAAAAATTAAAGGTAAGGCGTAAGAAATGAGGCTCAATGATTCTATCAGAATAATATTTCTTTTCTTATTTTGGTTTTAATAATTGACGGCAATAGTTAGATTAAAAATTTTGATGTTTAAATCCGAAGATCACGTTTTCGTTACCCTTTTCATATAAAGTCTGGTGATTGTTAAATCTATCATAGTTGTTCATAAGTTGTCAGATTGATGAGGATGGATTTCCTGGCTCAAGTAATAGCGTTCTCGATATCATGATATTGCAAAATTTATCTCAAACCACCCATTTTATTGCTTTGAAACGAAGAATGAATCAAACAAATTAAATCATTCAAGATATTATTTCTTTGATTTCTGTTATTTTTCTATCTATTACTTTCATGCCCATTCTGAGTCCCAAGTTCCTTGTAATAAATCAAGGCTGTGATACTATCTGAGGACTAGGATGGTTCATACTATCATTCATACTATCTGAGGACATATTGGAATTCATACTATCTGAGGACATTGATGGGAATGATGGTTCTCCACCGCATTATCTCCATGATGGTCGCTTCGGTGTAGGGCATTTTGCTGTGGTCGGTCCAAGATGGCAATCTTTCGGTTCCAATCACGTCGTCGATTTCTTGCTGGACCTTCTTCTGGACATCTTGGTAAGTAGCCGTGGTAAGGACAAGCCACTCCAGTGTGAGACGAACTGTTTCACTGCCTGCACCGAAGAAAGCCCCGACCATATCTTCAAGGACTTCCTCTACATGAAAAATTATATTAAAAAATGAGGGATAAAACGAAACGGGGGGAAATGTAAAGGAAAAAAAGTATTCATTAAGTAGTTTGTGATACGGAAAAGAAGCGGAATGATCTTCCCCTTTTTTATGTTTATCAATCAAGAATAGTCGCACAAATGAAATAAAGAATGTATTATCCTCTGCTTTTTCATAAACACCATAACAGAGAACGAACATACATGTTGGAATTGTATCGCTTCTCGTTGTCCGAATTTCTCGAACTTTCGGCAAAGATTTATAATTTAGGTGTAATATGATAAGCTAAAATTCAGATATCGAGCATGTTATGTTTTTGAAATATTGAATTCTGATGCACACGGGCAAAATAGGCAGAATATACCACCTTAGAAAAATTTATACTATATCTATATTTTTGATATTAAAGCCACATACCAACATTTTTGATGTTAAGACTTCCTATCAAAGTTTTATATATTTTCTCGATATCAGGGTTTTTGTATCAAAATGTTAATCAAATTTACCAAAAAAGTTTTTCGATTGAAAATATTGCCATACATTAGCTAAATGGCTTTCAAACTGTTGTATGTTGTCCCAAAATGCCGTATGCTAATAACAGTTGCAACTTTTACAGCAAAATTGTGTATGTATTGATAAATATAGTTTTTGACAGGAGGAATGCAGGTAAGTACAGTAGTGAAGACTGATATTTCATAAATGAAAA
The DNA here is from genome assembly GCA_026543865.1 of Argiope aurantia. Classification (NCBI taxonomy): domain Eukaryota; kingdom Metazoa; phylum Arthropoda; class Arachnida; order Araneae; family Araneidae; genus Argiope; species Argiope aurantia. The sequence continues at coordinate 610,104 of JAPMOR010045543.1, read as the reverse complement.
ATTAAAAAAAAAATGTGTGGATTAAAAAGTTATATGCTGTAACTTATATTTCGTGTTTTCATACTAATAAAAACACTAAATAGTAGTGATGAATATTTTTTATTGATAACTCACATTTTGCATTTTTTTTTCACAAATTTCTCTTATAGTTAAAAATCAAAACTTCGAAGTCTGTGGATTGCTTTAATAATTGAAATCGTTAATGAACATTTGAATTTTTTTCCTTTGTATCTTGAACACAAAATATGCTTTTATCCCATTCTTTCATTGCATGTTTGCAACAATGATAGTAAGTATTTTGATTTTTTAAAAAATCGTTTCATTGAGGATGTGGAGTTAGACTTCTCAAAATATTTGCAATTAGAATTGTTATAGAAACGGTAATAATCACTTTTATTTATAAAAAGATCTTGTTGCATTTTAATATTCATCACATCACTTTTTCACAAAATAAAGTGAAAGATTTCTTACAACATTATTGTGATTACCGTTGTTTTATACTCACTGCAAAATGCCGGATCATTTCGTTTTTTTATTTCTATCAAATATCCATCAATATAATCTCGTGGGTTATTTGGATCCAGTGTTTTTTCGTGCTCTGCAATTTCTTTTCTGTAAGAAAAATAATTTTTAAGCATGATTTACATTTTTAATATCAATACACGAGCATTCATGGTTTATAACACAATTATTTGCTAATATTGCGATCCGTTATAATTTATTTCGTAAAATAAAAATACATTGTTAAAAAGCTGCTTGCTTAAAATATTTATTAGTGGTCTCATTTACAACTTAAATAAAACTCCTGTTAAACCATGTGATATTTTATGTATTAGTTTTTTAAAAGAGGAATATCTCTATAATGCGAATATGTAGTAATACGCTCTAATATAACAAGAAAATTTGAGCAGGCAAAGCATAAACTATCTTTTAGTGAATATTTATTCTAAACTCAACAACTCGCATTTAAACTAAGTCATTAAAATATGTTCATGTATTTTTTCCTAATATTGTATATGCTATTCAGTGCAACTTTTTTGAATAGATTTCAAATAATATAAATATATTATTATATTTATCAAAGAAATCGTGTTATTTCTGATCTTTAGATACCGGAAACAAAAAGAATGTTCGGGGTTCAAATGGAAAAATTTAATCAAAAGGTAAACCTTGAAAACTGAATTTTTAAATACAGTAAGTCATAATAAACGCTTTTAAATCAAGAAGCTAATGACTGAGTGAGCGCTTTGAGTTTTGCATCTAATAGTTTTTATTGCACTGAATACATAAACATTTGGCACTGTCTGCTTAGATCAACACAATGTTTTTAACTTACACTAAGTTTATCATAATCAGTGGCGACTAAAGTTGACAGCTCTAGTAAAAGATCTGAAGCATATCCTAATTCCAAAATAAATTGCTTGTTAAAAAAGATTATAGCTCATTAAAAATATTTTATATATTTGCACAGAATTTATTTTTAAACACTATTAACTAATTCCTTTTGTGACAAAATTCTTCAAATAAAAGGTTTCTAAAAAATTTTTATTGAGTTCCTTTCATTCTTCTTGTAGAGCCAGAAATACGTTCTACTTCATCCAAAAGTGATGCTTGCTCATAAATACTTATTTAATCGTTGCTTGCTATAAAGAAGAATTAATAGTTTTCAACACTAAAGCGATTTTGAAGAAATACCGTAGCTTTAGATTTAATGAATATTTGGCTGAATATAGCTTTATAATTAATCAATTATTATGAACACCAGAAATTAAAGTACTATTACGGAAATGGTTATGTTTAGTGCGTTGTGCTTTGAAATTTTCTGCAGTCTAAACAACAAAAAAGGAAGCTTTATTCACATGACCAAAGCGTACACGAGAATAGAAGTTGCAATAAGTATCAGTATACAAGCAGCATATCGGTAGTGAATAACCGTAACAGCTCATAGCGTCCTGAGAGAATAGACAGGATAGACTTCATTCAATTATTCACATTTATCGGCTCGTTTACCATTCTTACAGACTCGATTCGTCTTTGATTTATACAGCTTTCTCAACAGGACAAAGAAGCTTCTAAAACAATCGTCATAAATCAAGTCCTAAAGGAACTATTGCCAAGATTCTCGAACATTCTGGGTCTTTCCTTTTAATCATCAGTCACTAAATGGTAGCCAAGTTTGTCCCAAAACCGGTGGTTAAGGATCATTGACTCAGCATTTATTCAGTAACTATTATTTAACTCAAAAACTACCTTCCTTTTCTGGCGACTTTCAATGCAGTGAAGAAATACTACAAATTTATAACAATATGTTTGATTCGATATAAAAAATATCTTACCTGGTATGATCTCTCGATTCCTTTAAAGTTTTGGCTATCTTCCCTTCAGATCCGAGATTCAAGAATTTTGCTATTTTTGCGATCTTGGGGAAGAATAGCTGCCAAATCACTTGTCCGGCAGCGGCAGCCGACTCTGTGAGAGTTCTGTCCAGCATCTTTCGGACTGGATCATCGTATTTCAGTCTTTTGCCGAACACTAGAGAAGCGATGTTGTTAGACATACTGGGAGACAACACAGTCCGTACTTTCATGGGATGTCCGTTGAATTTGGCGAAGTGATCGAGACAATCGCGGATCTCTTCCTAAAATCAGTGAAAAACAACTTTTTATTAATATAAGAGAAGATTATCGAATTTGAGGGCCAAAATATAATCTAACTTATCAAATAAAAATTTCACAATGTAAAATTAATTTTTTTTCAGCTGTGCATGGAGACAGACTTTGTATAACAAGATTTATAATACAACTCGGAAAGTGGAGGAAGCCCCAGAGCACTATGCTCTATAACATAATTTTAAAATAAAAGGAGTTTTAGGAAGCACGCGAATAAGATTACATTTTCGAAACGAAATAATATATATAATAATGGAAAGAAAGAGAACGGATTTAATTCTTACTAAAGTCACTCTTACTCGCCTTTTTTTAAATGACATTTCTATTGAGTTATTTTTATTCTTTCTTGGAAATAGAGTTCATCATTATTTTTAAGTAATATGCATTTAAAACCTAATTTTATGCCTCATAATTTCTTATTTATTAATTCAACCAACGGCAGTGGCCATCCAAAATTTTTTTCGCATATTCTCTCATAAAACTGCTATCTTTCACCCACCCCCCCCCGCAGAAAAATGGGGACCTTGGGGAAGGCAAAGAATGACTTGAATGCCATTGAAGTATATAATTACGAAATATTTATCTCTTTTGAATTTAGAGTTTTTGTTGAATCGATCGTGTGACGATTCGCGAGCGTCATTGGCGATTAATCCCTGGCATATAGTTAACAGTATCCAAAAAATCGAATTTGTGTTTTAGATGCTTTTCCGCAACCGATTGAAACCAAAATTTGACTCGGAGCTATAATTTTAGTCACAAAATCACATAGCAAATTCGTAAATTTATTTAGGTTCCTGCGTTTTTTAATTTTTGCATTTACATGCTTCTGAAAGTACAAATGAAAGGACGATTAACCCCTTTGTTAGATTTGGTTTAAAACTTGAAAGGTATCTATACTGAAATATGTACCGAATTTCATCCATGTTGTTCTCCTTTTTGTAATTATCGTCCTTACTTATATTTAAATAGCCGGACAGACAGATTTCCTCTGAATGGATTTTTCTTAAAATTTGACAGAAAACTACAAATATGATGTTAAGACCTTATACCGAATTTCAGCTATCTAGCTCAAAGCGTCTTTTGCATTATTTTTGTTACTGGCGGTAATAATGCCAAAAACGTATTTTTCGAATTCAGGGAAGATTCGTTAAAATCTCGAATTCAATTTTTTTGGCGAATGCAATATTTTCTCTATACTCCATATACGATAAATTAAAAAGTCATGGTAAACTAAATGAAAGCAACCGTTTACCATACAAAATTAAAAAGAAAGGCGGGAGCGGAGGAGTGTGATCAAGATTTTAAAGATCTATCCTAATTTATGAAGAGATAGAGAATTAACAGCATTTTTATTTGGGGAACAAATTAAAATTATACTAATCTAATAAAAATTCTAATTACTCTAGAAATTTTCATGAAGTAATCCACATATTCTTATAATATATATTCATATGTATGACTTAACCCATTTATTTTGCATTGTCATTGCAAATCAACATATTAGAAAAAAGGAAATAATCTGAAAGTAAATTGCGAATTAAAAGATATAAAATCTATGTTTTATTGATAAAAACGTATTATGAGAACAATTGTCACTGAAATATTATTTTCAGAAAATTGTAAACTATGTGGAAAATTCATGCGATGAAAATAATTGTTCATAAAATCGAACATCTAAATCAAACATTGTCTTCCTCTATTTTGTGATATGACGGCTTCTTCCTGCAAAATCCATAACACAGATTTCAAATTAAAATCAGCAAAGCGCATCAAGTTAATTTCTGGACAAATCACAAGTCAAAAAAATTTTTAAAGTTCCATTTTGAAATAGTAAGAAAGTTATTTTAGATCAGATTTCGGCTATTTGAACAGTAATCAGATGACTAAGGCGACATTTAAAAGAATAATTCTTTTTCCAGCTTCCACACTCAGCCGCGGTGTCCTGGTGGTAAGGTCTCGGTTTCGGAACCGGTGGGTTTCAGGTTCGAGAACCGATTCCACCGAAGAAGCGTCGTGTAAGCGCGTCTGGTGCACGTTAAGCCGTGCGAGCCAAACGTCCTCCCGCTGATGTGGTGTGATGTGGAGAGGGGGGCGCCAGTTCAGGTGTCGTTCTCGTCATCTGACCGAGATTCAAAATTACGAGGTCCGTCCCAAAATAGCCCTAGTGTTACTTTAAAACAGGACGTTAATGTAACTAACTAAACTAAGCTTCCACATTAGGTCAAAGAAGGAAGAGGGGGGTTGATCCTCGTCATCGGATAGAACGAGATTCGGCTCATGCACGCAATGGATGGCCGTATAAATCGAGTTTTGAACACGTAATCAGCCCAACCTTTATCACGAATACGTGAATGGAAATCATACTCATTTGCACTTCCTTGTTGGGCATAGTAATGTTGTGCATTCGAGTTACTTCTATTCAAATGACGACAGTACTTTCTATTGAAGAGGTAGTATTTTGGTTAGTTACGATCTTAGGGCTGAAGACGTTCCCGTCTTCTGTTATCGTGACGACAGTCATTTAATTAAACCTTGATGTTTAGAAATGGAGGGAATTATTCCAATATGGAATTCATTACTAAGTTGCAGGGGATGGACATTGTTGACCGGCAATTTTATGCCGAAGTTATCAAACACGAATTAACACTTGAGCTATCAACAATGTTATGAAGCATTCATTTCAGTGTAATTGAATACATAAAACCAAAACAAGAAATCAGCTTTTTAGAGAAAAAAAACATCTTTTGAACATTTCTTAATACTATTCTTCCTAAAATTTATCCAAAATAAATTTATGACTGGACTTTTTCTGTGTCCAAGGGGTGGATAAGGTGGAAACTATATATTTTGCCATTGCGACCAACATTCAAGGCTGGAGGCGGTAATATGTCTTCTACCGAGGACAGTTATGCTAAGATAATTTAGGCAATTACAACACCTGCGCTGTTAAGTAAATATTTCACTGCAGCCAGACGTAAATTATAGTGTAAGGGAAGAAAATTATCAGTATGAGTCGAAGCATCAAAAGTTATTTCGATTGTTTTATTATACTCAAATGCCAAAGAACTAAAGCCTTTTGAAAGGAAAAAAAAAGTGTTTTGGGGAATAATTTTACTACTTGGCTGGTATTTCAGTAAAATGATGCGACTTTATACATTCATTTTTGTAGTTTCTTTTTCAACCACAGAATGAATAGATAATGTAGATACGAAAATGCGGAAAATTATTAAATTCGTTTTATTAACTCTCCTATAATTCCGATAACATGCTGTTGAAAAAATATTTCAAAGGAAATTATTGTACTGGAAACATTTTATTTCGTTTTATTTATGGTGTAATAAATTCACTTTTGCGTAACTAGAATTAAATCCATATGAATGATGTTAGGACGCACATCGAAAAATGAAAGCGAAGGCTAGTGTGAATTAATGAATTTAATTATCCGGAAGTCTATATCTACAAATATGTTCACAATTCTAATTTCTATACTATACGCAATACTAATATATTTCATAAAAAACGGAATAGCACCAGTAAGATTTAAAAAAAACTTAATTATGAACAAAATTTAAAGAATCCGAGCATATCAATACTACATAATATTAAATGCAGAAAAATGGGAAGCACAAGAAATAGATCTTTACAACTGATGTATTGTTTGTCAACGGATTTTAAAACCCTCCGTGCTTTTGCGCATGCGTTAAAATGGATTTAATTCAGAAAAATAGAGTAAAGATGAAAGTAGGGAATGTTTACATTTAATAGAAAAGTAAATATCAGAAATTCGCACATCCTCCAACGTCTCATCTCTATTGAGATATAATCGTCGAAAAGTGATCGTCCCATGATACTGAAGCAAACACTAAACAAGATAAATGTTTATTTTATTTTGAATCTTTTCAACTATAGATCTGGTGACTGGTATGCCTTAAAGAAAAAAAATCTGAAAGCTCGTTAAAATTTGTGTTTTGTATCTATATCTCTATTATATTTTCATTCTACATCTATTTCGCACTTAATCATCTCTTCTACGCAGATTTAATGATAAAAAAATTCCATTGTATCTATAAAATTTTATCCCTTTCCATTAGCTGTTATCTACAGTTTTTCACTGATAGTATCTGCAGAGTCAAAACTGCTTATTTTTAGCTGACTTATAAATTTCAAATTATACTATCTTACCTTTATCATGTCTTCCAAACGAGGTTTTCCGAATCCAAGATCTCTCAGCATCTGAAGTGAAAACCTTCTTTGTTCTTTCCAAGGAAGACCGTTAAATGCTCCTGTTTCTAAAAGAATACAATAACAAAAACGTAAGTTTTAGCGGCTTTCCAAACTTTTTTTCTTGAAGGCATATCAGCCACCAGTTCGTCTTTTAGTCTAAAGGTGATGCACTAAAAATCTTCAAATTTTTCTATATTCTTTTATATTTTTCAGAACTGTATTGCAAGACGTTAATGAATATTTTATAATTTTTCTGTAGTTAACATATGTCTTAGAATCCTTTTGAAAATGCCAAATTAGATGCTTTTGACATGTGTATTTGGAAGTTTATATTTTGGATTTAAATTTCAAATTCTTTTTTTGAAAAAGAAAATCTGTTAATATTTATTTATCACCTTTGCTACTATTAATCGCACACTTAACCTAAGAAATATTGAAAACATTTTATTGAAATTGAATCTAAATTCGATGCCATGGTTCATCATAAATAATTGCTCTAAAACACTAAGAAATGAAAAAAATTCGCGATAGTAAGAATCATATTTCATATTTCGTGTGTAAAATACAAAATGAATTCAGTGCTGTGATAACGTTTAGTTTAGTCGTGTTAATGACACGTTTCAAAGTTACATTAGACTGTGCTAGGATGCACCTCGTAATTTTGAGCTGTGATAATGAAGACGAGACCTGAATTGGTATCGACTCCCTTCTCGACCTACCCCTCACACTAGCTTACACTACTGTTCTTTGATGCAACCAGGTTTTGAGCGTCGAAGTCTCCGGCCCTAAAACTCAGACCTTGCCACCAGCCTACGGGGATCTCGTATTGCAATCACAGAAAGAAAGAAAGGCCACATTTTACAGACAGAGCGCTATTGATGAAGAAATTAGAGTTTATCATGGAATGTTAGTGAACAACGCCTTAAATTATATCTGGTACAATTAGGGTTGTTGAACCCATGCACTGAATTTCAGTTTTTAAATGTAATTTAACTAAAATAAAATAAATAGTTGTCAAAATCTCTTGGACAAGTTTGTGTATCTCGAGTGTGCTTTCCAGATAATCTTTTTCTTATACGGATGGGAAAATATGATTATAAATGTCCAAAATAAGATGTTGCATCAAATTAGTTAAACCAAATAAATCAGCAGTTCAAAGGCTTAATTACCAATCGAATTATGTCTTTTTCAAAACAAATTTAAATTTGCATGAATTATATGTAAACAAAACAGTTAACTAAGAACGAATTAAAGTTTTTTGTACTTATCTAAATTGTTTGTCTATATATCAGCCTCCTTATGTTGATGTGGAAAATTTATATCGGAAATATAGAAAAACTCTGTTACATTAACGTAATTGGTTTGATATCATAAACAATAATCCGTTCCATTTACTGATAGTATTTTATTTGAATGACAATATCGCATAAAACAATAACCTCAATGTATGCGTAACTTAATTGGGAATCATGCAAAATAGATGGCATTACGCGAGTCATAAGGAAGCGAGTCCAGGCATTGTCTATGTAGCCGTTAACCAGCCACATCTATGATCGTTTGCCATAAGATTCAAAAATTTGCCCCCTTATACTATATTTTCTCATTCTGGAACTTGAGAATCCTTTTACAGATAGGATTAATATAGGTTAAGATAATGTTAAGATGCAGACTAATGAATATTTTTTTAAAAATGCAAACTCGCTCCCTTGTTAGCATGAAATGCTCGTAACAACATTGTGACGCGATTTTGTACGATATTCAGAATATCAATCAACAATGTGGATATATGTAAATCATCTGCTGCTAAAAGGGTCTTGCTATTAATTAGAGGGAAAACATCAGCTGCAATTTTAAAGATGGTTTTTTTAATGAATTAATTGCATTTAGTTTTATCATAAAAATGCGAATATAGTCTCGATATGAAATATTGACACAAGGTAATAAGGGAAAAGAAGACACGAGAGAATATTCATAATCAACTTAAAAATAATCTCTTTTCAACCGCTAATTCATAAAAATCATGAAATGGTACTTGAAGAAAAAAAATAGACAAAATTCATTGGAAATGTAAATGTTAGTGATAACAAAGGGACAAGAAAGATTGTTTATAAAAAAGAAATTCAAAACACTGAAAATAGTCAAAATACTTTAATCATTATATATATATTATATATATAGTAGATTATATCATTAATTTCCCAACTAAAAGATTTCTCAAAATTGATACTAAATACTTTTGATCTGAAGCCAGTTTTGATAGAATCAAAGAAAATTTAGAAAACATAAATTATGATTTGAAACTAGTAGATACAGCGCAATTCAGATAATTAACAACGAAAGAATTACCATTCCTATTTGAACCATTAAGCAAGTAACTATAAAACTGTTTGAAGTTTGCAAACTTCATTATCAAACAATAAATTGAAAGCCAAATAAAAATTTATGGACCAACTAAATATTTTTGAGATGTTTATTGCCTCAATTTATGTAAGTCCATATGCAATAAGTTGAAATTATGAGAGAGTCACGAAAGCCATTCAGTCAATTATTTTGATCCAAATATATGAAATAATATTCTTTTCATTAACATGAAGGATCATACTCATAAAACTTGATAGATGACGCCACGAGTCTGAGGAATTTCAAATCATGATCATTTAGCCACCGAAATCTATGCCATATTTTGCATCCCGAAATAGGCTAACTTCGGAAGAAACTAACGAATTTGCTCGCCTAACTAGAACAGAATTAAAATTTACTATAAATAATGAATAAGATTAATGGATTGCTTACAGTGATAACTGTCAACAAGAATTTTAAACCCATAGGATTACTGGTAACAGATCGGTTAAAGCAAACTCTGTTCACGAGTTTATTATATCATTGAAATTTATAATTATTTCATCTTTAATGCAGTGGTATAGCAAAGGTAAGTGACGTTAGCAGTATGGTATTATTTTTTTCGCTTCTTCATGATATATATTTCTCTTCAAAAGGGATCATTAACGAGTTAATGTTTTGCCTACACAGAGCTCTCTAAGACTAGCGCCTAGGACAATTGAATCCCTTTTGCCCCCTCTCCCATTTGTTTTGGCACTGTTTTATTATTTTATTTATTGGCTCAGCACTTGATTCACTTATCGGCATGTCATTTTATATTCAAGATCGTAGGACTAAAATCATAACCATTGGATTCAAGTTCCTCTTCGATGCCACATATATTCCATAAAGATACTTTTTACATTTTACGTCATCTTAATGGTGCATAGCTATATCAATTAAATGGAAAAGAAAGACAGAAGGAAAAGAGTCCGCTGATTTTGGATAAACTATTAAAGAGAATTTCTCGATTCTCAAATTATTCTACTTAGAAAATGAATGGTGTGGAAGAAAAATCAAATGATGACTGGCAAATAAAGAATTTCAGCAATTCTTATCCATTTTGTTAACCTAAATTAAAATTTTATTATAAAGCGATCTATTGAACACTTGAACAATATAAATGTATAATTACCAAGACTGCGCAATCCTGAAATATTTTCAAAAATAAGTAAATATTTATTTATTTACTTACTGTTACACTGTGAAAAACTATCCTGCTGTTACACTGTGAAAAACTATCACAGTGTAACAGCAGGAAAGAAAATATTCCACCTCCAATTAAGTTTAAAATGCAATCTGTAGTGCTGTGCTTAGCAGAAAATTATGAATTAATTTTTCAAGAAATAATGCAATTCCTTGAAATTCAACTAAACCTCCCAAGAAAAATATTGAAATATGTTTAGATAATAATAGTGCCCATAATAGAATAATAGATCTGTTGAGAGATAACAGAGATCTTTTTGTTGTTGTTGTTATTCCTTTAGATTAATTTCAGCAGATTTCTTAAAATCACTATTCAAAGTTTTCACAAGAAAAAGGCATTAAAAACTTTATAAGAACAAGCTTTCAAAATTATGAAAATAATAAAGTTTCAAAAAGCAAAACAGTGGATAAAACTTTCGTTGTTTCCAATTTTCCAGCGTTAACCGATGACAAAAAAAAATGTAACTACTTGTTGCTTGAAAACTACAAATTCCATTGATTTCATCACTTACAACTGCTCTGTCTAATAGAGTTATACATGAAGTTAATATTCAAGTTTTTTTTTTACTTTCCTAAAAACTGAAGTTAGTCACCAAAACGCACACACACACACATAAAACACCATCCAAAATTTAACAATATCCGAATTCAAATCAAAATGATTCTCCAAGTCTTTCTGCAATCAAAAATGCGCGTTAAGGGATATGTAAATTCTTTTAACAACTATTATTTTTAATTTCCCTCAATCATCTCTACAGCACTTTAAGATTTAAAACTTCAGTACATTGTAAAAAATATCTTATAATAGCTAAAATTCATAACATATTTCTACAAACTATCATCAAAAACTCACCCAAAGTTGCTTTTCTAAGATCAAATGGATTTTCTGGTGGTCTTCCCATAAAGGCATCTTGAGCGAAAGCATCTTTAGTTGACTGGTAGTCGTCCAAAATAACGCAGTATTGGGTTCCTAACTGCAAACTAGAAATATAATTAAAAGTAGGTCTTAATTTTAAATTACATAATAAATATTAATGAAGTCAATTTAAATTCACATTATGCCATGTCAATAGCATTCGTTTTATTTTGGAATTCAAGAAACATCATGTGTCAAAACATAATGCAAAACAAAACACAGTTGAATGTTAGCTGTTGTGTGTACCTATATATATTAGGGGGCACTGAAATTGTGCGATTTGATTCCTTTGCATTAAAGCAATTATAAATTGAATGAAAATAAATTTTGATTTGCAAAAAAACGACAAATAAAATTGTGAATCTGAAGTGAATGTAATAAAGTACTGTAGTGTAATAAACAATAAATATTGTTAAAAAATATTTTTCAGAATTTTTGCAAGAATTATATAATTTTTCCAAACTTTTAAATTTCATTTTGCTATTAAAAATTATAAACTGTAAAGTATTTTTGTGCCAATTTTTATGCAAAACGCAATCTTGACAATTTTTAATTTCAATTCTGAAGATCGTTTTCTATCGTTTCTTCCATCCATAAAAAATGTCCAACTTTTGGCAAGTTTTGACGAATTTGTCGTGTTAAGTGAAAAAGCAGGCACTAATTTTAGCTGTACCATTCAGAAAAATAAAATGTTCTGAAAACAATAAAAAAACTGATTATTTGAGAATGCTTTTCAATAAAGGTGCCTGGAGTAATTCTGAATTCCTTTAGTTGTGAATGGCACTTAATTTTTTCCAACAATAACTGAAGAAATTAAGAGAATTTGTAGAGTAATTAAAGAATTTTTAATTTTTCCAACAATAACTGAAGAAATCAAGGGAATTTGTAGTGCAATTTAAGAATTTTTAATTTCTCCAATTATTAGGGAAGAAAATAGACATTCACATTTTTTTCCATCACAATTTCACTGGCCAACTCAACAGGGTTTTATTTTCACATTTTTCTTACTTATATATATATTTCTTTTGCTATTTATTGCATTTATATGATTGTGGAAACTAAATTTATTCGTTAACAGAAGTATTTTTAATAATAAATAAAATCACTAAATTATTTGAAAAGGAACTCTGGCAGAAAGGACTAGATAAGAATTTTCACTAATGTATCGTTAGTGTGCAGTTAAAGTGACCACTACGAGTATGTGTTCTAATTATTGGAAAATGTCATATTTTTAACAGAAAAGTTTTTTCGAATGACAATATATGTGCATGTGCTTTATAAGTTGCCGATAGATAATATAGAATTAAAAATGGCCATATCGAAGCAAAAATATATTTGTATACTTCGAGAAAGTAAAAAAAAAACAATTTTTTTTTAATTTCTCGGAAAATATCATTACTAACACAAGAAAAAAAATATTCCAATTCAACAGCACAATATTTTTTTTTCTGTCAGAGATGTCCTTTTCTAATAATTTGAACCGATAAATTCAGTTCTCTGCTTCTTTTTATTGGCCACTTTTATCTCTGTACGACGAGACGTCGCTTAATTTTTCTATAACATAAGGAAGAATAAATATCAAAAATATTTCATTTATCTATTGGGTTTATAATTTCTTTGATTCATTCTAAAATGTCGCTTAATTTCGTATCATTCTAAAATATCGAATATCATTTAATGTCATGTGTTAATCATCTATCATCAAAATTTGACAAATATAATTTTAATCTTTCGATACTTTTTTAATTTCCATAAATATTTTATATTTAATTAATAATAATATAATAAAATTAACAGTTTTATAAAATAATATATAATCTAATATAAAATAAATAATTTTATTGATAAAAGAATTTTTAATCATAAAATATCTATAGTTATGAATATTATAATTCATTTATGAATATTATAGTTTATGAATATTATAATTCAAATTTAAAAACAAAATGTTGTATAATATTTCACTTTAAGTGTGACCTGGCATCGAGAGATAAGGTTATCATTTGAAAAGCACAAAAATATTTCTGATTGTTTTTATCCTTTTTTTTTTCATTCCAAATACAGTGCTTAGACACTCTTATCGTTTTATTTCATGAAATGAAAGAATTTCATCAGTTATTGTTTCAGCTTTACAAAGAGATCTTTATTTGCATTAGTTTTAACTTTACCTCTTTAAAGCTATTTATAGCAAAACTTAATATGTAATTAATCAAATTACTCATTTAGTCTATTTTCTCGAAATTAGAGAATTTTAATGCTAATCAAACAGTTTAAATTTTCAATTTATTATATACATTTATTGTTTTATTTTCCTATATATGCATTTACAATGAATCATCTAATTGTTATTATACAATCATCTAATAACCCATTTTTAAGGCAAATGACAGAAAATTTTTCTTTACATTAAATTTTTATTTATAGTTGTAAGACGAAGATGAAAACAAATATTTAAAATTGAATTTTATTTCGAAGTGTATTAGTTCATTTTAAATCATTAATAATTCAGTATTTTTTTACTTTATTTGATTTACAATTCACATGAAATTTAAATTTTCAGCTTTATTTTTTAGCAGATTCATTGTTTCAATATTTTAAATTTAGAATCTTCTCATTGGATAACTTTATTTCAAAATAATAACTATGAAATATAGCAATAACTATTTTAAATAATTTGCAAATTTAAAACAATTTTAACTGATAAACGACTTAACTGGATATATCAGTTAATTCGTATATCAACTAGGGTGGAAAGTTTTTTAAAAAAAATGGTTACTTATTAATAATAAGTACATGTTTTTAGCAATGCGTTATTAGCTTTAAAAATTTTTTAAATGCGATGTTGCAGTAATATAAAAAGATTTACTGCTGGCCTGCGGCTTATATATTATTATTTATTTAAAATCAGATTAGATTTCATCAGAATTCAGATTTCAAAACATTCTGTCATAAAAATTTTTAAATTAAGGAACACACTATATTTAACGAATTTTTTTTCCTCGAAAATAATATTTCAAACTCCATCAAATTTAGGAATTTTATATTTAATTAATAAAATAATTTATAATTAATGCTTTTTCTAATTTACTATATAAACTACAAAAAAAATTATTTAATATAAAATGTTACATAATTTACCTGAAAACACTGCCATAAGTTTCTCCAAGCTTCTGAAGATCCACATAAGGTTTAGAGCTCATAAAAGGAATATAACCAACGAATGGAAAACCATACGGCCCTGGTAGTATCTTACCTTTTTTTCCGGATAAGAAGAAATACAGTAGAACACATAAACTACCAACAAGCAAAGCTGTGACGAGCTCCATTTTGTCTTCCTAACTCTTTCAATTGAAATAAGTTCCTGTTTTCAACGCGCTCCAAGGTCATTTTGTATACGATTAACAGATAACATTGGTCAAGATAAAGATGTGTGTTTGAGTAGGAAATGATTACGAAAGCAGTTATTTATGTAATTCATTCCAAAAGAAATGAATTATATAAACTTTTCCTGTTTGTGTGAGTGTGAATTTGAATAACAGAGATACAGATAAAATCTAAATAACATATGATAAGTTACGTAAATTATTCTATTTTTATTCTTTCGATACGAAATATACATAGAAAAAGAAAGAAAAGTATTATAATCGACATGAAAATTGTCATTTGATTTTGATGAACCTCCATGTTTCAGCACAATATGAATCCAAAAAACACATTTTTGGAATTATATTTGTCTGTCTGTAGACACGATATCGCAAACGTGTGGTGGTCATGGGAAGCCTGTTCTTCAGCAAGAATTAAAAATCAAAAGACGCTTCTAATCCAGGAATACAAGCACAGATTTCAGCATTCCTGTTATTTTAACTTCAGTTTCAGATTGAGGCTGAGCTTCAACTTCTTTAGTTTTTCCTTGATTCCTGCGGTTCTTCCTTTCTGAGTTTACGACAATTGTTCTGAAGCTAACTTCTGTTTTCTTTTAGAATATAATTAACTTATGAATGGTCATGATTCAAAAGTTGTTGGTTTTTGATTGAGTAACTGTTTATTTTCTTTTTTGTTATACATCCAACTGTTATTGATTTTTATTAAAGTAATTTTATTGCTTATCCTGAGTAATTTAATGAAATTTTTAGTGAAATTAGGATTGAAGTCGGATGCGGTCAAATACACTTATAACCGCTTTGAGCTAGACAGCTGAAATTTGACGTGTGATATCTACACAAAATTTGTAGATTTCGTACAATTTTTGAAGGAAATTCATTCACAGGAAGTCTAGCTATTCGAATGCAATATGAAGGAAAAAATGAATAAAATGTATGCCTAGATTTAGTATCTAAAGTATAAATACTTATCAGATTTGAATCAAATTCTTCAAAGGGTCGATCATCGTCTGTCTGTGCATTAGCATGCACGTAGATGCAATAATTCAAAAAACGCAATGACTTCGATAAATTAAACTTGCTTTATGGTCTTGCTATTAAAATTTCTTCCAATCGTTTTAAAAAGATCCTCGGTTTTCTTCATTATGATACGATGCACATAATATTCATGTGTGGACCTCCAAGAAGAATTATGAGTGGTATTCATGATCTTGCCCAAGGTCCGCAAATATTTTGATGGATAAGGATGAATATTACCGTTATTAGAGAATACGAGAAAATTTCAGGAAGAAGACTCTCACTATTTGATATAATTTTAAGTGTTCAGAAATAAATATTTAAATATTAGTTTCTATTGTTTCATTTATTGCATTTATGCTGAAACATACAGCAACGGCATTAAATTCATTTTTTAGGCTGTTATGTCTACTGTGGAAAAAAAGATTAAATTTTAAAAATAATTTCTAAACCTAAAATATTATAATTCTACTATATTTCAGACAAGAGGTCCGAACCTCTAATCATTAAAATAGTTTTTTTGAAATTACCTCCTTAATACAAGTATGTCTGTTAACTGGGGATTCTTGAAGTGTTATGAGTAAATATTATCTAATTTTGAAAAGATACAAAGTTTGCATCTTACATGAAATGTACCTTGAAATATATTAAAAAAATATTCAAATGCATGAACGAGAAGTTGTCTTCAATGGTTATATTTATATTCGGTAATCTAGCTTTGCACTTATACCAAGTTTCCGTTAACTTATTGCAAAAGGTCATATCAGTACATAAATAACTCACATTTAAATCATACAAATTATAATAAACCAGCAGAAATTGTCTCTCCAAAACTTTCTTGCGTAGTACCTGATAAGCGTTTTGCGTCCCTCTTTCAGCATAAAACTGTGGACCTTGGATAAAGCCGTGAAGGTCACGAATTCTCATATTTTTATTTTCAGACTCTCACAGGTGGATATCTTTCGTGCAATTAGAAAATATTACATGCATTTTGAAGGTTTTCTTTTCGATTGATAGAAATAAAAAGTTTATACAGAAATATAATTTTAATAACGATATCACATTGCAAATTTAATTTATATAAGTCACCGCATTTTTTGAATTATTATATTCTATATGTAAAAAAATATGCAGACTGAACGGATAATCATTCAATAGATTTGATTCGAAATTTGAAAAATATCTACTCTTTAGATATTAAAATTGTATTTATCTAAGTCGGTTCGCTTCTGAATTATTGCATTTATATGCATGTGCAAATACAGAGTAACAGTCAATCTCTTGACAGATTTCGTTGAAAATTTTAAAAAAATCTACATTTTAGAAGCTAATCTTTGTATCATAATCTATTCATCTAGCACTGTACATCTTGCAATTTTTCGATTCTCTTCTACCAGTCAACCAGCCAGAGGGAGAGAAGATATTTCTTTGAAAATTTGACAGAAATCCAGAAATTTGATGTTAAACCCAATACCAAATTTTCTTTTTCTAATGAGAAACATTTTTTTGGGGGGGGAGGGGGTATCATATTCACAGACAGACAGACATAATTCCAAAAATATGCTCTTTGGACCCTTGGACGTTTGAAATACGGAGATTTGACAGAATTACGAGTACGATTTTTTTTTTAATGATCACAATACTTTTTCTTTTCACACTCCATATAAAGACGATACAACGTGTATTGACCAGCAAGTGTTACTTTGTCTTAAATGCTGGTTTTAATATAGTTGCTGTTAATATGTAAGAAGTTAAACAAATATTGCTTTTTTTAAAGAACTTATAATTGTGAATGGCGTCTTTCAATCCACAGACACGGTGACCACGCTGAAATTGAAAGTTTCAGGGTGATTATGTTATTACATACTGAAATTGCAAAATTTTCTAAATTGTGATAATATTTGCTCTTATCTCCACTATTTGGAAACAATTTATTTGTTTATTTCAATTTTTTTTAAATGCAAATAAAGAAAATAAAAAAAGAAGCTTGAAGTCCGTCTATAATATATTTTGGAAGGATTCCGTGAATTATCTGTTCACACCGTATACTTATACCACATATACGTATACTTAACTTATATACCACATACTTCCATAAAAAATAAGTATCTTGTGCAGTGATACCAATTATTACAGAACAATACAAGGTCACCATCGTTGCTACCCAATAATCATTTTCCTTTTACAATAATGGGAAATAATCTGCAAAAATTGAGTATTAAAATTATTTTATCCACAAGTTTGAGATTAATAATTCATCGTATTGTTTAAAAATACTTTTCTCTAGTTATCATAGAAGCAAAGAGGTTTGTAGAATTTCTTAATCTTTATTTGTCAAAGATATAAATTTCTCTAATTTGCATTTGCTTCTACAATGCATGAGTGTTTCAGGAAAACGATTGTTAACGAATTATATGTCTGAGTTATCTTTCGAATTATTTTTAAGATTTTCGAAACAATATTCGGTTGCATAAAGGAAATATTGTATTTCGGAGATTTTCAAATATTATTCAAAAAATTTTTGCTTTTAAATTCATTTATTATAAAAATAATATTAGAAATCCGCTGTTACAAGTATATGTTACAAACAACTGTTATAATCTATTATATTAAAGCATTTATAAAAAATGCGGTGCTTTCTTTGTTCATATAAATTTTTTTTTTTAATTTTTCTATCCTATCATTACTCTGCCATCTTTTAAAAATTCTAGTTGAAATTGACTATAAAATATCATTATATATCATTAACTACGAAGAATTTTTTCAATGATTACTCTCCTTTTTAAAATATTAAATTCTTGT
Organism: Argiope aurantia; assembly: GCA_026543865.1. Classification (NCBI taxonomy): domain Eukaryota; kingdom Metazoa; phylum Arthropoda; class Arachnida; order Araneae; family Araneidae; genus Argiope; species Argiope aurantia. The sequence goes on along the minus strand of JAPMOR010045543.1, from coordinate 591,511 downwards.
TTAATACATTATATTTTTAATTTAAATTATTTTTCAGAACTATTGCTAAAGGAAATGAGATTTTTTTTCTTTTATTTTTCACAAGATTAAAAATTCTTAAATGCTTACTTAAAAAGTGCATGAAATTTGGATAGATAAAATCTGTGATTTCATCAGTTTTGAGTAAAAATATTATTTGCCTTTTTGTATGTGAAATTTGTCTTGACATTCAAAACAAAAAGAGCATGTATAGTTGCAAATTCAAATAGATGTGATCCATTTAATGCCTTAATAAATTATAGGCTTTTAATTAATTTAAATTTTTTAAAGAATGTTTTACTGCCTACTGCTTATATAATTTCTAAAATTCAACTAAATTCTGATAATCATGCTTTGATTATCATAAAATATGTTTCAATCAAATCTGGTAGCAAAATTTAAAATTAGTGATGTAATAAAATCAGAACTAAGGAGCGATAAATCACTTTGAAAATTTTTGATGTTTATTCATCTGATACTTAAGATTCAATTTTCAGTTTAAAGCCGAAGATGCTTTATATTTTTTATCTAGCAACCATCAGTTCTGTTGCTATTAATTATAATTTTACATGACAGTAAATTTAAAGTTTTTTAAATTAATGCTAAAAATTAATATTTTAATAATAATATCCTCATAACAAGCAATAATTAATATTAAGCATTATTTAAAGCATTTAATACGATTAATGCTTGTCTGGCAGCTTGATATTTTGATACACTTTAAAATGCAGACTATAAGAGTGGTTTAAAGATTCAGATGATATTATGGATGAAAGAACATTGATGTTATGTACTTAGTGACAACTAGAGGCTTATTTCTTAAATTTTTCGTTACATAGTACTGTTGATAATTAAGAGAGTATTGTGCATATTCTGCTTTTAATATTCAGAGATTCAAAGATCTTTTACTTGCTAAATCGAGGATGATCTTAAACTGCAGTTGAACTTATCCTTATTATTAATTTTCAAAGTAGAAATTTCATCTCTGATATTAACTTCAGTGACAGCAACGAAATACTTTTTTCAGAAGAGAATAGATATTTTTACCTTCTCATATCCGAAGTATAGAGATATTCTCGTAAACATTTTCGAACTCGAGATTTTAATGAATCTCCAAATCTCAGATCTCTTTGAGTTCAAAAAATATATTATCGGCCTTACGTATGTCTATCTATGAACACGATGATATATACGGATAAAATTTAAAATAGAAAATATTTACCAAATTTGTAAATTTCTATCAAAGTGTGTGGGAAAACCATTCTGAGGAAATCTTGCTGGTTGATTGTTCGAGTAGAAGTGAACCTGATAACTTCATAAAGATTCGGGTAGTTAAAATTTGGTACACAAGTTTGGTATCTATAGTATGATTCTTATCAAATTTTGAACCAAATCTGTTCAAGGATTCACTGTCTATAGGTCTGTATTTTCGTTTGCATGCAAATGCAATAACTCATAATTGCCACGAGTTAAATACGTGAAATTCGTTATGGTATCTTGCGATTATAATTTTAGTTTCGTGTCAAATTTTAGCTGCAATCGATAAAAAAAAAGCGTCCAGCATACATATTTGTACGATCGATTCAGTAAAAATGCTTTATTCACTCAAAGTAAAGATCCATATTTCATAACTGTTGCTCACCAATACCATTCAGGACATTGGCCCTTTATTCTGTGACACAGGATAACACCTTTATTGGAGAATACACTATAAAGTATCGGGAAGCCCACTCCCGCTGGTTCTGGTAAGATTTAAAAATAGAGTGTGGTTTCGCACCAAGCAGTCCAGTCATATCAATAATCTAAAACTTCTCCAAAAGTTCATCATATAGAATAGCTACATGAAATGGTTACAAACGGTATTAATGAATGTTGCAATGAAATTTGTCAGGATTGCCACATTTGTCAAATAATATTCTAAAAGACTTAACTTTGGTAGCACCGTTTCATTCTTAAATCGAGCCATTTTTCTCTATCTGAATCCCATATTCACATGTTTAAATATTTAACATGTGACTGAAGATTTCTGCGGTTTAAAGAAATATGTGTTTGTATTTCATTACAGTACTTTTTCTTAAAATATTTTTCGTATTTATTTTACACTCTTTAGACTTTAGAATCTGGGTAAATAAATAGAAGCTTCATAGTATCAGTTGAATTCAATGGGTATCACTACATCTCACCATAATAGCTCTCATATAATATATTATCATATATGAGAGTTTTGTTCCTTTAATATATCTCGGTTAATTCTTTAACTCTGAAATAGATTCAAGTGTCATTTAAATAATTTAATTATCAGATGTTATTTATAAAATGTCATTTAAAATTCCTCATCAATTTTCTAATGGCAAATGTTGTATATATTCAGCACAAAAGTTATGTAAATAATAAATGAAATATAATTTCACGGTCATGACCAATTTTGATAAATGTAAATAAAGAACCACATACTAAAATTATAGACTTTATTATGGTATTATTGATGGTTTGACCTTTAATAGAAAATATTTCGTGATTTTTTTCGATTTTCTTACCTGAAAATAGGCCCATAAATCTTGTAAATCAATATAAGGCCTAAAAAAGAAATAATATCCAATGATATGCAATCCACTTGGTCCGCTTAGAGTGTTGCCACCAATATAATAAATTGCTATATAAATAACTATAGCAACAAAAATGAGAGCTCTGAAGGCAAAACTGTTTACCATCTCACTTAGTAGGTAATCCACTCAGATCTAATAGACCAGAAATATTTTTATATTGATTATACTGTTGTTTTACGAAACTGAAAGTAGATAGATGAGTTCCCTATCTCATAAAAAAAACACCTTGGATTAGATAGCATGTATTTATTTATTTAAAAGAAAATATATCATATACAGAAAAAACCTCCAGTTAGGAACCCATTAAAAATGATCATCGAAGACGTTTGAAGATACTCAGAAAATTGAAGAAAGACGAATCATTCCAAACTTCCAGCATTCTAACATCATCCTAGTGGGAATAGGTATTTGTGGTTGTAGTCAAAACACGTACAGATGATACAGTACACACACACACACACACATTACAAAGATCTAAAAAAAATGTAACAAGCCTTTATTTCTTTAAATATTACAATTAGACATATATTTCTAGTTTCAAAGTTTCATGAAATAAGATACTCGCATGTATAAAAATATTTTGGTTTCTGTAGAGAGGACTAATAAAAGTTGGGAAAATTAATTTTTATATGACCCCCTAGTGAAAAGAGAAAGTAGGTGAAATGTTTGTCTAACACTCATCTATAAAGATACGAAGTTTTATTCTTTTATCTGTAAACTTTAAAATTCTTTGTGATACTAAAATATACATTTATTTACTTAGACCGTACTACTATTCCTCTGACAGTTTAAAGCGAGACTGTCGTTGCAATTTTCGGGGATAATATGCATATCATAAAAAATTATTAAAAAGTCAGAATCAAAAAATAACACATTCTTTGATATCTCTAAAAATTGTATTCTTTTAACAATACTTTATATATGCGATCCATTTCATCACTTAAGATATAAATATAGGCATTTTGAATTCATGGACAGAGATCTGCAGACCGTGTATTGTCAAAGGCATTTCATATCTTACTTCAAACATCATGCCAATCACAACTAATTGAATGTATCGGTTACAATTCAGTATAATGTTGAACAATGGGACTAAGCAATGAGCCTCTAAAGTCGCATTCCAACGACCTGTGACTTACGAATATGTTCGTAAATCTTCCAACTGACCCATTGTTGGACCAATCCCGCCTGTGGACACAATCCGGAGTTTCCCGCAAATTGTCTATAAATTGAGCATACATCAAAGAACCCCAGAAAATCGCAAGAGAGGAGAAAGAGGGGAAACTGTGCCATGTCTGCAGACGCAAAGGTTGTCGGAACGCGGCTTAAAACTACTACACAGCATATTTACCAAAAAATTGCTGCCAATACTGAACCGCTTGTATGAAGAATAGATTTTTAACGCATCCATCATTTTGAAAATTAATGCTGTTTCCCCGATTTAAATCTATAGAAATTGCATTTCTCAATGGATTGTGTGCATTAATTCTATAGAAATTACAGCGTCTAGAAACGAATGCAACATTTGTATTACATATTTTCAGACTTTTGAAGATATAACATGCTTAATGGGAAATATGGTTGAAATCTATTTTAATGTTTCCTTTGAGAAGTTTTTTCTTCTTTCAACATGGTAATCAAGCGTTGTATAGTCTTCAGTAAAAGCAATCCTTTAGAAATTCCTGTATGTTTGTTTTTAAGAGAAATCCTTTGATTATTGATTTAAAAATGAAATCTAATTTCTTTTATGTGTGATTATTTTAAATAATAAAAATAATATATTAGCGTTGTTTTTAAAAGGAATTCCGAAAAAAATTTATTTCAATTCCATTGTTTAATAAAGAAATGTATAAATTTATTTTTTTAATAAAATTCGTCTGCTCTCCAATTTTCTAAAATTGTCTTTATTTTATTATTTTTCATTTTCATTTGGCATTTTCATTTCCCCTGAGTTCTTAGAACTTTTTCGCTTCTTATTGTCTTATTTCACAATTCCTTTGACTTTTAACACTAAACCTACCGGCATTTCACCGATACATTGGAATTGCCATTGGAAGCGGTCATTTGACCGGCTCGTGGTAGCTTTAGTGTTAAGACAGTCATTGATGGCTGAAAAATAGAAGAAAGGTGAGCAGAATTTTTTTTGTAGGAATTGATGGTTGAGAGTGAATAGAACATTGCGATGCTTATTTTTGATATTGTTTTAATTTCTTTTGTTTGTTCTTTCCCCTGCTAGTGTCTTCGAAATTTCAATAATTTTGCGGAGTTAATCGGTTTTCGCTAGTGAAGTCGTTGCATATTTTTTAGATTAAAAACTTTTTGTCTCATGTCTACTTGAGATACCACAGGCCCAGCGAATTCTATTTTATAATTCCCAATGAAGGTATGATCACAGAAGTTAACTATTTGGCGAATAGTTGCCTTTTTTTCTATTAGTTTGGTATTAATCTAATGTGAACAATTGGGGCAGCATTCTCGGAACAACTACTTGCCATTTATTTATCGAAGTCGCGTGATCTTTTTGAGGTAGGCAAGGCTCTATATTATGTCGTAGTTGACCTCATGTGAACGCTGCTTTACTAAGAGCGGATCAATGAGATTCAAAGAAGTCCGAGCAATCGCCAATCGTTATATTTCAAAAAGTAGACTTATAAGGTGTATTCTCAATAATAAAGACAAAAAATTCATAAGATTATAAATTTCGATTCTTTGGTAAAATTGGAAGTTGGTTAATCTTTAACTGGGACTGCATTGTTTATTTTAGAAGCCATCTTGGCATTTGTGCCTGCGCATATATCAATGAAATATAATTTGAGCATTTAACATTTTTTCTTATAATCACATGACTGACTCGTGTATTGCAACTACAGATATCTGTGCATTTAAATTTGCAATTACTTAACTGACCGAAAATACTGATATATATATAATTTTAAGTTATACCGTTATATGCATTGAAATAACAATAAATATCCCTAATAAATTATTCATCTAATTGAGAGATTAAATAAATTCTTCGGCCAAAGGATTAAACATATTCATAACAGAAAAAAAATTTCAATAGTAAGTGCCCGATTCTTATACAAGGTATCTAAAAAAGGAAAAATCTTTAAAAAGTAGTGGGAATGATGTAAATATTCTTAATTGAAATTTTTCTCAAATTCATAACACATTTAAGCTTTAATTAATGTTAAAATAATTATTTTCTATTGATATTCATGATGACTTAAATTTCTTAACATATTGTTTTCAACAATCTCACGCTTAACAGTTTTTAATTTGACATCTAGATTTTTGAATTAAAAAAATGTTTTTGAAGATATTATTCAATTTTTATATTTATATTTACAATTTTCTTCTCTGTAACCTTGAACATATATTGTAATTCATTAAAATTCATTACCAGATAGGTAACCTTATTTTGAATTTAAAAACTTGAATGATTGATTAATAAGTGAAATTATTACAGCATTGTATTTTCACCATGAACAATCAGATGTGAAACATTTCACAGCACTATCACGCGAGAAAAAGAAAGACTGCTTGTTACTACTATTAATTGAAAAAAGTAATTAAACGAAAATATATCTTTTAATAATATTAATATGTAAGATAAAAACCCTCCTTTTACTATTAAACATGTATTGGCATTTTTTAAAATTTTTATTTTTGAAATGTAATCCTTTTTTTGAATATAATATGGAATATGTTTTATTCTATATAATATGTATCCGAATGAGATTTTTCCAGGAATGTCCAAGTCATATGGCGTATTTGTATCTACATCCTGTAAGTTAGTATATACAAAAAAGGGATTCTCTAATAGATACTTATTATAATTATCAGTTGATTATTAATTTAAAAATTAATGAATAAAATTTCTTTTAAGTAAGATTATTTGGAATAATATTAGACGCTGCTATCTAAAGATATACAGAAGCTATTATCTAAATAAGCATATTAACTAAATGTGGAAAAATGAAACGTAAACCATTTTCGTTTGCCCAAGCAATAATTTATGAATATGTTCAGTGAAAATACAAGAAAACAATTAGGAAATTTCCATAGAAAGTAATAAATCTTATAAAACTGAAACAATTTACAAAACTGTATTTTAAATTCCTTATTTATCCTAATTACTATTTATAGATAGTATGACCTTGAGCAATTTTTTTTGTTCTAAATTATAATATTAAGCTGTTCTACTATTTCGTACACAATTCTTTTATCATAGGAAACGTAAATGGTTGTTATTTCTTGTGAATATGACAAGAAAATGCATGCGGTATCGCATGTTTACTTAATTTGATGCGAAGTGCTGCAAGGCCAATATCCCAGGTGCTACATGCTAGTAGCTAAAGTAAACTATATATAAAGAAAAAAGAAAAACATCTTTTTTAAGAAGTATATAATTTATTTCCGTGATTCTTGACTGGTAAATTTACAGAAATGGAATAAATGATATAACTTTATTCAATATTTAGAAAGTCCTCTTGAATTTTATATCACAGAAAATTTTTCTTCCAAACGTTCTGCAATCTTTTTTGATGAATATTCACATATAAACCCTACACTCTTTTCTTCAAGCATACGTCATAGGATTTGGGTCCTAATCCAATGCCCAGTTGTCCATCAAAATCAGGTTTTGATCCTTCGGGTAAAGAAATGTGGAACTTTTGAAGAATCGAAGTGAAGTACAAGAAAACTTCAGTCTTAGCGTAAGATTCACCGGGACACGATCGTTTACCTAAATGGAAAAAAAAATGTAAAGGTTATTCCACAGGTTTATTCTCTATGTATTAAAAATAATGCTTATAAGTAAAATTTGAAAATAGATATATAGAATTTTAAATCTAAAACTCTTCTTCAGGAAGAATTGCTAAAAATACACTTGCTTGGTTTAAATTTAGATATTTTTTGTATCTATTCAAGCCCATTGAATATTGAGTATAATTTTGAGTTGTGATTGAATAATAAGAAGGGATTTTCTTCAATCTTTTACGGCTAAACTATCAATATTTGTATACAAAGTAATCGCCATTTGCCCTCATAGATAATATATAGGATAGTCACAAAAACACTTTATCATTATATAAACCCATTGCCAATCAAAAGTAAATTTCAGATATTGTTATTTGAAAGTATGCTCTCATGATTATGATAATTTAGAATAATAGAATTCTCACAATCATTGTTATAGCTTAAAAAAAATTCAAAATTTTCGAATGGTAAATACCTTTTTTTCTTGAGCAAAGGGATCAATGCATTGAAAAACTATAAATATGAAGCGATATACATATGTTGAAAATTGCTGGTGTAAAACATTGGCAAAGATTGTAAAGAACAAATAGCATCACAATAGAGGAGATGACACATTTTTTATAATTCAAAAAGACAGACAAAGAAGCATAAATTACAGGAAACCATGTGCAAAGCATAGCTAGTGGGAGACATTTAATAAACAAAGTGGAAAAATTGTTTCTTTATTGAGGTGTTCTAACGCGCCAAAAAAATGACACTTTCAAGGAAAGAGCAGAATGAACAGATACAGGGTGAACAGATAAAGCTGTTTTACTTTAACGAGGAAATACTGACGAGGCAAATACGAGTTTATTGAAGTTGTTGCTGGTGTTTATAATTAGACTATCTCGGGCTCATTGCCTACTGCAAGAAGAGTTGCCCACAATATGAATATATCGAAAACTACAGTCCTCATTTTTTGCACCTTGTTTTGAGAGTGTTTCTTAATCGATTCCAGCGAATTCAGATGTTACTACCTGGAGATAAGTAACAGCATGTCGATTTCGTGAATTTTTACCTCATTATATAAGATAAAGATAGCAGGTGGTCACTTAACTAGGAATGATTGATGAGGCACATTTCTGTTTAATTGTGTACATTAATTCTAAGAATTGCGTTCACTGAACTGACGAAAATCCTTATGAGCGCCTTTACACAAAAAATAATGGGTGATGCAGCATTGCAATCACATTTGTTTTCCTTCTATACTTTAAATTACAATTTCTCAAATTTATTTTCGATTGGTTGAGCCAGGGATTCATATACCGGGCAAGTTTATTTATGTCGATTCTATATTTTTGTTTGTTGTGTTATGTATCATTTAATACTAATTTTGGTACCTGCAAAGCTAACAAAGAATAACCGATTCTTCTGTATGTGAATGTCGAAGACTATATCAAATTAAATGAAAAAGTTTTCTTTTTAATGAATTTTTATCATGATGATGATAATTAAATCTTCATCTCTACAATAATTTTTGGTTAAGACATATATTTAAACTCAGATTAAAAGTATTTGATTTTTCTCTTTACTCCTCTTGTCTCTTTTGTCATGCCACCATAAGATAGCATTGACGGTACGATGCAGTTTCAGAAGTCTTACACTCACCAACGATTTTACTAGTATTAAATGTTTCTTTAAAAAACATTTTCGTTGAACGTGCTCCATTAACGATCATCATTTCAAAATCGAAAATAAATGCCTTGAAATAGAAAGTAGTCTCAACAGATATTTATATTCCTCCAAAAAATTAAAAAATAAATACGAATTTCGAAGGCAATTATGTCAAAAAATTTTGAGACTAATTTGAAGTAACAAACTTACCAATTGAAAACGGAATAAAGTACTCTGGTCTGATCACTTCATTTCCGTCTTCGGTCAAGAATCTTTCAGGTCGAAATACGTCTACATCTTCTCCCCAGTACTTTGGATTGTGGTGAACAGACCACAGATTGGCCAAAACATACGAGTCTTTCGGAATAAAGAACCCGTTCAGTTCTGTGTCCCAAAGAGTGCTGAAAAGGGAAATTATATTAATACATCTCTGGTACGCAGTATCTCATTAATTCCTAAACCAACTTTGGGCTGCTGTGACCTGGTGGTAAGGTCTCGGCTTCGGAACCGGAGGGTTTCAGGTTCGTGACCCGATTCCACCGAAGAACCGTCGTGTAAGGGGGGTCTGTTGCACGTTAAATCCGTCATGACCAAACGTCCTCCCGTTGATGTGGTGTGGAGAAGGGGTGCCAGCTCAGGTGTCGTCCTCGTCATCTGACTGAGGTTCCAATGTACGAAGTTCGTCCCAAAATGGCCTTAGTGTTGCTCAAAACGGGACGTTAATATAACCAACCCAACCCTAAACCAACTTTATGAAACAAATGATATTCTAAGCAACTAATAAAACGCGTATTTTAAAATTTTACCTTTTTAGTGTACAATTTCTGAGATAGAATATGTAACAATATTTTCAAAAGCGCAAACTACAATCCTATAACAGTCTCGTTTCTACCATCAGAGCTCAAAAACAGTTCCGAAACTTTTCTTAAACTAAGAATCAGGACTCGTTATGCATTTATTTAATTTATATCGTAATTAATATTCTAATTTTTATCTTAAATTATCCTATGTTAACTTTATTTCAAAATGTTTACTTATTTCCTGATCCAATTCTCACTTTTTATTTAAATATTTCTAATATGAACTTAACAAAATTGCTGATTCCTAAGTCAGGAACGAAGGGGTAAAATTCTTGAATACTTGCATATCTTTTTAAAAGATACCTAAGATTTCATTTCCTAAATTCACATGTAACAAAGAAATCCCTATCGGAATCTCATTGTAAAATTACTGGAAGCATTCAGGAAGTACTCTTCAAAATAAGAAGTCAAATCATTCAAGAATTCGTTTTTCCTAATTCTGTTACTTAGGAGCTCCATATCTTTCCGTTTCAGTTTACAAATCACTTTTATAAATCGAGATAATAAATTTCATACTATCTGAGGATATTGATAGGAATGATGGTTCTCCATCGCATCAGCTCCATGATGGTAGCTTCTGTGTAAGGCATTTTATTATGGTCATCCCAAGAGGGAAACCTTTCGGTTCCAATCACGTTGTCGATCTCCTGCTGTACCTTCTTCTGTACATCTTGGTATACAGCCATCGTAAGGACGAGCCAATCCACTGTCAGACGAACGGTTTCACTGCCTGCACCAAAGAACGTGCCTATCATATCTTGAAGGACTTCCTCTAGATTCAGAATGAAATGACAATGAATGAAGTGCACGGGGATAAGAAAAATAATAACACATAAAGATATTTATACTATAGTAACGGAAGTTTGACATCTAGTAGTTTCTATATACTTTTATGCAGCTTGAATTTCCTCATATTTTTAAAGCTGAAATCTCGATAAAGTCCAGATTTTTCATTCATTTCTTCATGTTCTGAAGGTCTGAAAATTCTTATAATTGTGTGTTGGCAATGGTAATTCAACTAGTCTGCATTATATTTACATTTAATGTCTCACTATTCTCGTGTCTATCGCCAACTTAGATTCAAAGCTCTAAACGGGAAATAATTTGCATGCACACACAAAAAGGGGAAAATGCGATGTTGGATTCACTACATTGCATTAAATAATAATCATAACAATAAATTTTGAAAATCATTTTTTTCTGTTTAATCCAAAATAATGTTTTGTTTATATTTTATGCTTTTATTCATTGGGGTTATGCTATTAAATATGAATGCCCTTGGGAGGAATTTTAAAATGTCATCCTCTAAAATGGCTTATAATTGTTAAAAACAATAAAATATAATTTAAAAATTGATCAATTTAATATATAAATTTTTTTTCAAAATGTTATTTAATAGTATAGAATAGTCATTTTACGCTACTGGATTGCTCGTTGCTTTATTCTGTGTTGTAATGTTTTTCACCTTTTGAAAAAAGGATATCCTTTACCTTGAATGGATTAAATCAGGAAGATCTTATTCCATCTACATTTTTTTTCTCTTTCAAACTTTACCATTTACTTCCTAAGAATTAAAATATCATTGCATGACCATTAACAGACACTTTATTTCAATAAATGAGCTGTTGGTATTCAATCCATAACATTGTTTAAAAATAGAAACTCCAATGAAATACTTCTTACACCATTATAATGATATTTTTTATTGTTTTAGACTCACTGCAAAATGCTGGATCATTCCGTTTTTCTATTTCTATTAAATAGCCATCGATGTAATCTCGGGGGTTATTTGGATCCAGTGTCCTCTTGTGCTCTGCGATTTCCTTCCTGAAAAAAATAATGATAGCTTATGTCTTAAAAATTACTTTATGTCCAAAGAAATGTGAAACAGAGAATAACATACTAAATGAATATCTTTTTATTACATTTTGCTAGTTTATGTAGTGAGTCGATTTTTTTTCGTTAAGAAAATTTTTGATGTCTGACAAGATCGGTAACCTAGATTCATGGATTTCGTGATAAGTTACCTTCAAGAACAATTTGTCGAGTCGACAAAATTAGATATCGTTTACACCAAGTTGAAGTAACAAACGACGAGGTTTGCTGATTGGATTTTTTTTTTAATTTAACGCTTGAAGCTCTCTTGAAGTCGCTATTTTATAATACTGCAAAGTAAAAATAGAGATATGTTTATGAATCCATTAATTTTTGGATCATTTAATTGAATATAGTTGAGATAATTTAGTTCTACAGCAGGCTTCAAGATAAAACTCTAAATGAGGATTATTATGAATAAGAGCAATGTAATTAAGTGATGCGATTGATGAAAATTTTTCTGATACCTTTTCAATAATTACTACAATATAAAATGTACAGATATCTATTTTGATGTGAATCTTTGATTTAAAGGTGTCATTTAGCATTTGATATTTTGATTTTTAAATAAGATTACTTTGTATTTAATAAACAAAAGAGGCGTGATTTAATGGGAAGAGAAAAAAAAATGACGCCTAAAAGGATATAATTTCTTTAATAAGCAGTTGTTAATTATCCCTCGCTTAATATAGTAACCCAAATTATAGCTCTCATAGAATAAATTTTCGAAAAATATTATAATTTATTAGTCAGTTTGTAAATATAAAAGTAATTCTTCAATTTTTGCAAAATGTTCATCACCAGTATATAAAATAAGCTTTTTGTGAATATTTATTTTACAATTATTATATCAAACTCAAAACAAAATAGCAAAAATATATTTAGATTAAATTAAGGTTTAATTCCAATTATTAATATGAATTTCATTCTTAATATTCCTTTTAAGCAATCGTTTCAGGTGCTTTCAAATCACATAAGGAAATACTGTATTTACAAAAAAAAAATCATGATAACAGCTGAACGATTCCTGAAGAAGATCAATTTTTAGATCATAGGTACCCAAAATTATGTTTCACATTCAGATGCAAAAAACAACTGAAAAGTAAATCTTGAAATATTGCATTATTGAAATGATGTATAATATTAAATTTTTTAAGTACAAAAACAATAGATTTCATTAAAGTTAATGAGTTATTTATAGAACGCAGAATATACATTAATGTAATCTTCAAATTAATTGAAATCTGATTAGAATCAGAAAAAAAATTTTGATTGATGATTGATCTGTTTTGACTAAAGATTTATTTTGAAGTTTCGTCAGGTTTATCATAGTCAGTATCAATCTAGTTGAAAGCTGGAAGGAAAGCTGCGATATGCATCATATCTGCTTGTTGTTATCGTGGATTATCTGACCTAATTATAATCCTAGTACATTGAAAATATTTCATGCATTTGAACAAAAATTAGTTTTAAACACTCATTCTGTAAAACGAAATAAATAATCAAGCTAGAGATACTTTGTGAAAATTTCTTTCACTTTTTATAACATTTTAAGCCAATAATAAACATTTCTTACATTAGACTGGATTCAGTCTAATGGGGTTTATAAACAATGCTATTTTCAAATACTTGAAAGATTTGAAAATAATATTTAAAAAAAGATTGATCCTTTAAATGGAGAGAGAAAAAAAAACCCTTCAATTTTAAAAATTACATACTTTTATAGATTTGAATTTTACTTTTATATAAGCAATTTAAGTGGCAATTATAAAAAAAACTAAAATAACAAAATATTTAGCAATTGTTCATCTTCAAGAGAGTTAGTTTCAATATCTAGTCTATTTAAAAACTCAAATTAGATTTTTTAAAAATAAAATTGTAAAATTTTTTCTAGTTTTTAACAAAATCTAATACAATGCTTTCCATGCTGCTGATTAACGAGTGAATCAATCAAATGAAAATATCGGCAACACAAATCTGTAAGATAATTTGAAAACATGTAAACAAATTTTAGAAATAATGTTCAGAAATTGAAATGATAATGATTCAGATTTGAATGTATTCAATTTTTAGGCTCTAATTTGTATTTAAAGGCTCTAATTTCATTTGTATTGTAAACCAAATGAAAGCAAAGTGTGTCCCAAAACTAATGCAAGATGTGAATTTGCCACCATTCGTGCAGTAAAGTATTGGCATCCCTATTAAAAAAACCATCATCTAATAGTTTAGGGTTAGTAAAAATAGAGCATTACACGATAATAGAACGTGTTAACGCAAGATTTGAATTAAACTTAAAACACAGATTTTTTTATTCATAATATTATATTTTTATTGAATCGTAAAGTACATATATAGAGTAACACATAGAGTAACACATAGGGCAAATAGAGTAACACATAGGGCAAATTACTTCCTCAACATTGCTGGAACCTACACATGTTTTGACGAAATTTTCCATGACCATTTTGCACAAATGTGGCTAAATTTCGTTGATGCAGCGTTGAATTTCCTCCTTCATTGCACGCGTACTGGTGGGCTTCTTAGCATGGACGTTTCACTTCAAATAACCCCATAAAAAGATTCCAGTGGTGTTAAATCACACGGTCTAGGACTCCAGTTCCCAAATTTTCGAACTACGGCCGCCAGACTGTCATTATTTTTGAAATATTGTTCAACAATGAAAATACGTTGTTCTATCCTATAACGCTCCATTTTTTCCTAAACTTAAACAATCAGATGTCAAATGATTTTTTAATAGGGTTGCCAATACTTTACTGCTCGAATGGTGGCAAATTCAAATCTTGCGTTAATTTTGGACACTATAAAATTTAATTACGCTATAAATACCATAAAAATGTCCAAGCCCGCCAACTGCTCTGTCCTTAGACAATTTCCTACTTCCCCAATTTAGTAATGTGGCTCTGTTAATTCTTCTTTAACACGATCGTTTGTAACTTTCGGCAGTCTGTCAGGATGAGTTAATGCACCCTGTAGAATAGTTTCTTAGCGTGCAGCATTTTACCAAATTTGAAATCAGATTAGATGAATCAAGATTTAGAAACACCCATCAGGTAATCACAAATTAATTTCTTATAGATTCGAAATAGGACGTGTATCGGAAAAAAGACACTTACAAAGTGTATTCGTTCATATCTTTCGTTATCTTGGCTAGCTTTCCTTCAGATCCCAGCTTGAAGAACTTCACCACTCTTGCGAGCCAAGGGAAGAAGAGTTGCCAAGACACTTGTCCGGCAGCAGCGGCTCCCTCGATTAGGGCTTTGTCCAACATCATTCGAACAGGGTCATCATATTTCAATCTTTTCCCGTACACTAGGGAAGCGATGTTGTTGGACATACTAGGAGACAACACAGGCCGAAGTTTCATGGGTTGACCATTGTATTTGGCAAGGTGGTCAAGCAGGTCGCGGATCTCTTCCTAAAATCAATGGAAAAAAGCTTTTTTATTAATCTATGAGAATGTTTACATCGCAGATTGTAATATTTCTTGATATTTTGTCTATCCGCGACCTGCTATGATATTTTGTCTATTGTCAATTTTTATTCTTTTCAAAACGTGATTTTAAGTCCATTGGCATGTTGTTCGGTAATTAGATAGTAAGAGTTTATTTTGTTGTATCATAGACCTGAAGAGTTAGCGAATGATCTTTAACTTTATATAGCTAGGCACATTTTCTAAATACATAAAAATGTGAAAGAAAATGGGTGACGAAAAAATAAAGGAGTCATGATAAATCTGATTGTTTTTCTAAATTCGGTGCATTTTTTCTTTATCCTTAATTATAAGTACGTTTTCAGTTGCTATAGCTAAGAGAGCTATAGCGATCGCTCAAACAGCTAAGCTAAGAGAGCTCGATCGCTGATCGCTAATGCATCCAGGTTTGGCTCATTTTTCTTAAAATCCGTTTCTTAACTTATTAAAGTAGACTCGCTTTTGGTTAATACTTTAAGTTCTCTTAATCCATATAAACACGCACTAAAGTATTAATTACTTATATTAATTTCAATTCCAGTGACAAGAATTTGGGTTGCCCGTGAAAGATTTCGTTTGAAACATGGTTCCCCCCCCAAATTTGCATCAACAACACATCACATCACACATAATTCATTTAATACCATGAAATTATTACGATATATATAACAAATCGTCAGTGCCAAGTTCATATTGATCTTTATTTTTTTTTAGATACAGAGCGATATTCCTGTCCAATTATCCATTTTCTCATTTTATGCCCAAATCCAAAGATTAAAAAAAAACTGAACATAATTAACATTTCCCTCACTGCATTAATTAAATTTCCCATTTAGTCTCTAGAGTATCAAAGCTAAATGTATCTTAGAGGGATGGTGATGTCTTACTTTCATCATATCTTCCAGATGAGACTTTCCAAACCCAAGATCTTTCAGCATCTGAAGAGAAAACCTTCTTTGCTCTTTCCATGGAAGGCCATTAAATGCTCCAGTTTCTGTAAAAACAAAGAAAACATCTTGGAAACAAATTTTATGGTTTTCTTTAACTTTCTTGTCCATAAAATACGAAAAGAGGAAGAATTATCATCGAATTTAAGGTTTTGGCGAATCTCCAAGTTTCAAACTTCGTTGAGTAGAAAAATGTTGTTTTCTGTCTGGCTGTGAATTCGATAACTCAAAGCCATTTTGAGCACAATTTGGCATATGGTTTCTACTCTTAATTTTTAGATTTCTGTTAAGTTTTGAACAGACTTCTCATTTGAGAAATCTGTTTATTTTTTATAAAATGTCTTTCATCAGAGTAGAAAATCATTATTTGAAATCCCATGTTTAATGACTTAAATCCAAAGAATTTGCAATCAAAAGTATTCAGCCGATGAAATGCAGTTTATACTTTCCACCTTGAAAGATCCTCAACTTTGAAAGAAATGTTAAAAAATCACCGACGTTACTCAGAAACTATAATTAAAACCCTAGAAGGATTGCAATCACGTTGAGTCCATCCCCTCAAACTAAACCCAGATTGAAACCTGTAATTTCCCAAAAGGCAAAAAAATTTAACTTCTTTCTTCAAGAACTAACTTATCTCCCAAGACCACTATCTTATCATCCAAAAGAATATATCACGATATGTCATGACATTGACTGAATTCGCTAGGGGATTAAGGCATATTTACAGAATTTTAATTTATACTATTAAATCTAGTGGTTTCTGAAAATCTTTTTTAAAGGCTTCCCGTATCAGAAATCTAAAAAGGTTATCAAAGCAACTTAAAAAACAATTTCAAAATTGTAAAAACTATCTTGAAATAAATTTTGAAATAAAAATGATCTCCAAATGCACCTTGCCAATTTTCTCCCTGAGTTTGTACTAACAAAACATGCAGATAAAATATTTAATATATTCATCTTGCTATAGTTGCGTGCGGTGAACGAAACTTATAAAAACGTTATTGTCTTGATTCAATCATATTTTTTTTGTAAATCTTGTATACGCATTTCAGATGTTTTTCGAAGCGCAAGCTCACTGTTTAAATTTTATAAATAATCCTCAAATAAGCAAATGAAAGCATTATAGAAAATCAAAGATTATGGAGTCTGAGAAATCTGGATATATCGTTACTTAGAATCGATACGAAATATTTCCAGAATTAAAACTATTTTCAATCAATAGCAGAGTAAATATATATGCATCTAGATCAATAATTCGAGATTTAAGATAGAAAACTTCTATTATACCTAAGCTGTGGCTAACAAAGGAACCCAATAGCAATAAGCTAAGAAGAATATCAAAAACATATACTAAATTTTTACAGATCAGAAGTTCTGGATAAAATTATGATAAAATTTAAATGATTTTCAAGATTTTCTTTTGCAAGTCAAAAGGTTTTACTATCACAAAATGTGTTCATTGTTTAAAACATCCCTTTAATAATTAATCAATCAACATAATTCATTAGTCATTTCAAAATCATAAAATGTATTGAAAAGAAAAAACATTGAATTCGAAAAAACTAAAATCTGTAGCATCTTCCAACAATTTTCGCCAGAAACTCACCGAGAGTTGCTTTTTTAAGATCAAATGGATTTTCTGGTGGTCTTCCCATAAAGGCATCTTGAGCGAAAGCATCTTTAGTTGATTGGTAATCATCCAAAATAATGCAATATTGGCTTCCTAGTTGAAGACTAGAAATATAATTAAAACAGATCTTAATTTTATGTTGCGAAATATATTTTAAATGGTGTATTTAAACTTATAAATAATTGGAAATTAGATGTTAATTGATATGTATACCTATGATGTCATGTGATTTGATTCCGTTGTATTAAAAGGTATTAATTCATAAAAAATAGATAAAAAATATTTTTTATATATATATCTTGCGAAAATATATGTAAGAACAATGTAAAATTTATAAACAAATAAAATTGGGAATTTTAAGCGAACAATGGCGAAAATTTTTTATTTTTCAGTGGAAAAGAGCAGAATTCTGATTAAGTATTTTTTACTATGAACTAGCCGCTTTTTAAGACCAGCTGGTTCAACAGAATTAATGGTCGATAAAACTTTTAAATAAATATTTTATTCAATTTTTTTTAATGGCTTCTGCAATGAAATATTTTTAAGCTCCAATTTTTGATTGATGTATAATTCATTTTATTTGAGAAAACATTACATTGTTCTGTCCATTTTATTATGCATTATTTTATTGTCTGTCTCGCCCCCCAAATTGTTTAAAAAATGAATATGTTCTGATATTTCTACTCTTTTTAACAATGTAACCTAATTTCTAACCTAAAACAAAAAAAAATTGGCATTTTTCTTTTTGTTAATAGCATTTTCAATATGAGTTTACATCTTTTATAGATTCTTTTTAGAGTCAAGTAAATATATCGTTGCCTTTCCTGGTATTTGTTTTGTAAATAATGATTTATATGAAGAACAGAAGTTTAATTTCTATATTTTGTTCGTTTCATTATATTTTTTATATTAATCAATAGTAAACCAGACTGAAAAATAAAAACAAAAAAATCTGCAACTTTAGTAAACAAAAATAAAAAAAACAATGAAATTTAGTAGAGATTTTTAGACAACTTTTGTAATATTGGCATTCTTCCAGAATTATGTTTTTTATAATAGTTTGTGATGCATTTAATATTTGTCCAGAATTCATTCACACCTTTGTATTTTTGTTGAAAAACAGTCTTAAAATATTTTCTAAATTTATTAAAAGTGGGAAAAAAATATATTACACAAAAATTAGTATCATTGAAAAGATAATTTTTTGAATTGTGAGATAATCTGAAGATAATTTTGTGCTGTAATATTTTCAGAAATTATCTAGGAAAACCTCTAAAATTTTTCTTAATGATTAATTAATTGAAAATTTTATTAGATTTTTTTAAAAAATCGCTCTGAGTTTCACATTTTTTAACCTTCGAAATTTATACTTGACAGTTCTGTAACTCGTCACATAGTCTACCCAGTAGAGCGCAAACAAACACAAACACGCAAATACACTATCATCTTTATTATAAGCAAAGATAACATATAGGTAATATATAATATTTCTGGGAATATAATATTTCTCAGAATTATAGAATTCCTTCAGGTTTTTAAATACTCTTTCGGCATTAAGAATTTTAACATTAGAAATAAATTCTGAACTTAAATAAAGCTACACAAAATAAAATTTTCTCTCTTTGGTAATAGCAAAACTAATTTAATTATATGAATGAATTTTGTTGCAGTAAATAGTTACAATTTCATATTTTTAATGGTAAATATTTTGTGTTGTTATGTATTCCATGTTTGTGCAATTAGATGCTGATTCTGTTTAAAAAAATAAAGAACAAATTTTAACATTGTTTAAAAAAGAAACATATTAGTAAGTTCTACAAGACTTGAGCTTCTACTAACATATTTCACATAGTTTTACTGCAAAGAAAAGTAATTATCCTTATATTTTTATATATAATAAATATCTATGTTTCGGTTTGATGATTGCTTTGGTTTTATTCTAAATTATTTTGTTGTATAATTTATTGTAAAATTTCGTACAAAGTTACATCTTATTATAAACATTTTTCGAAATTATTTATCTTTCAGAATAAAACTTAAAAAATTGTGATAGTGCCTCCATTTTATTAATTACTAGTCACCTTTGACAACAAGCTGGTTAGCCGAGATTAATGGTTGCTAAAAGTATCATTGAAATATTTTGTGTCATCTTCAGTAAAATAATTTTTAAGCTCCAAATTTCGATAGATAGATATCTTTTATTAATTTAGAAACCCTATACCTCTCCATTGTGCCATGCATTTCCTAATTTTTGATCTATATATATCCAGTTATGTTACAGGAAATAACAGCAGTATTTAGAAATGAAACTATTTTGCACTTTCATTATTTTTTGTATGAATATCAATAGTAATTTCGATTATGGAAAAAAAAAAGAAAAAATAAGTGTAACTTTAAAATTGATTTTTAATAGTAACTTCATAGTTCTTAGAGAATTCTTATATTTTGTATAGTAGTCCATGGTATATTTAGTATTCTTTTGGTAATATATACTCAAAAGTTTTTTTAAAAATTGATTAAAAATCGAAAATGTATCGTTAGTGTTGAAAAAATTGATAAAAATGGTACAAAAATCATTTTTGTTTTGTAATCGGAAGTTATCGCGAGAAAATGCCAAACATTTGTTAATTTTTATTTAATTGAAATTCTAATTAAAATTTTAATAAAATCACTCCAAGGTGCATATTTCCACCCTCTAAAGTATATACGTGCCAATCTTTAGACCAAATAATCTAAACTAGAAAGCGTCAACTTATTGGCGCACACACATTCATTCTTAAAATAAGTAAAGATATATTTGAAACAGAATTCAAGGTTTCAACACCCTAAAAATCATCAAGCACTGATAGATAGCGCTATCTGTTGCAAAGAATATAAATATATCCTTTTCTTAACATTTTTATAGATAACAATTAAACCTTTTTTATCAGTTTACATCAAAAAAAATTTTATAGAATTTCATCAGCAGTAGAATTGCAGAGAAAACTTGTTTATATTATTTATATTTTTCTTTTGTTACTTCATTTTGAAAAAATTAGTAATTAATTAATTAGACAATTTACTTATTCTATTTTCCCCCTAAACTTGATAATTTTTAATTAAGTATTAATGGCCAAACGATTTGGAAGTGACTTTTTTCCTTTCTATTTTATGCTCTTATATAATAACTGAAATGCTATACATACCAAACACATTGGTTCAGTTTAACATAAATAATATTTATTAGAGAGCTTTATATAAATTACTGATGTTTGCACTGCCTAAAATTTTCAGCATTTAAATATAGAGTTACATTTCTCTTTGACTTTTTTTTCAAAAACAAATATTTTTTAAAAAAATTGATGTTTCAAAGTTCTGAATGTCTAAAAAGTAATTTTAATAATCGAGAATGTTTTTAATTATTTTATTTTAATCTAGAAGTATTATCCTATTATCTAGATTAGTTCATAAAGTCTCAGATAAATACAGAATCCCTTCTTGTTTCTATTTCAGCAAAATTTGTTCTAAAGTCTATTTAGTAACAGTTTTTCAACAAAATCAATAAAAATCTATAAATCGGTAAAGATATCCAAAAAGTAAAATTTAAAAAATTAAAAAGATTCAAATATGTGTCCTAAAATATTGTAACATAATAATATTTAAGCTTGTTTCTTCATTTTGCCTTCATCTGGTTTAATTGCTTCAGTCATTATATTTCATGCGTAATGATTTACATAATTTACGAAAAGAATGCGAGTTTGAGATTAAGTTAAAATATTAGTTTAAAGTATAAATTAGTAAAAAACTGAGAGGAAAACCTAATCTTTAATTTTGCTTAATATTACAAGATATATTAAAATGACAATTCTGTGAATTTGCAATATTTGATATTTTTATAATAGCCAAAAGCGCAGCTATAAAATTGTGCTGAAAAGCAGTTTAAAAAAAATTATTAAGCTTAAAGCAAAATTGCTTAGAAATGGAACTGATATCACTAAAAATAATTATTGATTTTTATAAATGTCATAAAATTGATTTTTGATAGTTAATATGCTCTGATATTATTTTAAAAAATAATATTCGGATTAAACAAAAATTTTAATTTTTTGAAAATAGAGTTAAAATTTTGAAAACTCTTTCTTGATAAGGACCTACTACCTGAAAAGAAATTATATGTCAAATTTTGTAGCACTAAATCGAACTCTGCTTGACACAGTATTTTAATTTTTTGAATAAATTTTATTAGAAATTTTATAGAAATCATGTAAATTCAACGACTCTGTCATGTTCAAAAAGCATGTAAATCTTTTTTCTCAGAAATATGAATTTCTCTTATTATAAATCTGTAAAATTTTAAATGTTTTCTCATTGTAAGCAATCTGTTTTCAACATCTCTATCTGATATACGTTCGAATTGCATAAATTATCACTTTATTTTTATCTTAATTGAAATTTTATGAAGTTCCATATAGTAATTTAACCAAAAACTGAAAATACTTTAAAATTTTTTCTATAATGTTGAGATAAATTTGAATTTAGTATTAAAAAATACGGCAGATAATTGCAAATTACTATTGTTCTGGCAATATTTAATTTAATTTAATAAATAATCTAATAAAATCTGAAAATGCATCTATATTTTTATTACTTTTGGATATATTTGAATTTCATCATTAATTTTAATTCTAAATGGGCTGGAAATTTTCTTTTGAAAAGTATTTGTGAATTTTTATCATTTTAAAATTCGATGTTTTAAAAGTAAAGCTTTTTTTAATATTTTGACTTCAAAAAATAAGTTCCTTTGACTCAATAATTCCAATGTGATATCATTTTTTTGGAAATCTTAATTTAATATGAATGTAATATTTGAATTAATCGGTAAATTTAAAATTTTATTGATTGAGTTGTAATGTTGTTGCTAATAAAGTGGCTGAAAAAGTTGCTCATGAAATCCTACTATGGGAAGAATTTCTTTGAATGAATAATTGAAGACTAAAACAAATGCAGCGAAACGATAATATTTTGTTGTACAGTAATATGTTATTAATAATTACCAATTAATTTTATCAGAATTCAAAATCTCAACGCATTTTTGACTAAGAATTGTAGAATAAAGAATCTAATGTTGCATGGATAAAGAGAAGAAAGCGACGTTTTCTCATTTCTAAAGCTATTGCTTAATCTTACATAAATATATTAATTTCATATTTAGATCTAAAATGAATTTACAACTAGGAATCACTTTGATTTTCCAACGCAAACTATAATACACAATTATTTAATGAAAATATCAAATAATTTACCTAAACACGCCACCATATTTTTTTCCAAATTTCTGAAGATCCAAATACGGTTTAGAGCTCATAAAAGGTATATAACCCACTATGGGTAAACCATAAGGCCCTGGCGGAGTTTTGCCTTGTTTTCCAGAGAATAAGAAATATAGCAGAACGCATAAGCTCCCAAGGAGGAAAGCTGTGATAAGTTCCATTTTGCTCTGTCAACCCTTCCGCGTGGAATGTACTTGTGTTTTCCACACTCCCCGAGGTCTTTGCACATGATTAATAGATAAAATTTTATTAGATAAATGCTGCGTTCTATTTGAAATGATTACGAAAGCTAGAGAATTGCGTAATTCTTTTGCTTTGATAGATTTTATATAAATCCTTCTCTTTTCTGTCATTATAAATCTGGATAACAATACAAAGATAGAAAATAATAAAACAAAACGTTTGTTTATTTTGTGAAAACTGTATTTTTTTCCTTTTCCAGAAATTAAAAAGAAAGAGACATTTTAGTAAATAAGATACATCACTAACTGTCAAGAATTTCTTTTTTATTACTAATAAAGGAGATTGTACGTTTGTGTGTTCTTCTTTATAGCCCCGATTGTTTGATCAGGAATTACAAAATTCGGAAAAAATATATTTTGTATAATGGGAATGGGCACATCAAAAATATTTTTTCTTGAAATATATAATTTTAATTTTAATTAATTAAAAATCAAAGTTAATTAATTTAATTAATTTTAAATTAATTAGCTTGACTAAACTAAAAGAAATAATCTCAATTAATTAAAAATTGAGATTTTGGATTTTTTTCGAGATGACTGCCGAAAGTGTAACTACAAAAAAAAAATGATTTTAACATCATCCTCATGTTCAAAAAATCGACTTCTTAATAATATCAGTTCAATTATTTTGAAAGTTTTTTACGAAGTTTTCTACTTTTTTCAATGTATTTTTGTATAATATTCACCAATACATTTGATTGTTGCAATGAAATTCAAACCATGTTATATTTTCCTCAAAGATTCATTTGTTCTATTTTTTTTTCATTGTATAAAGCAAGAAAAAAAATATGTTTAATTAGCATTTAATTTACATGAGGAATAAAAAAAATAAGATAATTTTATCACTAAAGTTAAAAGTTATACGAAGTGATGGTGATTTTAGTGTTATAATATATCATTTGACTTGACTCCATTAAGATGGTCATTTGATCTAAACAAATCAGGTATAAGGCTATTAAAATAATAATAATATTGCAGAGGGAGGAGACTATTTATAACTCCATTATGAGGTAGATGAAAATAATAGACGAGTTTCAGGAACAGTTATTTATTTATTTTCTACGTTCCACATTTCACTAGACAAAACGAACACGAACATACATGATACTCACTTGGAATACAATCAAATGATGACCCCCAAGAAGTATACCTTTAAATATACCTTGATATTAATACGGTAACGCCATCTGTTGTATAAAAAGAGACGGTAGTAGAATTATGTAACCGCTACAATGCGATTTTAATATCTATCACAATTTTCTGCTTAAAAGTGATTTTTTAATGATATATAAACATCAAGTCATATATTAAGAGATTTAATTGAAATTAAATATAACTGATATTCCGGATAAACCAACTGGGCATCAAAGAGTGTTAATCGGTAATAAAATGATACTAAATTCTTAATTTTTAGAATAATTTGAAGATTAATTTGAAATAATTTCTTTTTAAAGAAATATTTTAAGTTCGTAGTGTTTACTCAAAATATAACTTCCTTGAATAAGATGACTATGACAGAAAATTTGTTGCTCCCTAAAAATCTCTGTAAATAAAGGCATCAGTCTAGGATAAAGTATTCTTTTGCATTTACAAATGGAAAATTCTTCTCTGCACTTATTTTAAAAAATAATTTTATGAAATCATATGAACTCGCAGATGTAATGTAATCAAATTTCTATATTTAATACGATTTAAATTTTTAATACGATGATGTTCTTAGTTTGGAATAGTATCTGTAAAACATAATAAAACATATCTTTGAGCTTCGAGCTATCCAATATGACAAGCGATTATTTCTTAGATAGTAATAGGCTCACAAAGAAATCGTTTTCCAAAATTTTAATAACATTTTTATTTAAAAATGAACTAATTTTTTTTTTCATTTTCGGAGCAAAAAATAAGTTTTTAGTAATTTCGCTTTTAATTTCGCATAATTTGTTTCGGTTATTTAAATAAATTCAAAAAAATATTTTTAAGCATCTGTGTATTTAAAATATTATCAAAACCTGAAATTCATCCTCCTACCCCAATACCATATTTGTGAATTTTTACTTTTTTACAAGCGAAGTACAGAAAGAGTACTGCAATCGTAAAAAAATTAGAATTTTAGATTTTAACGGATCTCCACATTATAGATCTCGCTGAGTTTTAAAAACGCACTTTTGGCATTATGTCTATCCGTCTGTCTATAACTTAAAAACGCTTTGTGGTGCACGGATGAAATTTAGTACACGGTCTTTACACCAAATATATAGATTTCTATCAAATTTTGAGCAATATAATGTAATATGATAACTATAAAATGAAAAGAGCTAGATGGATAAAATACGGTACACAGATTTAACATCCTTAGTGTAGACACCTACACTAAGGATGTTAAAGTCTATCTTTCTATCTATGTCAGACTAAAGTCTGTATTTAAGTCTTTGCTTTTCAAAAGCCTGAAATGCCAAAACCCAAACACGCAATAACTTAAATATACCAAATTTGGTTGTGGAAAAAGGTATGTGGTTTTGTGACTACAGTTTTAATTCTGTGTCAAATGTTAGTTTCAATCGGTTGGGAAAAAATGCGTCTCAAACGTAGATTTAATTTTCTAAGACTATGAATCGTATGACAGGATTTAATCTTCCAAAAACTCATCAAATGTTACACAACGGATTCAGTAAAAATGTTAAATTTACGCCAAAAGTTAATATTTCATGACTAATATATACAATAATGTTTTGGGAAGACCACTCCTGATTGGTTACTTTTGAAGAAAGCTCAGGAATCCTAAGTAGGTCATCAAGGGTTGCATGTTCAACCCGCCTCTATTTTCATAGAGTTGATATAATGTTAAGACATATATAATTGTTATATTACCAAGTATTAAATCAAGGAATTATTCAAAGAGCCTTTAAATTGATTGTTTCCAGAAATTATTAATCTCTAAATACAAATTGAATTTCTTTTAAAGGCAGCATAAATTTAGAAGCTCAATGTTTATCAAACGGTAAATTTATGTTGCAAATTCAGGGTTTAAATTCTTAACTTTTAGAGAAGTAATTAATTAGGTATGATTAATAGCTTGTGGATGTAAAAACTCTTTAAAGCATTAAATTATAAAGCTGTATGTTGAAAAAATATAAGTGCTTTAGTTTATCTTACGTTTATTCAGAACAAATAAATGCAGGTTAAACCGCTAGTGTATCAAAGACATTACATATTAGAAACTTTGATTGAAATCTACTTTATTGTTCCGATTCTTTGAATTTGTTGCCAATATGGTAGTACAACAATAAAACGGCGTAGTTGGGAAAGTAACCTTTTGGCAAATTTTTTTGCTGTTGCGTTATACACCTTCTACACGGATTTCTAAAGAATTGAAAAAATTCAAAATAAATTACACTTGATTATTGATCTGAAAATTGAGTCAAAATGTGAATCTAATCTCTTCTAAATAATATTGTTTTGAATAATAATAATAACATTTTAGCAATTTTTAATCCCATTTGTTCTCTCTTTTCCGCTTATTAAAAAACGAATTCTTTAATTTCCTGATATAATAAAAATGGTTTATAAAATTCATAATTTCATAAAAATCGTCTATAAATTTCCTAATTTAATAAAAAGCGTTTGTTAATTTCCTATTAATAAAAATAACGCTTTGATATAGCCTTTATCACAGGCGGGGGGGGAGGTATCTCCTTCTCTGTGATCTTTATTCGAAAATTCTTCATTTATTCAAGATTTCACTTCAACGAATTCTTAGAATTTTTCCATTTGATTACTGAGAATTGAAAGGAAGGTGAGTAAAACTTCTGAAAGAAATTAATGAAGTCAAAAAAGGTAGCATTGGCAGATGTTCTTTTCTCTTCATTTTTCGTATCTGTTCTCTGCTAATTTCCTTAATATCCTTTCTCCTTACTTTTAGTGGTTTATCGAAGTTACTAGGTTCTAGTTCCAGTGACTAGCAAAGCCTTTGTTCCTCCTTAGAAACGCCTTTTCCCTTCCCAGCTGTGGTTGAACTGGAAACGGGCGCATGTGCAGTTTTTCTAGAACTTTGATTCATTTTTTATGCTTAGCTATTCAATTTTTGTTATGGCTAATTAGAGATATAACAGTGAATATATTTGTATTCGTGTAAGTTTTCGTGTTCTTCAATAAATGTCATTCTGCGTTTAATAATATTTTTGAGTATTGAGAGTTAGAAAATAAATTTTAGATGTTAGATCATAGATAATTAAAATCAGTTATCTACATAAATAGATTTAGAATGGCGCGACTGCATTTAGAATTATTTGGTGAAAGCTCTGGCACCATAGACGTCAACAGCCTGAGAAAGATGTTTTTAAAATTAAAATATTCTGCATGATACCCATTGAAAAGCTGCAGGCATTGCTAGTTCTACTTTATTATCTTCTGTAACAAAAACGACACAACCAGGTAAAAGAAATATATAATTATAGATTTATAAGAACTAAAGCTTTCATTTATCATAAAATTTCAAAAAGTAAACATTGGAAGATACTGCAATCTTAATGATAAAGTTAGAAATTTTAAAGATTTTGAAATGAAATTCTGTAATTAAATTGAATACTGATTAATCTTTAACAGTTACTGCTTCTCTACATTGATTATCTGAGCAACTATCTTGCTTTTTGAATTTCTGACAACTTACGAAGGAACACACTAAAGTAGATTTCAACTTCTCAGATTTAATGTTTGAATAAACATTGTCTCAATTACACAAAACTTGTATGTTTAATCCTTTCTCTTATAATGCCATGTTTGATTCATCTATAGAATTACAGAGATTTTGATATTTAAATTTATATTTAAATCCAATTGCAATAATTTTAAATGAAGAAATTACTTAGCCATTATAAAGTATTTCAAGTATCATTTTCGCTCTTATACGGATTTGAAACAACATTAAATATTTCATACAGATTATTCATCTAATAAAGAGAATAAATTTTTTGTCGGCCAAAAGATTAAAGCATATTTATAACTAAAAAAAATTAGTTATCGATGCAGCAGTCTGATTATTATACAAAATGTCATGAAGTAAAAATCCCCCAAACTTTTAGAGCTCATATAAATATTCTAATTTAATTAGAATTTTAATCAAATTCTTAATATATTTTCATTTTTATGAGTGTTCAAAAACTTAATATTTTTTGAAACTCATAGTGAATTAATTTTCTTAGTGTATTGCTTCCATCAATTACCTAAATCTTCTTTTAAATAAATGCATGAATTAAATATGGAAAATTTTAAATACTACCATTTCTGTTTGTCAAAACAATGCTCAATGAAAATACTCTGAAACTGAATTTAGGAAACTTGATTGACCTTCAATGGTTTTTAGAGGTGCGGTAATCTTTAGCAAGAGTTATTCAATTGAATCAAAATTTGGAATACAATAATTCCCTTATCATAAGAAATGGAATGCTATTTTATCTGAATATGACAAGAAGATATTTGCGATATCAAATATTTATTTAATTTGATATGAAGTGTTACAAGGCCACCATTTCAATAATCAGTAGTAGCTAAAGTCAGCTATAAATAAATAAATAGAATACTACATTTTTTTTCAAAACAATAAAAATTCTTATGATTCTTATTTAGCAAATTTGTAGAAATGGAACAAATGATATATATAATTCCATCCAGTGCTTCTGTAATTTACATCACAATACCATTTTTTCAAGAGAATTTTTCTCCAATAAGCTCTGCAATAATTTTTCATGTACATTCATTAAAAGTCTCTAAAATCTTTTATTTAAACACACAGCATGGGATCTGGAGTCTAATCCAGTATCCAGTTGCCCGTTGAAATCAGGTTTTGTTCCTTCAGGTAAAGAAATGTTGGATTTTTGTAGAATCGAAGTGAAGTACAAGAAAATTTCAGTCTTTGCGTAAGATTCATTTGGACATGCTCGTTCATCTAAAAGAAAAAGGAAAATTTATAACTTGAAGATAATATACTGATGAAATAACTAGTAGCATATGTTTGAAAAAATATAAAATTTTAAATCTGAAAGCCCTCCTTAAAAGGAATTTCTTTAAAATATTCTTATTTGTTTTTGACTTAAGGGCTATTTTGAAACTACCCGATGGTCATTGAGGACAGGGCACATATTTGTGAGATGTGATTGAATAAGAAGAATGGCATTTTCTCGAAATTCTTCAGCTACATCAGCAACGTGTTTATCTGACAAAATATATCAGATCCATATGCATTTCTGATCTTCATTAGAGCGGGAATTTTAAAGCACCCTATCCCTAGAAAATTCATTATTTCACCATGATCTTACTTAAAATATGCAATTTGAAAACATCTGATGCACAAATCGAAATCTTTCGTATTTTGGTTTTAAATAAAGATTAAATGAATTAACGAAAGAATCCTTGATTAAAATTCGAATTTATTTCTGTATACTAACATTAATGAGTCTTTGTATTAATGAGTCTTAAAAATTAATTATTTTGTATTTTCGGATATACTGTTCAGAAAAGTTTTTTGCACATGTCTATTATCTGAAGTATTTGTCGGTAATTTTTTATGTTTACTAAATATAATCAATTTCTTTATATGCTCTTAAGTATTTTATGCCTCACAGAAGAAAAAAGGTTTTCTTTCTTCTGAACTTATATAATGACTATGATAATAAAATCAATAAGCTTCGTAATAGTCAATAATAATTAGTTAAGATATGTTTTAAGTATTTACAAGTAGCTTTTGATTTCCCAACTTATTCTTCTTACTTTAATTGTCATGACGCTAAACGATAGCATTGGCGATAAGAAGCACATTTGAAAATGTTATATTTACTATCGCTTCTTATGTATAATTTGTTAGATTCTCATAAGCTGAACACAAAAAATTTTTGCTATTTACTCTATCTCAACGGATCATCCCCTATATTTCAAAACAGATAATGCATTGCAATAGAAAGACTATAATTTTGCAGTTAATATTCAAACAAGCCAAATTTACCAAACGGAATAAAGTACTCTGGCCTAGTCACTTCTTTTCTATCTTCGGTCAAGAATCTTTCAGGTCTAAATGTTTTTATATCTTCTCCCCAGTACTCTGGATTGTGGTGAACAGACCACAGATTGGCCAAAACATACGAATCTTTCGGAATGAAGTATCCGTCCAGTTCTGTATCCCGAGGAGTACTGAAATGGAAAAAACAGATTAGCATTGCTGTAATGCATTGTGTCAAGTAAATTCTCAAATCACCTTTACGACATAAACACTGGTCTAACCTTTAAAGATTTGAAGCTTTTAATTTTGCAATGTATAATTCCTGAATTTGAAATTAAATAAATTTGTTGAGTTCAAAAATACCAGTTATCAATCTACAACAATCTTAGTTTTATAACTGGCGACCAAAATACTTTCTTTTTCACGAAAGTTTTCTCAAGCAATTATGAAGTATTCTTTTTTATAAAGACTACCAGAATACACGTTTGCCAATTCTGTATACGATGATTAAAAAAATTAAAATACACAAATTTTGAATAATGTAGATAATTATGTTTATATGGGTGTACACATGGAAAAGAAAAAACTGCTCAAAGTTCGGTGCGTGAATGATATCTAATTTAACAAAATGCCGCTTGTGTACGACAGCAGTTTTCATATTTGCACATATGGATAATATATC
Source organism: Argiope aurantia (assembly GCA_026543865.1). Taxonomy (NCBI): domain Eukaryota; kingdom Metazoa; phylum Arthropoda; class Arachnida; order Araneae; family Araneidae; genus Argiope; species Argiope aurantia. The sequence goes on along the minus strand of JAPMOR010045543.1, from coordinate 560,450 downwards.
ACTTTCAATACCAAATATCTTGTTTAATGAATTGAGTGCTGTCTTTCGCCATGTAACATCTCCAATACGTATCACAATAGTTGGGAGGAGTTAGTTAATAAGCCAACTAGCACAAGAAGAGGCATTGCATGTAAACAAAGTTTGACAAGAAGAGACCATGGTTGAAAAATTTAGTTCGGAATGAGATTTAGTATGGTAATATACCTTTAGAATGTTTATTAATAAAAATTTTAAAACGCAATAACAGTCCATTTCGGGAAAATGACCCCCAAACTTTCAGCGAAACTTATATATGAATAATATGTTGACGTTGCTGAGGGTTCAGACAGCTCACTCCTTATTGCATTCTTTTTCATTCACTTAACATTATGCACTCATTTAAACATTATTTTCCTTTTAAAAATAAAATTATAATTCAAAAATTAAGCGAATAAATATTTGTTTTTGCTTTAAAAAATGAAAAACATGCTAATTAAAACTATTTGCAAATTGTTAAATTCATTTGAAATATTTTTGAAAGAAAAAAATGGATTAAGATGAAAAGAACATTAGCCCAGGACCGAACTCGGGTCTCGTGAATGCTAATTAAACTCGTTACAGAGTACGCTTATCAGACGTTCAGCGGAGCGACACATTGTTAATATATATAAATTAAGCTGAAAGCTCGAGGGCCATTTTCTCAAAATTAGATGGTTATTGTGTTTTAAAACTTTAATAAATGAACAATCTAAAGGCATACTACAATTATACTGAATCTCATTACAAATTCAATCTTCCAATCCGTTCCCTCCCCTTATCAGAGCCACTTTATATGCAATGGATTTTCTTGCGCTTGTTGGAGGATTTAGCTGAACGGTACATAAGAAAATTTTTCTTCTCGGAAACTTCTAGATTATCTCGTCCTGCCTTCATCATATCTGTTGGAATGTCAATCTCAAAAGTTTGCAAATTCGACAATTGAATAGATGTGCATCGCTCATTGTTCCTTTGGGCAGCGGTGGCCTGGTGGTAAGGTCTCGGCTTCGGAACCGGAGGGTTTCAGGTTCGAGACCCGATACCACCGAAGAACCGTCGTGTAAGGGGGTCTGTTGCACGTTAAATCCGTCCTGACCAAACGTTCTCCCGTTGGTGTGGTGTGGTGTGGAGAGGGGGGTGCCAGCTCAGGTGTCATCCTCGTCATCTGACCGTGGTTCAAAATTACGAGGTCCGTCCCAAAATAGCCCTAATGTTGCTTTAAACGGGACGTTAATATATAACTAAACTAAACTAAACTAAACTCATTGTTCCTTTAAGAAACTAAACAGATGTGCATTTAAACAGCACCTCTGTTTCAGTTTCCAACTTATTTATCATCAGTAACCGAATTCACAATGGGATGCACGTTTCACAATTCCCAGAAAAAATTATGCCTTATGCCCGTATAAGATATTGGCTACCTTGAACATCATACTCTACAGCCCAAATGAGGCACTTCTGAACAGATATTCCATAGCATATGAGTGATTATTTATCTTCCTTATAACCTCTTTAAAATTTGGATCGATATTTTCCGAGTATCTTTCATTCCATCCCAATGAATTTATTTTCGAGTTTTGGAATTTTTCAGAGAATTTTTTAAAATTTCATTATTAATAGAAAAATTTATTTTATTTTACCTATACTTTATTAATTAATTTTAAACTTTTTTTTACGTTAGGTATAATAATAATGGCAGTAATAGATCGCATGATTTCACAAAGGTCTTGTAACTATTAATACCAGTAATTTATTCGAAGGGTTGATGGCATGGATCACCTCAGGACAAAAGAATTCCCTATTAATGCTACTATTACTCAATGTAAAAACAAGGCTTAAAGAATGATGTTTCGTTATTCTATAAGCTTAATATTTATTTTCAGACGAACTGGGTTCAATATAAGCTCTAGTGCCTGTTAAATGTGTCATAGTTGTTCAAATGTTATTAACCTGGTGTGCCACCGGAACAGAAAGAGGATTGTAGGCTCAGATATCGTCCTTCTCATCTGCTCAAATATGAATTCCTTCACAAAACACTCCTCAGGGTGTTTCAGAACGAAACGAACCAAGTCATTCGAAAATTCGTTGTTTTCTGAATTTTTTAAGTTTAGTTTCAAATCTTTATACCCATTATAGATCCCAAAAATATCGAATCGCTGTAATATGTCTACGCATGTTATCAAATATTTGAAATTCATACAAAGTGAGGATATCGATGGGTATGAGGGTTCTCCACCGCATCAGCTCCCTGATGGTCGCTTCGGTGTAGGGCATTTTGTTGTGGTCGGCCCAAGATGGCAATCTTTCGGTTCCAATCACGTCGTCGATCTCCTGCTGGACCTTTTTCTGAACATCTTGGTGAGTAGCCATGGTAAGGACGAGCCACTCCGCCATGAGAAGAACTGTTTCACTGCAGGCACCGAAGAATGCTCCAACCATGTCTTCAAGGATTTCCTCTAATTGCAAGAATGTAATTACATTGAATGCAAAGTATGGTGGTAAAGGAACACATAAAAAAAATATAATATGGAAAAGGAAATTAAACATCTTCTGTGCTTTTATAGGCTTTATCAAACTTAAATTTTTTTCATGTTTATATAGATTAGGGTTCAACAATCTCTCGATTTTTCACTGTACAGGAATTCTGAAATTTCGAATAATTGTGTAATGAAGTCGACAATTTTATATTTCATAATTTTAGAACATAATTATCAATTAATATTATTTACTAATATTATATTACTAATATTATATAATATTTATGATAGTCTACTATAAAAGACACTATTCCCTACTATACACTCTACTATAAAAGAAAAAGAATAGAAGAAAAAATTATTCAGAGTAATATCGGAAGAGCGTCAGTTTCTAATAAATAAAATATATTGAAGAAATTAAGGCATTGTGAATATCATACGAAAAGAAATCATAAAACATTCATTGGTATAAAAATATATATAAAAAATATACGCCTCCTGCTTTACAGTTTTATTTTTGTGTTCCCGTTTTTTTTAAACACTTATTATAGATTATCATTTATATTATGATCAGACATTTATATTATGATTATCTATGAAATTAATATTATTAATATCCATTTCGATTTTACTAAAAAAATTATCATTGTGGATGCATTCACAACCCGAAAATAATCGAGGTTTTTTACCGGCAAGCAGTATGTTGATTGGGATTAATGCTAAGGTTTAGAAATGAGCACTTTATAATTTCATGCAGATATGATATGGTAAATAGAATTTGTTATATTTTGGTACATGCTTAATCGAATAAAATAGATAGTAATAAAGGTTCCAATTTCGAATGAAATTTTGCTTATCACACATCAGCAATGAATTAGTTTATTTCCTACGATGTAAACAATAAGTGTGTAGAATTTACCCAAAAAAGACTAACATTTATAAAAAAATATGTTTTGTGCAGTAATTTTTAATGATCTGCTTGAAAATTGTAGATCTTACATTACACTACATTTACCCATACCTTGTGACTCAGATTCAAACTTACAAATAGCAGTTATATGCATATAGAAAAGGAATGAAAAGTGTGATAGAAAATTCATGCCAAAAATAATAAGAAATTATAGAAACGAATATTTCTTCTTTTGATGTATGTTGATGCTTTATGCTTTTATTGTTTGTTTTTATGTATTGGAGTTGCGATGCTAAATTCAAACGCCAGTGGGATAAATTATATATGAATTATTAACAAATATCGTGACATTTATTTCATTTAACAATAAGGTCAATTCATGTGGTGTCATAACCATTTGGAAAGACCACTGCATATCATTGAAAGGCTTGTTGCTTTAGTTTGTGATGCCATGTTATTTATTACGAAAAATTGAACTTTGGTTTCCAAATATTGGTCCAGCATGCTTGACATGCATCCTATAACAGTTTGAATTGATCATATAACGAAAAATTATTTTCCTTCAACAATTTCTTTTTTTTTCTCTCTTTCAGACATCGTTGTTTACTAACTGAGAATGCAAATGTTTTCCTAAGATCATAAATAAATAGTTCCTTTTAATAAATGAGCAAAACTTTAAGTTTATTTGTTATTCAGTATATGAATTCTTTTAACAAACTAAAATGAAAATTTAGAGAGTATTGTAATTATCATTGTTTTAAACTTACTGCATAATGCTGAATCATTCCGTTTTTCTATTTCTATTAAATAGCTATCAATATAATCTCGGGGATTATTTGGATCCAATATCTTCTCATGCTCTGCAATTTCTTTCCTGCAAAAATAATAATAATAATAATAATTTTCTTAAGCAAAGCTTTTATCTTTAACATTATTTTTATTGCCAATATATTATAAGGCATGGGAATTATATGTTGAAGAATACAAAAGTTTGCTGCTGATATAGTTACTTTTATAACCTGCTGTCGTTTTGGGGGGCTGGTATGTTATAAAGGTATCCAAGCCCAACATTTCACACCATTCAATACAATTAGTACTCCCCATTCAACTACTGTCTCTGATTGGTTCGCTGAGAATATTGGTTGCCTTTAATTTGAATGCAGTACTTGTTTTTATAACCTGCTAGTCGATTTGGGGGCCTGGTATGTTATAAAGGTAATCAAGCCCAAAATCCTCTACTATCCCTGATTGGTTCACTGAGAATATTGGTTGGGTTAATTTGAATGCAGTGCTTGCTATTTATGATTCCTTCAATAAAGTATTTTATGAATTAAACTATGATAAATCCTTATCATTTTCATATTTGTTCTGCTTACTATGCTCATGAACCTTCCAAATAGAAACAAGATCCATGATATCATGAGGCCATTAACAGCATAATACTACATGTGTAATCTATTTTCTAATAGCAAGTTATTTTCCAAGGAATTCCAGTTTTTTATTACTCATTCAAACAGTTCTGATAAGGAACAGAATGTTTCATATTTAGAATTTGAACCGTGGAAGAAAATCAAGCGATTAAATGTTTGATAAAACAATGGAGAATGTTTTAATTTCATTACAAAAATGGAATCTACTCACGGGAAAATTGTTGGTCAATTATATTTAATTATCTTGAAGATATCGCAAAAGAATAACCAGAAACGCCAAAGCTACGTTATGACTAGAGAGTTACGTACTATACTTATTTAATCCAGGTTTCATTCATTGCTGACACAATTATTTACAACTTTCAACATTCTGCAACTTGAATTAACAGCAATTATTACATGCTGTAAACTTGAAATAACGCATATTATAGGTTTATATGCACATTATAAATAGTTTCAGAGTGCAGTATTTAACTAAATTAGATGATATATTAACTGAATCATGATTTATAAACAATCATTCAAATAGTCACTATTTAATATATAACAGATTCATAGTAAGGAAATATATTGTAAAAAAAGGCTTACAAAATATAATCATTTACATCTTTCGACAGTTGTGCTATCTTTCCTTCAGATTCCGGCTTGAAGAACTTCGCCACCTTTGCGAGCCGAGGAAAAAAGATTTGCCAATCCAAGTGTCCGGCAACTGCAGATTCATGAATGAGAGATTCTTCCAGCATCTTTCGAACTGGATTATCATACTTCAATCTCTTGCCGAAGACTAGTGAAGCGATGTTGTTGGATATGCTAGAAGATAACACTGATCGGACTTGAATGGGCTGACCGTCGGATTTAGCGAACTGGTCAAGTAGATCTCTAATCTCTTCCTAAAATCGCAAGATGAGACTTGTTATTAATATAGGAGAATTACCACATTTTAGCTCGTTATTTTGATTATATTTATTTATTTATTGCTAATTTGCCTATGTAAGCTCAGATTTTCTTTACAGCACTGTTTTACTATTATTGTTTGTGACATTGAAATTTTGAAATTTTTCGACTGTAATTTAATCGAAAATTAATCAACAAATAATGAAAATGTTATAATGTTGATCTGATAAGTTGCTGGCTTTTAACTGCAGATAATGGTGCGCATTTGCCAGGAGAGAAATGTGTGAAACAAAGAGTGAGAGATGGAGAATTATTCGAATCACAATAGATGTAATAGTTTTGAACTCGATTTACTTTTTTCTATTATTAACAAATCTTTAATCGCATGGTATGTAGAAATCTTGCAAACTTATTAATTTTCATTCATATCCATTTCCAAATTTACCGAAATAGATTTGTGTTCAAATGCTATTATTTTTACTTTCACATACACAAATTATGAAGATAATAATGTAATCATCAAAAAATTAGAACTTGAGATTTTGACGTTTCAAATCTCCCTAAGCTTGAAAAACACAATTTTTGGCATTATTCTTGTCTCTCTATCTGTTGTTGTTTATAATGGCACTTGTCATGGACAAGCTTGCTGACGAAGTCAGCGATTTTAAGCCAAGGGAGCGTCTCCTATTTTAGTTGCGCCAACTAGGGCCAAGAGTACATCTTAGCTACTCACGCGTCACATTCGCTTGCACAACCCCTTTTTACAGGGGGGCACATTCGCACATCTCACAGATAGAACAGATGAATAACAACCGTGCTCTAACCGGGACTCGAACCCAGGACGCCCAGATCACTTGGAAGATGCGCTACCCCTATGCCAGGAAGCCGGCTCTCTATCTGTGAATAAGATAACTATAAACGCTGTGAGATAGACGGATAAAATTGTGAAAATTTGTATATGTATATGAGACAAATTTAAAGATTTCTATTAAATTTTAATGAAATCCGTCTCTAGTAAGACCTTCTTTACAAGTGAACTCTGTAAATATAAAATGTAAAGAACTAAATAGATAAAATTTAGTATACTGGTGTAGCATTTAAAATGCGAATTTGTATCAAATTTTGAATTAAATCTTGCAAAGAGTTGCCTGTCTGTCGGTCTGTAGTTTCTCATGATTGTAAACGCTATAATTCAAAAATGTAATGACTTAAATAAATTATATTTTATATGTGATCATGTTAATACAATTACATTTCTATTTTTCTAATTTTTGGTTTAAATTTCTATTTTAAATTTGGAAAAAGCACAACGGATTTATTATTTGTCAGTGCCATGCAAAGTATTCGAGGGATTATTCAATATTCACAATTATATGCGGAATGAGGGGGATAAAACCTTTATTGGAGAGTACAAGAAAAAATTTCGAAGAGACAATTCCCACTGCTTCATTTTGGTAAGTTCCCTTTATTCATTTAGATGCATTAAAATACTAGCAAGTTATACAAGTTTTACATTCAAGGAAATCAAGATGCATTCTTTTATTTGCAACACGTTCACATATGAGAACATTTGCTGAATCCCTCATCTCCCGTTATGTTTTCTCTGATCTCCCACTTTTTTAACAGCCAGATGCATGCGTATCAAGTAACGCTGGGAACATATACAATTCTCACGACGCAATCGCCAACTCGTCAGAGCCAAGCTACACATTATTTTGTATTGATGATGTCTTACATAGAATTTCCCTTACTGTGTTGCGTAATATCCTCTAGCGGAAATTTTTAAACTGTTTTTATAAATTCCTTTAGCGCGTTTTATATTAATCCTCAGAACAGTTTCAGCTTTAGGTTACTCTGAATAGGGAAAATTTTAAAAATTACTTCTGTATAGATGAATGTGATATCAACAGTTAGAAACCAATTTAAATAAAGATCTTTCTAATGAACAAAATTAACAAAATTCAGGGGCATCAGTTCTATATTAAATTTGATCTACAAGCTTAAGATAAATAAGGAATATCTGATTTTCATACTTGATGCAAACAAAATGAATGTTTATATTATTTTTGAAATTTTTAAATGTTATATGCTTTTTATACCAATTTACGATTTTATACATGGATTCGACTACTAAAATGAAATTTCAGAGTATTTTTAATATTATTTCCCTATTTTATAAATTAAATTTCACATTTAGCTTCGATACTGCCACAACTATTTATTTTGCGGTTGATTGAATTTTTCACTTCTCTGGTGATGCTATCTTACCTTTATCACTGCTTCTAAATGAATCGTTCCAAACTCTAGATTTTTCAACATTTGAAGTGAAAATCTTCTTTGTTCTTTCCATGAAAAGCCATTAAATGATCCAATTTCTGTAAAAATAAAGAAAAGATATTGGAAAAGAATTTTTTATTTTGTGTATTTAATGCGCTGAACCTTCAATTCGGCTTCCTATACAATGGACAGTGATCTTAAAATATTCAGCAGGCCTCGGTTGTCTGGTGGTAAGGTCTCGGCTTTGGAACTGGAAAGTTTCAGATTTGTGACCCGATTCCACCGAAGAACCGTCGTGTAAGGGGGTCTGTTGCACGTTAAATCCGTCATGACCAAACGTCCTCCTGCTGATGTGGTGTGGAGAGGGGGGTGCCAGCTCAGGTGTCGTCCTCGTCATCTGATCGCGGTTTAAAATTACGAGGTCCGTCCCCAAATAGCCCTAGTGTTGCTTTAAAACGGGACGTTAATATATTAAACTAAACTTAAAATATTCAGCACTATATATGAAACTGTTAGCAAGTATTTAAAATTTTTTCAATGATTGTTATCCTCTGCTTTGAAAATGCCATTTTTTTATTTCGACAGATTGAGTTGTTTATTATTATTATTTTGGATTCAAAATTAGTTTTGTAACGGAAAATCTATAATCTTTTTGTTATCGTTCTTCAGTTCATCTCTATGAAGTATTCACCTAAGTTTAAAGTTACTTCTGCCATTTTTTTTTTCAAGTAATCAAAGTTGTATATCATTGTTTGTTGCAAATAATCTTTTATGGAAATCATTTACTTTATTAATCATTACTAGTCAAAAATCATTTACTTTAAAGATATATTAGAATTCAATATTTTGTAAACGCTTTTCTGTACAAAACGCAGAGCATGAGGTAGATTTCTAAACATTACATCTCGGGAAATGAAGCGTGATTAACGAAGGATTTAAGACTTAATTTGTCACCAAATGTAATTGCATTAATTTATTTATCCGGCTGTGTCAATATCTCTAACATGAATTTAAAATAATCCTAAATATCATTTTACCCAAGTATCAGAGCAAGATATGTGGTGCAAACAATCGTTTACAGAAATTAAGAGTCAAAAATAATTGACTTTAAAAAGATCAAAGTCTGTGGTCTGCGCAACTTACAGTGTAATCTGAAATGGTTTGTATATCATGTTGATCAAGAAACTCGCAATCATGTTCTTATACAGATATATAGAGAGACATATAGACATAATTACAAATAAAGCGTTTTTCGGATCTTTGAAATCTCAAACTTGAAGATTCTTCAGAATCTTGAGATAGAATTTTTAGCGATTGCTATATTCTCTTTTTGATGACTTCATATACAAAAAAGTAATATATATATATTTAAACAATAATTGCATTTATAACAAATTTAACATATTTAAAAATTTTCTAAATAAAGATAACTATTCTGAAAGATTTAAAAGAGGTAAAGGAAAAGGGGGCAATTTTCAAATTATATTTGAGAAATTTCAAAATTACTGTTATCTGGAACACAATAGTGAAAACATTCGCAAAATTAGGAAATACATTTTTGGTCTCAGAAATAATAAAATTAAATGGTTATTAAATAATCAATTCGGGGAATTAGAGTTTAAAAATTCGTAGACAAAATGTATTGTTCTAGATCTAATTAAATGTAAGCTTAACATTGGAAAAAACGATTTACTTTTTAATAATAAAAATAATGTTTACAAAGAATTCTGTGTGATTAAATTCTTGGATATTTACTTCGAATATCTAAAATTGCCCAAAATTGTTCATAATAATAATATTTTTTTTCCTCTATCAGATAAAACAACTGTTTCAATAGCGTTTAGTTACACTTCAACTTTAAAGAAAAAAATTTGTAATTATAATTACTATGGCAAAAATTTAGATAAAATAAATATTACAGATCGTTACTGTTACAAAGAAAACTATAAAGATTTTATAGATGTTGATAAAGGTCATATTATTACAGGTAATTTAAAAATTATTGAATCCAACTCTTTAAGAGATTTAATGGGAAGAGGTACAAAATTTAGATTAAGAGAAAAAATAAACCATGACAAAATCTTGATTTCTATTGGTAATGATTTGGATGTTTTTATTGCCAAATTATCTAGAAAATACCATTGGCCTGCAGAAGGTTTCAGAGAATGGAAGGTGAGAATTTTAAAGGAAATAAAAATAAAAATGAATATTGATTTTGACAGATCTAAAGAACGTGGGATTTATTTTAGTAAAACATTGAAAAACGAAATAAAAAATTTAAAAGAAAATTTGTTATTACAATAATAGATAAATCAGCAAATAATTTCTGTTTAATTTGTAAATATTATTATGAAGAACTTTTAATTAATGAATATAACTCTAACGCAACTTATATGTTAAAGAACACCAGGAAAAAGGAATTAGATAAAAAAATGCTAGCATTCGCAAAAAAAACCAAAACTAAGACTTGCTCTCTTAACTATCCTTATTTATTCCCAACAGTTAAATTTCATAAAAATCCATTAAAATTCAGATTCGTGACCTGTAGCACTGGCAGTTATAATTACTATACGGGTAAACATTTCTTTAAATACTTAAAAATTATCCTGGACAAAATGAAAGATGAAGAACACTTTATTATTTCTAGTAACAAAGAAATTCTGGATTTTCTTAAAGATAACAACATTAATAAACTTAATACTTTTGATTTCGAAAATTTATACACTAATCTACCTCATGAAAAATTAATAAAAGTCTGCACTTTTATCTATGACGAATATTTAAATGAAAATATCATTCCTAAAAATAACTGGCTTGAGTTATGTAATTTTAATATTACTGAAAATTACGTTTTTAATGGTATTAATTTTTATAAACAAGTTAAGAGCATTCCAATGGGAACAACTTTCTCAAGTGCTTTGGCTAATATTTTTCTGCATTACTATGAAAAAAAAGTAATTAAATATAATTTGATAAACGGGTGGAGATATATTGATGACCTACTTTTGATTAACTTCGACAATACTAATATTATAACTAATTGCTATCCAAAAGATTTAATTCTAACAGAAACGAATAAAAATCAACTTGAGGCTACCTTTCTGGATTTAAAAATCGAAATTGATAATGATAAAACAATAGTTGGTATATACGATAAAAGGGATGAATTCAACTTCAAAATAACAAAACTATGTAACTACCATTCCAATCTAAACTCTAAAATTTTCAAAAATCTAATTTTCTCACAAGTTAACAGGAACAAAAGGGTATGCAATAATAAAAATTCCTATATTGAAGCATCAAACAACCTCATTAATAATTTAATTAAAAATGAATTTCCTAAAAATTACTGTAATGTCAATTTTTTAATTAAACAAGGTATGGTTTGGGATTAATCCTTTGGCTTAATTAAAAAATAGAACTTTCCTTGCATATTATATCACTCAATAGGTGGCGCTGGGAGCTTACAACTTTTACCTAAATTACCGTTAGCTTTGTGTTTTTAATAAGCGGGAATCACAATCGATAGCTTAAAATTTCCTTGACTGTTGATGGTATTTTCTAGCCTTTTCGTTTATTTAGTGTTTTTTATGGTATTTTGGTATTTATTGTTTTTTTGTTTTTGTATTTTTACTTATTAGTGGTTTTTCTTCTAATTTGTTGTTTTGTATTTTCCTTTCTGTTAAAATGGTATATCTCTTGGGCCTAATTTCAGGGGATTTTCGGGTCACGAAGGAATCATTATTAGACGTTATTGTCTGAATTTCCTTAACAGAAAAAAATCCCTTTTTTGAATCCCTGCCTGAGGGTGACCCTTGAAAAAGTCTTCAGGCCGGATTCTTTTTATATATATATATATATATATATATATATTTGGTTTATTTGTTTATCCTTTTAACTTGCTTTTTATACTTTTGTATCAGTTCGTCTGTGTTTTAGAAGTAGCTGCATTTGCGCTCTCTAGATACTATGAAGTTTTTACCTGTTCCTTTTTTGGTTTTAGTTTGAATGGGAAATAATTTTTGTTGCGATTACGAAACTTTTTCGCTTTCGGTTTCATTTTAGTTTCGTTTTCGAACTATTTCTTACTTTAGATTGATTACTTATATATATAAGTAAATTTTGGAATATAAATTAACTCCAACATACTCTGCCGATTCCCTCTAAAGATTTGATTAGCAAAACTTATAGGTATCATATTTAAAATTCTCAGTTTGTATATAACAAATGAAAACTACTAAAACGTATTAGTTTGAAGAACTTACAATTATAATTTATAAGGATTATATCTTTATATACAATTCAAATGTTCTCTGAAACATAAACTAGTTGTCTAAATTCTGTAAATAGTCGTAAGATAAGTAAGTGTAACCTAAAACACAGTAGAAAATCCAAGTTGTCTGAGCTCTTGGAAAATTAGCATATGTCGTCACATGAAGGAATCTCATAATCGAAATTATTTTGAATCTGTAGAAATGTAATTATATATTAGTCTGATTAGTAACTCCAATTATATATTAGTCTGATTAGTAACTCCCCAATCAAGGAAAAAAACTCTCTTTTTCACACTTCTGACAAAAATATCTACTAACTTTTTTCACAGATGTTCTAGATATAAAAATTCTACTTATGATGAAATTAAAATGATTTTTTCAAAATTTCTAAACACCCATTTGCTCTTGTTGCAAAAAAATGTATATATCGTATATAACTATACAGCCTACAATATTCAATTTTAATTTCATTCTTTCATCATTTAAATAGTCTAAAAAATGTATATTTCCAGCGGGTAATGTAAGAAAAAACATTGAGTTCATGATAATCAAATTCGTAACGTCTTTTTTCAAATTATTTCTAGAAACTCACCTCGAGTTGCCCTTTTATGATCACATAGATTTTCTGGTGATCTTTCCAAAAATGTTTCTTGAGCGAAAGCATCTTTTGTTAACTGATAGTCCTCTAAAACAATGCAGCGTTGGCTCCCTAACTGCAAACTAGAAATACCATAAATGTTTATATCTTAATATTCCTTTAAATAAATATGAATTACTCCTGTCAATTTGTGCTCACACTTTGTATGTTCATGTATTTTGTATCAATTAAATTTTGTAATTCAATAAAAATCTTTCTTTTGGAGGAAACGATGTGCCATTAAAGCACGGTGTAAAATGAAGAAGAGCAGTTAGATATTAGTTAATATACACGAACTGTGATGTCCTATCAATTGACTCCATGCTATCAAAAGATAATAATATATATAGAGAAGAGAAAATATTTATTTTATAAATAACAATATAAAAAATCTAATTAAATAAAAATACATAAAACTATAATGAAAAATTTACAATTTAGTGGAGACCAAGAAAAAATATTTTAATTTTTTAATTAGTAAATTTTAAAAAAATTGAGAATAACAGCTAAAAATTTACAGAATTTTCGCAGGAGTTACAGTTTTTTTCCAAGCTTTTAAATATCTTTTATCATTATAAACTATGAACTTACATGAATTATGCAGACAATATTTGCTATCTTTGGTGAAAAAAACTTTAAACTAATTATTTGAATGATTTTTTTGTAGTACATAGTAATTTTCACTTTGTACTACATTTTTGTAGTATTTACTTTTGTTTATTTATAAGTATTTTTCTTTTTGTTTCTTGCTTGTTTATTTTTGTAACAATTGTATTTCTTTCATTAACATAAATATTTCTTTAAAGAAAAGCTAATAAAATTCTAAATTGATTCGAGAAAGGGTGATATCAGTAAGATCGCCTAGAGCTTCTACTAAATATAAGTAATTTAATTTTATAGTGAAGAATAATATTATCCTTTATTTTTAATTTAATTTTATCATTCTTCTCGTATGCTTAAAAAGGTGGAATAATTCTGTATCATTATAGTCATCTTTAAAAATCACGTACCGTTCATTTTTTAAAAAAATTATTGAAATACTAATTAAATCGTCTCCGTGTATTTTTTCTATTATGATAAAATAGTTCAGATGAAATTTTAGAAATAATATTTCTGTAATTCATATACATTCTAGTTATTTTTGAAAATAAGATAAAATTCAGAATATTTTTATAGCACTTCTATTTTATTAATTTTATTTTAATATTTAAATATAAAATCAGCTCATTCAGCATTCTAAAACTCCTCAAGGTTATAAGGTTATCGTTTCAAAAGAATGAAAATCTTTCTGCTTATTATTTCTATAGAAATATGAATAGGCATTCTTATCATTTCTTATCACAATTTTTTTAATAAAATTTCTTCAGCAATGTTCACAAAATTGTAAAGAAATACTCATTTACTCATTTTCATTTTTGTCTTTTTTTTATTTGATCTTGCCTAATTTATTAATTATCAAGTTTTTCAATTTACTTCATCCATTTTTTTTTCTAAATTAGATATTTTTAATTAAATTATATTAAAATATCAATTGAAATTTGATTGGAATCTTTTTCTTTCGTTCTTTGTATTCTTATAATATGGTCTGTGATTCATTATTGATTATTTAAAAATCGAATGAAACTCTTTTCTCAATAAGCACCTATCACCTACAATCTTGCCAAATTTGGCAACTCTAGATCAAACTTTTAATTAAAATTTCATGAAAAAATTTATCCTGGTTGCACATTTCTGTTTTCCAAGGTATATGTATGCCAAATTTAGTGGTCGTAGGTCAAACGATTTGGTCTGTAGAATGCAATATACACACTCATTAATCTTTATTATCAGTCAAGATTAGAGATTATTAGATTAAATTTATAATTGGAGATATATTTAACAAAAGTTTAAAAAAATTTATTAAATTTAAAGAAAAAAATTCTATGAAAAAATATTATAAGTAGAAAGTATCAGGTGATATAAAATATTTTTGTTTAATAATAACTTCCAATGTTATTAAGGAAAAATACTAATATGTTTATGAATTTTTAAATTATAGTTTAATTAAAATTTAAAATGTTTTTCTTAGAGTCTACTATTGAAGAAGTAATTTGTTACAACGCTAATTTAGAAAGTCAAAGTATGATTATCTACTTTTTGCAGTATTTTGCACTAATTTCCATCACAAATGTCGCAAGACGCAGCTTTCTGATAGCATGTAATTTGTAAATGTTATTATTTTAGTAATTCTATTTAGCTAAATAAGTTTACGCTTAAGGTAAGACAAAGAAACATATTATTCATATTCCTAGTGGACGGATAATCTTATATCAATTTTGAAAAACCATTATTAATCTCTGTTTGTCCGATGATGCGATAATTCACCAAATCTTTGAAAAGAAAAACATAACTTTTGAGTCACGACAAACACAAATAAATATAATTGATTACCTAAGATCAATTTTAAAAAACTGAATGATGTTCGTAATATATTTATGATATAGTTTGTATGTAAAGCATTATTAATGTTTTGAATACAAATACGAAGCAAAACACAAATTTTCTTATTATGCTTACCTAAATATGGGCCCATAAATCTTGGCTAAATTTTGTAGGTCAATATAAGGCCTAGAACTTAAAAAGAAATAATATCCTATGATTGGCAACCCTGTTGGTCCATGCGGAATGTTGCCACCATTATCATAGATTGCTATATAAATAACCAGAACAACAAAACTTACAACTAGCAAAGCAAAATTGTTTACCATTACAAACAATCACCAGGTAATCCATTCAGTTCCAATAGACCTGATGATTTTATGCATCGATTCTTTAGTTTTATCAGATAATAGCAAATAGATAAGGAGCTCATTTTACTCTCCAAGGAGAAACCTTAGATTAGATAACAAGCCTTTATATAATATATTTTTTTTTATTTAATCGAATAAAATGAAAGTGATATTTATGAAAAACATGTACACTGCATATTTTCAAAATTTAAAAATGTTCAATACTTAATTGAAAAATTCAACATTTAAAAAAAGAATTACCGTATTTATCACATTATTACTTTTAAATTTCTTTTGTAGACACTTTATAATTTTATTATGAGGGAAGATGAAAATAATAGACGAGTTTCTAAAACAGTTATTTAATTATTTCCTAAGTTCCACATTTCACAAGACAAAATAAACACGAACACAAAACTATCTACACTCATTGGAATATAATTTAATAATGACTCCCCCCCAAAAAAAAGCATCATGGGAACTATACCTTGATGCTAATAAGGTTATGCCCAGCGATTGCAATACCAGTATACCGGGATACCGAATACTGGTATTTTGAGCCATTTGTACAATTTTTTAATACCGGCATTCACAAGTTTAAATACCAATTTTTCGGTATTTACTAGAATTTTTTTAAATTGTCCCCACTATACGTTCAGGGATCGCCAACATAGCAAAATAGTATACGTTCTTGTTTTTATGTCTCCCTAACGGGAGACTAAAATTAATTAGACTGTGAATACAAAGTTGCATTGTAGAATCAAGAGAAGTGATAAAATACTGTATGACAACGGATTGTAAAACACTCCACACTTTTGCGCATGCGTTAGTATGGGTTTACTTTGACAAAATATGAGTGAGAGAAAAGATGAAAGGAGATGTTTAGAAGGAGATTCTAAAACACGTTGGAACAGTTTACTCCTAATGATGGAACGATTTTTGAAACTAAGAAATACAATCCAAAAGCAATAATCGACTTAAACCTGCAAAATAATTTATCAGAGAGTGAATTCGACTCAATATCCAGAACAGGTTGTTATAACTTAATATTAAAACTGACTGTTGAGGCATTATGTCGGAGAAATTCTAATTTATTAACCGCTAATGCAACAAAAAATTTCATGTTGCAGTCACTGAAAGAACAGCACACATCACTATCTGAATAATTATGTTACATAGAAAAATCGCACAGAAGAAAGGCATACCTTATAAGGATTTTAAAAATGTAAAAGAAGAAAAGAGACTAACCAATTCAAATCTGATCAAGTTTATAGTAAATTTTCTTAAAATTTTTTTACCCACAAACCTATCCACATTCAGAAGAATTCGGTACAGTTATCGGAGATTATGATGGCACTAATGTAAAAGGAATTGTCTCTTGAACAAGAATTAAAATTAGCGATAAAAAATTCAACAAACCAAAATGCAATACATAAATCAGTTATATCCAAAACCATACGACGAATAATCGATTTATTTGAAGATGAGGGATTTAGAGGTAAATATTTGGAAAAAGTATATCGCGCATTACTAACAGTACCACCAACTATCGTAGATGCCGAAAGAGCGTTTTCGGCAGCTGATAATTTTTGCACAAAATTACATTCCAGGCTTAATGACAGTCCAATTGATGCATTATGATTTTAAGATCACATTTCAAAAATTTGTAATAGTACCATAGACTGAATAGTGATGTTAACACTTTTTTGTTTATCTAAACATTATTATTGCCAGGCTCTCCGCTGAACACTCTATACACTTTCAGTGGGTCCCCTCACATGGTGGTTTAAATGGTAATGAGATAGCGGATAATTTAGCTAAGACTATCTTATCTGACATATTTCATAGTGATGTAACACTAACTTATTCTGAAATATCCTCTATCAAAAAGATGGAGTCGAGTGCCCTTTGGGGAGTCCCACCTGCTCACCTTTGGTACTTTGGTAAGAGTCCCGGTTGGTGTCACCGTCTGAATATTTCTAGAAAACAGCAAACGGCTCTCTTTCGTTTTTTAAGTGGACACACCAAATCCCTCACCTTCCAACACGGACGGAGGATCTTTGCTGAATGTCCTTGGTGCAAGGCAGATCGAGCTTCCCCCAATCATATTCTTAAATGTTTACATTTTACGATTTTTGAGATTTTAAGGGATCCGCTATTGTTTTTGGACTTTTTAGAGATCTTTGGTTTCATGGAGGTGGTATAGCGCAGCTATACCACCTTGGAGCAGAAACAACAACAGTAATTTTTTTGTGATTTAAATATCCTTTACTTTTCTGTGATTCTTTATATATTGTTATAATTTATAAGTTACAAATTATTTTTGTGATATTTACACTCTCTAATAAAACTGGTAAATAAAACAAAGAAATACCCGTGTTTTCTTTTTTTTCCTAAAATTTCTAATACCGGTATTAAGATCTAAAAAATACCGAATACCGGTATTGAACTTTTGGTCCGATATTGCAATCCCTAGTTATGCCATCTGTTGTATCAAAAAAGAAGATAGTGGAATAATATAACCGTTACACTTTATCTTATATGAGCTTATAGCAAAAGATTCTCATGTCCGGGCTATAAAAAAGACTATATATTAAGTTGCAAATTTGGCTGGAATTTTTCTTAAGGATTCTAAGGATTTAGAATTTAATGAAGTAGGGCATTGTTTATGGTCGATACTTTTCCTCATACTTTAAACCAAACGTTGAGAAGTTTGTTAAATAACCGTCTTTAAGAGGCCACTTGTTTTCAGCAATATCAACACCCAAAGGTTAAGAATCCTTAAGTTCAAAAACTTTACCAATCCACATCATGTTGGCATCTTTTTACTTTTATCAACTTCGTTCACATTCTGAAGTATCTTCCTCATATTAAACACTCTATACGCAAAACGATGTGTTAGATATCAATACACGTTTTCTTCTTCTCAACCCCCTTTATCCTAAAGTAGAATCTGCCGTTATGTAAGTTGCGCATGCGCCAGCTGCTACACGTTTACGTCGCATGTATTTTATATGATTGAAGATGCTGTTACGACTTTTCGTTCATGTTCTTAATTAATCATTTACTGAAATGTTTTCATGTGTGTGTTGCTGTACAAATAAATGCTTTTGAGGTTTTGCAATATTCGGTGGGAAAATCTACAACACTATGAAAAGCAAGAACCATTTTCAATATTATTATATATTTATTTTCAACAACAATAAAATTAATTATCACAAAAAAAGCTTTAAAATACATATTATCACCAATTAAAGATCCTATTTATGAGGTATATAAAATCTCAGGAGGAAACATAAATTGCTCGAACGATATCTTTGATTTCTGATTTTTGTTTAGTCAGTTCCTCTTTTTGATGCAAATCTCAAAGGGTTTCGGAGAAAGACTTAATCCAAGAACTCCCTCGAAATCCGGAACGGCTCCTTCTGGTAAACTGACTTTGAATTTCTGAAAGATGCCGACGAAGTACATAAAGACTTCTGATCTTGCAAAAGGCTCCCCAGGGCAGGATCTTTTACCTAAAAAAATGTTCACGACATTATTCAATAAATAAGACAATAATTCACTGAAATATTTTGGTATATGTTAATTTCAATATAAACATCTATAGCAAAAATGTCACGATTTATTTCTAGGTTTAGAGAGATTGACTTATGGATGGGTATGTTGTTCATAAAAGACGACCTGGATATTTGTCATCTTTTGTAACTCTTTGTCAGTAGAGATCTTTGAATTTTCAATTCTAAGTTCGAAAGCATTAATTTTCTTTTCGAATGTTAAATCTAAAGGAATAAAGTAAGGTTAAAAATCGCCTTATTTGGCACGGATTTTTTTATGCTCTTTATGAGGTTCATAATCGTGCAAATCATGATATGCTCAGTATGTATTATACATCTAAGAACGTGTTTCATTCTAGTTGGTCTAAATGGAAGAGAAAGTTATTTCAAATCTTTTGACCATTATTCTTTGTTCTACGGCTGAGCTGACAATAGTAAATAACAGTTTTTCAGGTAAATTCCTTTTTTTTCCCCTTTACAGATATTCATTTTTTAATGGATATTTATTATGTCCTCCAATAATCCCAATTGTTGAAAATGCGAATGAATGCATATTAAAGCATTCCCTTAATCATTTTTTTGCCATGTTATCTGCTTTAAGGGGAAAAGCTATGTTAAGAAAGGATTTAATTTAACCAGCGTTTTTGTTTTTCTTTCTTTTATTGCACAGGAGTTGGAACGTTTCTTGCGTCTTGTCTTTCAATGCGATTTCAAAAATCGCACCAAGCAGTGGACGATTCTTTATTTTTCCCTTGGATGAGTTAAAAATTTCATATTTGATATTCTTTATTAATATGATAATATTAAGAAAATGATGGCATCTGCAAAATTATGGTGCAAAAATCTCTAAAAATGAGTATCTATAGAGCACTTTAAAAGCAAGTTATTGTATTCAGAGCTACAAATTTGATGTGCTATTGCCTCTTGAATATAAATTAAATAAATGCAAAAAAATTATTTAGATTTTATAGAATCAAAAACTAATCGAAGTTTTAATACTTTCTTCAATAATTTCGAAGGTTATTATTGAAAGGGGTGGGGGTAAAAAATATAATTACGCAACTTAAAATTTAAAAAATTAGTTTTAGGTGATACCAGTTTTAATTATGTATGATTATTTTCCCAATTTCAATAAATTTTGCAAAATATGGTGAAACATATTTTTTAGCAATATTTTCCAATGTTTGAAAACGTTACTTATATACGACACGTTGATTGCAACATATTAAATACGATTTTTGTGTGTACATTATCACTGTGCACACAAAAATAACTTTTTAAAAATATTAGATACATAAGCTGAACTTAAATCAATAAAAAGTTTAGAAGTTCGATTCTTCTATGAATTTTTCTCTGACTTTGTATGCTGACTAAAACGCTTTGTATCTACCAATACAAATGACGTTTATACTCTTTACGGAGAGGATACGCATGTGTTACAGAATAAAAATACTTTTAGTGCCTCCTTTTTTCAGACTTAATGTCATAGTTCTATGTCATCACTCTTTCTGGTAATATACTGGGTGATCACAAAGTCTTTTTCTGTTTACAAATATAATGAAGTAAAATTGTTATCATAATATAATAGCGTTCTTAATTTTTTTTGTCAAACAGATGGCGCAACTAATGCAAAAATAGGAATTTTACATTCGAATATTATCAAAATGGCGTCAATAAAGTCATGATGAAAATAGTGTCAATGACGTTCACACTCATCTGAAATTTTTCCTCCAGATTTTTTTTTCTTTTGAAATTACATAAAACACAGTGTCCACAACGCCAATTGAAGATATTGATACATTCAAAGTTAGGATAGAATGTGGCAGCCGAAATGTTTGACAATATGCGGAGAGAATTGTCATTCTTCGAGCTACCGAGCATTTTCACATTGAAATCTACTGACATAAGTAGTTTTATTAAAATCTTTATATACGTTTTTACTATATATCGGAACAATTACATGGATATAGCGGATTTTTTACAATAATGTTTTATATTTAGGGGGAGAATTTATGACTACTTTGTTTTAATAGAAGCAAGGAATTACTTATCCCATTTTTTAATCTGAATTCGAATAGAAGAACATCACTGTATTTTGTAACCTGCCTTATCGTGAAACGAACTGGCAAATAAAGAATTGAAAATTCAGTAGCAATTAATGGACAAATCGAAAAATGATTCACTTAATGATTGCTTAAATTGTAGGGTAAATACATTGTCAAATATTTGCTTACGATTGTTATTTGTAATTGAAAGCTTATCCCTTAGAGTTACTGGCATTTTAATAAAGTCACTTAGTTCTCCAATTGTCATTATTATTATCGTATTATGAACAAAACTTAACCATCCGCTTATTTTTATTTATTTATTTTTCAATAAGATTTTTTTCCTTATTTTTATAAAATTACGAAAGTTTTTAAAGTTTATCCGGTTCATATTTTATAGGAAAAGCAATTTGAAAAGTATGTCCAATTCGACACACTGCTTAATATCATATATATCCTAGCTGAATGATGTACTGAACAATACAGTGCATAATATTTTAAATTTACTTAATCGTTAAACGTATCAGACAGCTAGTACAAAAACAAGAAAACAGTAATGATGTTTCCCTATGTCGCAGAAAATACTTACCAACTGAAAATGGTACGAAATATTCAGTTTTAATGAGAGTTTTCTCATCATCTGTCAGAAATCTCTCCGGGCGAAATATTTCTGCATCCGGGCCCCAATATTTAGGATTGTGAAGAATTGCCCACAAATTAGCAATAACGGTACAGCCCTTCGGAATCACGTATCCATTCAACTCAGTTTCCCAAAGGGTGCTGAAAAAATATGAAATTGCACACTATTAAGAAGTAATATTTTTTCAAACTTTCTTTAATCGATATCTTCTTAAATTCAAATTTATTTTTCTGTTAATATGTATAAACATTTCACTAATATAAAAAAATTAGAAAGACGAGATTATAAGATTTGACCTATTTCAAAAAATTTCAAATTCAAATGATATTTTTTTTTTTTTTTTGCTTAATCTTGTTCACAAATTTCAGTCGTCTGTTTTAGTGCATTTTTGAATTATCGTCTATCGCGTTCACAGATGGACAGACATAATGCCAGAAATGGTGTTTTCGGACTCGGAAAAGTTTAAAAAGTAGAGGTTAGTCAAAATTTCGAGTTTGAATTTTTTTGACGATTACAATATTTCCTCTACACTTCGTATACGAGAAAGTAAAAAAGAAATTCGCATACTAAAAGGTAAAAAAATAAATGTCTTACTATCTAGGGAGATTTAATGGAATGGCACATCTCCATCGCATGATTTCCATTATGGTAGCTTCGGTGTACGGCATCTGCAAGTGGTCGTTCCAGGAGGGTGGACGATCTTGACCAATGACGTTATCGATTTCGGCATGTACCTTAGCTTGTATATCTTCATAAGTTGCCATCGTAAGCAGTAGCCATTCGATCGTCACACGGACAGTTTCGCTACCACCCCCAAAGAAGGCTCCAGACAAGTCTTCAAGAACTGGTTCTGCAAGAAAATAAGGCATTTCTTACCATAACAAAGAACGCACTTAATAAATGATAACAACTATTATATTTTATTCGATTCGATTCTTGTAATTTAGATAAGAAAGTGTAATATAAATGACGTCAAAAATAGTAATTGTATTTTCTTTTTTTCAGCAGTCAGGTAAATACATGAAAGAGAAAGAATTTCTTATTTAACAAATGTATTGCCAAAAAATGTATTGCCATTAGAAATTACGAAAACTTATCAAAAATATAAAGCTGAATAATGGTTCTTCATATTATCATCGTTCACATATCTTAAAATATCTACATCCAAAATTTCCTTTTATTTTCTTAAAGAATACGATTACTAAGAACCTAAATCCAGCTGATTCTCCAACATTACTGTTTTCTAAAATTTCTAATTAAATATTTTATATAGCTTAATCGCAATTGCTTTTTCAGCAAAATATTTCTAAATGTGATAGACAAATAGAACAAATATTTAAGACAAATTTTGATAGATATATAACACATATTGCTTTTAAAATCTTACACCGTTCTTACATTATAAAATGCATCTAATTTTCTGTCATCTTACCTATAATTTGAACTTAAATTTGAAAAATGGTTGTGGTTAAATTTCGACCTGTGCAAAACTTTCTTGCTAAAGCTAACATTTTTACTTTAAAATATAAGAGCCTGAAAGAGAATAATTCAACTTCGAAGTTTTGTATGCAATGCAGAATATATTTTTGGAATTATGTAATACATCAGAAAATTAATTAGTAATAGCTTCTTTGATTTAAAAAAATCGATGTATTTTAATAAGAAAGTAAAACGTCCAGCTAAAAGAGAAATAATATAAAGGTGTTTAAAAAATGATCGGATTTTTAAAAAAAATGTCATCATTGCTTTTTTTTTCTGAAGTTAAACCTTAGATGTATGCCAAACAAACTTCAAAAAGTGCCTTAAAAGCATACTTTAAATAAAAATTAAATCATTATGGAAAAATAAGTCATAACTTCATATCTTATTATCAACAATGAAAGAAAAATTCAAGATGAAATATTTCTCCCAATAAGTAAAATAATTTGAATTTCTTTACAAAATTGAAATACTTTGATGTAATATATTTTTTTTCATTGTTTTCTGAAATTAAATTAATTTTGAAAGCATAATTTATTAAATTTTAAAATCATGTAAGAATCACTTTGTGCCATGATAATTTCGAAAGTTATGGCGAAAAAAGGTCAACATTTCACTTAATTTTTAATTAATTAAAATTTTCAAAACACCATTCCGAGCTTTTATATTCTCATTGACCAATATGTGTGAAATATTACTTATCTCTTGGTCTAACAACCCTTTTTCTATGAAGTGCCAACACATAAATGCAAAAGGAGAAAGAAAAATTAAACATTATTATTAGTATATTGTTTCGGAAATATTCAAATTCATTCGGTGAGTATACTGTGGAAATTTCAATGGATTCAATAACAAATAAAGATGCTATATTCTGCATTAAAACACTGTATTTATATAATAAAACACAGACGGAAGCGAACACAAAAACAAACAATCGTAATAGCACAAAGCACTCAGAGAGATTCCACTCAGATGACTACGCTCTATCGACGCTTTTTATAATTTCCATGACAGGCCACAAAAGCTTTTGGAAAGATATCGTATCTTCGCTCCTAATCAAGACATCACAAAAATTTCAATAGTTCTGGAACTTTCGCTTTTGTCACCAAATTTGTCTCCAACGCCGTGGGCATCCATTCAGCATCTGTAAGAGCTATCTATCTATCTTCCTTATTATAAAACGAACTGCACAGAGTAGAAATATTGCAAAGTTTTATATATATATATATATAAAGATATAGATATAGAGTGATTGATAAAACCATTTAATCACTTTAATTCAAAACAACTCTGAATGCTTGTAGTTTAACTATGTATTCTTATATGCATTCTCAGATCCCCCCCGCCCAACACCGAGTGGACTTTTCAGATTTTTTTAAATTTATTTTTTTTCCCCTTCATTGCTTAAATTTTAATTCACTGTTGCTTAACTCGGAAAAACTGTATGATAATACCAAAGTATACATTTTTCAATTTTAGCATGAACCGTCTTTCAAAATATAGAAAGTTCATAATTTTAATCGCACATATCAGCGA
Source organism: Argiope aurantia (assembly GCA_026543865.1). NCBI lineage: Eukaryota > Metazoa > Arthropoda > Arachnida > Araneae > Araneidae > Argiope > Argiope aurantia. The sequence continues at coordinate 535,511 of JAPMOR010045543.1, read as the reverse complement.
CAATTTTGCAGATAACTGCATCAAACTTTTCCCTGGGATTTTATTATGATGCAGATCACATTTTTCTAATTGAACTGTTTGGTCAGTCTGCTTTATTTTTTGAGTTATTTTTGTAACATATTTTTCTAAGGTTATAACGCTGGGGTTGTTTAACGTTAAATAAATTCAGCACAGTTATTTTAAGGTATGTAGACAATACTTCCCTAGCTATACGAGACACCATTTTGAATATAAAGGGCTTAAAAGGAATTTACCAATCATCCTATGTACAGGGTGTTGCTGAATTCGACCGACAAATTCAGAGGGGTGATAATAGTCATCAAGAGGATTAGGAATCATCATACAAGATGGGGTCCCAAACGATGTTTAATTGGTGAAAATCGCAAAAATATAGAGAGTTAAAGAACTGTTGAAAACTGTAAAAAATTAGTAATAAAATAACAAATGGGTGTTTCAACTACGATTTATTTTTTAATGAAAGCAGATATTTAAAAGTTTATTTTTCATGCTGGTAACATGAGGATTTGATGATATAGGGGATCGTATATTACAGAAAACAAAAATGTAGTTTAGAATCCATATTTGAAAAAATATTAAAACTTGAAGAAAAATAAAAGCTTGAAAATGTAAGGAATTTCATATTCTATAATTTGATATAAGCGTGTAGCGTGAGAACCGGGGAGTTTTAAAGATATTCAAGAAAAACTAAAATGGGAACCAGAAAACACCGCTACAGCATCAGTACCGATGTTCGCAGAGAGCGTTGTCAAATTCGAAAGACAAATTCAGAGCAAGGAAAATAGGCTTTAAGAAGATGAAAAATTACATAAAACATAAGGTTGGAGGTAACGTTTTTCAATGAAAATCACAAATCGGGTGGAGTTTGCAAGTCACACAGAAAGATGCATATTTTTATGTTAGAGTTTTATTATCAGATGAAGCTGCTTTAGGAGATGAGGTGTCTTCAACACGCACAATACGAATATTTGATCATTCGAAAATACCCACATCACTATCTCGTCGAACGTACAACACAGGTTTGATATTAACAATTGGGCAGTGTCATCTGTTTTGATTGTATCTTCTGCCCGAACGCCTCAGTGGCACAAAATATCTTGTTTTCTTCTAGCACACTGCTATGGATTTACTGCAGGGAACACCGACAACTGTACGCCAGAACATTTGGTTAATGCATGATGGAGGACCAGCACGTTTTAGTTACATTCATGAAATCTGATTTGTTTGTTTGCGAATGAAGTTAAAGGACCACCAATTCTGCGATGTTCATTAATGAATAATTGCTTGCTGCTTTTATTTTTTCGAAAGCATGAAAAATTTACATACAAGAAGGCTTCTTCTCGATTACCTTGTTCCTAATGCTCGCATTCATAGGGCCATTCTCTTCGCCAGATTCATTGTCTTTTCGATGTCTATTTTTGCGATTTTCACTTAATAAACGTTACCTGCGACCCTATGATTTCTGGTAATTTTTCATCTACTTAAGGCCTATTATCTCTGCTCTGAATTTGTCTTTCGAATTTGACAACGCTCTCTGCGAACATCAGTACTGATGTTGCAGCGATATTTTCTGGTTCCCATTTTAGTTTTTCTTGAATATCTTTAAAACTCCCCGGTTCTCACACTACACGCTTATATCAAATTATAGAATATGAAATTCCTTACATTTTCAAGCTTTTATTTTTCTTCAAGTTTTAATATTTTTGCAAATATGGATTCTAAACTACTTTTTCGTTTTCAGTAATTTACGACCCCTTATATCATCAAATCCGCATGTTACCAGCATGAAAAACCAACTTCTAAATATGTGCTTTCATTTTAAAACAATTCGTAGTTGAAACACCATTTGTTATTTTTTTATTAATTTTTTTACAGTTTTCAACAGTTCTCCGACTCTCTATATTTTTGCGATTTTCACCAATTAAACGTCGTTTGGGACCCCA
>JAPMOR010045543.1:494124-533450 GCA_026543865.1 Argiope aurantia | reverse complement strand
CGTTCTTTGACGACTAACTTGACTAACGATACTCCAAGTTCTCATGTAAAAATGACTTTTTTCTGTAAACCTTATCTTTAAAGTTTATTCTATGATTTTGAAAAAACTATGAATACATTTAGCGATTACAGAAATAAGATATAAACAATTACCATTTTTAAGATATAACTTGGAAGCAATATTTCAAAATTAATTTCTTCCATGCGTAAAAAAATGAAAAAATAGAAAAAAACTTCAAAGTGAAATACCGTTTATAAGATGATTAGGCCTGAAGCTGAATAGTAAATTTATGAAAATTAATTTTGATATATTAAAATCAATAAAATTGCGTTTTCTTACTTACTGCAAAACGCTGGATCCTTATTTTTGCGAATTTCTAGTAAGTAGCCATCAATATAATCTCGTATGTTGTCTTCATCCAAAGTTTCCTCGTGTTTTGCAATTTCTTTCCTGTATATTAAAATTATATAAATCAAAATTTAAAATATTTTGTAAAACTGTTTGTTTCCGACAGTAAAATTTTAAATTAATAAAAGCTACCCATTATTCTCAAGATTTTTTAAATAATAAAAATTTTCTTCATAAAAATTTTTAATTTTTTTAAAAAAATATGCATTTGCTTTAAATGTTGAAAAGGTAATTTAATAATTGAACATATTTTAGCCCTCTTCTTTAACATATTTTAATGCTAATAAATTGGGTGCTTTTAATGATGATAAATTCTTATAGTTTAACTATGTTGGATTTAAAATCCATTCGGTCAAACGAAAAAATGATTGAATGATATGTCAACTTCTACTGATTCTTATTGTTTGTATTTCAAGCAAAGTAAATCATGGGTATGATTAATAGTAAAAACTGAATTCCAGTAATTTCAATAATTTGATAAAACTTCTACTCATAAAGAGAAACTATTTTAAAATTGAGTTGTTGCAACAACTCAGTTAATGGATGTTTACTCATTTTTAAATAAATTAATTTGATCGAAAATGTTTCCATTGTAAGTTAAAATATAATTGGGAAATTACTGATGAGGAACGAAATGAAAGTATAATGTCAGTTACAAGTAACTTACATGGCCCGAACGGTAAATTCAGTTTAGTTACTGGTAACTAAAGCTTAAAGTATTAATTTTGTGATTATTCTTTGGCACTGCAAAAAGATTTTTAAAAAACCCATCTCACCGAGCAAACTCCTTCATTCTTCGCAACAGATAATCCATTCTTCCTTCAACTCCGAATCGGAAAAACTGGAACAATTTACGGACCCAGGGAAAGAAGAACTGCCAGGCCGCTGCTCCAGCTTCAGCCGCAGATTCGTTGATGACTCGGTCTAAAAAGATCCTGTCCGGATCGTCGTATTTCATCCGTCTTCCATAAATGAGAGACGCAATGTTGTTTGACATGCTGGGAGCCAGTATAGGTCGGACGAGCATTGGCTGACCCTTGGATTCTGAAAAGTGTTCCAACACCTCATCGAGTTCTTCCTAGAAATGTTTCAGTTTTAAAAAGGAAACGTTTCGGTTTGTTTTTTTAAGTATAATAAGGGATATAAAATTTTTATACCACTAGAGAATCTTTTCCTTACAGATGTTCAAAGGTTGTACTAAATTCCCTTTCCCCTCAATACACAAGATTGATATTCATATCTCATTATTAACGCTTCATTAATGCATTTCTTACCTGAAAACAATCTTTAAATGTCTACGGTCACTCTTTGAATAGTTTTACTGTCACTTTCTGTTGCATCGCCATACATGGTAAATAGATATCATACCGACTCGACCCACTCACATTAGGATTTGGGGTAACGAATGAGTCGGTAGAGAGAACATTAGCCAGCTATCACGCTAGAAAGCTGACAGCATAGCTTTACCTATAGCTAAACGAGATAATGAGCAGGAAGATCAGTGATTGACCATCTTGTGGCTAGGAGTCAATTGCCTTGAAGAGGATGTCAGTTTGGTGAATCGGTCAGTGTTATGGGCGGATATGCTTAAGACAGCAATCGGATACAACAAATCCTGTCGATATTGCTACGTTCAATGGTGGCGGGGTGGTCGGCTGTACACAAGAATAAGAAGCCCAACTTCACCGGGAAGGAGGAACATAGAGATCCTCCAATGAAGTGCCAAGTCACCAAGAGGTATCACTAAGTCTGTCGTTGCTCCTCCCGTGCAGTTTATTAACATTTAAAAAAAATTACGAAACAGCAGCAGTTATTAATTACGAATTAACCCTTTAAAGGGCCATTTTTTTCTAGTCATATTATGCTTAAATATTTTTAGGCTTGAAATTGGAATAAGAAAAGGGATTCATTTAGCTTTTTAGATAAATTTAATTTGATTAATTAATTAATTTGGTTAATTAATAATTAAGTAACAAACCAAGACACATCATTTTGTGTGAGATAAAGAACTGAAGCATTTAAGTTTCTGTCTTTCTAAAAACATTTGTCAGAACTTATGCCAACCTACATAATTTCATACAAAGATTGATAAATTTGGTGGGAAGCATACTTCCCACGGCCTTAGAAAGGGTTAAAAGGATTTTTGACTGTTTGATCCACACCAATGGGAAGGAAGATTGTGTCTTTTGCACGGCTCATTTCACAGCTGTGGAAAGATAGACACACGCCTGTGGGTTGAGACTTGTATAAGAGAAGATTTTTCTGCTCAATGATATGGGTCAAACATTTGTAAAGCACTGTACATGTGATGGCCATGGTATGCCTTGATTTCTGAATGGGAGAGTTTCAGGTTAGAGATCCCAATTCCAATAATACTCCTTCGTATGCATGGACTTAATGCATGCTAACTTTGATGCTGTGAATCAAATATTATTTCGTAAGCAAAGTGCGGAAATCCGGAATGGAGAGATATGCTAAAATGTTTCCTTCGTTTTCTAAAAAAAAGTTTAAATGTCTGAGGTCCATCCCAGAATGGACCTAGTGTTGTTTCAAAAACAAGATGTTAAAAAAACTAAACTAAATCACGCGAATAATGGTTAAATAAAAAAAAATCGTGAATAAAAGGAATGGCTAATATCATATTTCATTAACCTAAAATAAGAGGAGGATGAGACACTTTCTATATTTTTAAAATGGAAGAAAGAAACATGGCTTAAAGAGATTATTTAATAATTTGTACAATGTTAATCGGAAAATTAAGCATGTCTTGCGACAGCTGTTTCACTGATACAAGTTCTTGCGTTGCACCATTACTTCATCTTGGAATGCACTACATTTTCGTACCTTAATATTCTACTGTAAAAAATATGTTATTCCTCTTCGTTGAAGATCAACAAAAGCTTGATTTTTATTAAATTCACCCAGAAATCCCCACATCCAGGTATTTCCGCCAAGGATGTTCAAAGTGTAGGGAATATCCCCATGCTAGGTCGTTTTGAAAAGCTCATGAAAGCTTTTTTCATCATCTACTTCAGTTTTTTTTACTAAAAATATCAATTCACTAATATGTGATAAACAATAATTTTAAATTGAATTTTTCTCTTCTATTTGTCACTAGTTGATACTCCATTTTGTGTAATACATATAGATAATCACTAAATAATTTGTGAAGGAATAATAAACAGCTGAATTCTCAAGTGTTATCACAGACAACGAATTGATGAATCGGTTATATCTGAAACAAAATAACGTAAAAATTGATGTATTTCTCAAATTCGAGTGTAACCGCCTTTAATTAATTTTTTTCGAAAGGGATACAAATTTTTTATATCAAATTCGTTTTGAGTATGAATTGGGTAATTTTTTTTTCCTTAGAAAGCCAATAACTAGTACTTATTTTTTAAAAAATAATCGTCTATTTAAACTAATATGGTTTTATAATTAAATTTTGTTAAATACAAAAGTTATTCATCATTTTAAAGCATATATACTTATTTCTTGTGATTTTTGTAAATTTTAAAAATTTTGCCTTTCAAAAAATGCCTTCGTTCATTTCTGAAAATACTAAGTTTTCTGTAGTTGATTTTTTTTAACATATCGGGAAAGTTTTCCGAAATTTATTCCAATAACTATTGTGCTTTTCATTTTGAATGCCAATTTATAAAATGTACATTGTGACCCTGACGAAACAGCGTAAATTGAAACCATTAGAGACAGATACCGGTTAGAAGAATACTGTAAATGACATAAAGATTTAGATTCTTCCTTGTTCAAGTTTCTAAAAATTTTGTGATTTCTAGATTTTTATAAGATTTCCGGTACGATTGATCTTACTTAACAAAACATTTACGATACACTAGCATTTTAATTAAATAAAGTTTCACTTTTCTGCAATCAATATTTTAAGAGTTAAAAAATTTTGAATATCATTATTTCAGATCAGTCAATAGTCACCTAAAGGAAGTGCCGTGCGTTATTTCGTGAATTTTTCTTAAGACATTCCCTTGAAATGATTTAAAATTATCTAAGATTGTGATATTCAAAGGCTCATAGATTTGTCAGTTTTAGAAGCATTAAACTTTTCCTTGTTTAAAATGTTAGTAATCAAGAATATTTCATTAAATATGACTAATTCAACCTGGAAAATGTATAAAAATTATATATTTTTTCAGCAGTCCGTTTATTAATTAAAACAAGCGTGAAGTCTTATTTTGACAATCTTTCGGCGGACCCACCAGCTGGAATATTATCTATTATAAATTCCATCCTTATCGAGAAGATATGGGCACCCTCAGTGACGGATTATTAAACAGGCATATTTAAAAATCCGTTAATTCGGGGGACTCCGCACCCTCTAGAGTTTTTTTTTCCTTCAAAATTTTAAAATTATGCTTTCAATTAATTAATAAATAGACGTGAACTGCCAGTGATTCACGCCTACTTTATAATTAATAATTACCCCTTCTAATTAGTATGCCCTTGTAATTTCTAATTCCAGGGTATTAAGTTACTGGGTTCTTACCCCAATAATTTCTAATTACAAGGGGCGGACCGTCAATCCAATTAGATCAAGAAAAGGATCTAATTGGATAGACGGTCCGAATCACAGTCTTGAGTCGTGACGTCTAGCGTTCTAAAGGGGAGTTTAGATGTTCTTTCATGGAAAATGGATATCTATGTTTCATCTACGATGGGCGCCGCTTGTTGAAATTACTTTGGGTTAAAGCCAAAGAAATCATTACATCCAAAGTATCAGAGAGACTGTAGAAACTGTACTTAAAAAAATAATGCAATTCTTTGAGAATACAAAGACATAAGAAACAGGCCCAAGAAGACATAAATATTATTAATTCATTTTAATTAGAAACAGAAAAACCGATACAATTGAAAAATGTTTAATATGGATTGAAAAATCATATATATTTAATTTTTTAAACCTTCTTAAAAATTATCTACTAGATTGAATTATCAAGCATTCTTTGGTTAAACATTTCATATTAATATTGTTCAGCAAAATATTCAACATGATACTGGACTAATCTCATTAATTGTATTAATTGTCGAAGAAATTACAGATTTTTGCGTGCTGTTGGTGGTTTCTCTTCTGGTTTTTCTTTTCCGATTTTCTTCTCATGCTGTATGTCGTCATTTCTTCGATTCCTCCGTGAATGAAAAATTATTCATTCTGCAGTTGTCTCCCACTTTACATTGACGTTGAACCAGGCTTTTCTTTGAGCCTCTTTCGGAAAGTTCTACTGACTTTTCAACAAATCTGGCCATCCTCTTGATTGATCTTAATAAAATCTTCATGCCAAACTACCGATACATCTTAATTGATCGCTGCAAAGAACTTGTGAATCACTAGAACGTGTGGATTCTCCATGAATTAAGATACGGGAGATCCGTTCCATGTTAATTTGAACAGTTCAATCAATTGATCATTTCATCCATGATCAGAACTTATATCTACATATTACATACACGCTTTTGTTTGTGTGTATATGCATTCAACTTTTGTATGTATGCAGTAAAAAAAATATTTTTTATCTTACTCTTATCATTTCATCCAGCTTTGATTTCCCAAATCCCAAATCCCTCAGAAGGCGCAGGGAAAATCTCCTTTGGTCTCTCCAGGGCATTCCATTCAGCGCTTGGGTTCCTAAATTACATTAAAATATTTTAGCAAAAGATCAGTTAATAACTATGTTTAATTTAGTGACTTAAAATTATAAAAAATTCTACGATTTGTTTGTAGAATCAGCGCAATGATACAATTATTCGTTAAACCGTCCGTTTTGTAATCTTTCAAACCATCTCTAAATTTAACAATGCCTTTAAACTATACTGTCATATTTATTGAAACCTTCCTTCGAATTACAAATAGTGTAAAATAAATTCAGCTAAACTATCAATCAGACTGACAGAGCGATAATTTTATTTAAAGCTACGAAGGTGCATTCACACAAGCCCAAATACTGTGTGCATTAGTTATCTTTCTGCTGTCGTCTCCTTAAGTCCTAATATGACCAACTGAGGCAACGTTGTTGGAACAATGGTAAGTAGTTATCCTGACTGAACAACTATTTGACATTGTTCCATAGGGATCACGGAATCTTCTTAAGGTAGGCGTGGCCTTCTATTGGACCGTAGTAAATGACCTCATGTGAATGCTATTTAACAGTTAAGGCAGCACTGATTCAGCTCTCTCTCTAAAACTGTGGCAGGCAGTGAATCTCAAAGAGTCTGCTTTTGTAAAATATCTTCCTTCTTTTATACAAACGATTAAAAAAAGAAGCAAATAATATAGCAATTACTAAAAACAATCAAGGAATTTAAATAATTTTTATTATCTGTATCATTTTTCATTTAGGATCAGATAGGGTGTTTGGAACCGGTGACTGCTGTGCAGAAATTAGCAGCTTTAGCAGATAGAAATATGTGCTTCGGTTAAAGTACTCAAGAGGAAGAAGACTTTCTAGGATTTTGAAATATTGTCTCATAAGGTTTGTTTATTTCAGTAGAACTGTGTTAAAAAAAAAAGTGAAACCAATATTTTCTTTTTAAGTTTCATTTCTGAGCAATTTACAAGTAATGTATGTTGCTAAGTTATATATTTCTTGAATTTACATAATTATAAGAAAACTTTAGATTTTTTTTTTTTTTTTTTGCCGATTTTCTCCAACAGTTTCCATCGCTGTGTAAGTAGAAGCGGGTATATTATATTTCATTCTTTTAATAATGCTTATTCTTTTATTTCCTACTAACAACTGATATTTTTAAAAAAATTTTAAACTCTGATCAACAAGCATATTATTTTTCACGCATAAAAATTGGTTGTTGATGATAATTTGAAGCCGTTTTACGTCAATATGGAAAAAAATGGATGTGGCGGGTTTGAGGATCATCAATATGACTAAATAAAAAACTTGTTTAGTATTGATCATTTGTGATTTTTGAGAGTAAGACATAAACTATACTTCCGCATCTTATCTTTGAAGTAGACGGTAGGTACAGGTAATATAAATGTCGAAGGAAAATTAGTTGAATCATGGGTTGAACTTTTTATTTAAAATGGGAGTCTCTCTACTTCCCTCTATTAGATCGAATTAACAACTTTTATTAATTTTAATGTGTGTTTATAAGACTTAGATATTTCCTTATCGTTTGTTATAATATTTTGTCATTTCTGTTTCATAAAGTTTGATTTCTTAAAATTAGAGAAATAATAATTGTGTTAATCCAGATTAAAAATATTAAATAATATTCTCTTCAAATCAACTCATTAATATGATCAGAAGTTGAGCACATGTTTCCAATTATTTTATAGCTTCTGGGGTTATTACAAATATTCTTGTAAGTGAAGCTAGTTAATTAATAAAATATTTTGAAAACGATGCATTGCTTAAAGAGTTTTCTTTCTTACGGGAGAGGGGAGGGTACAGTTAGATTCCGAGAATCCTTCGATTGTGAGAGAACTTTTTTCAAAGTTTTGACCCACATTGAATGTACAATGAAGTAGTGTTTTGAAGAATTTCTTCCAAAAATGGTGGAAAACGTGAAGCAGGCGACTTCTAATGGCGTATTTAAAGGTTAGGAGTTTTCATATGAAATGAATATCGATGAAATCAATTCTTCTGTTGAGGCTAAAATTTAGTTTTGTTTATTCATTTGTTTGGATTTCACCAATTTTTATCTCACATAAAAGATCATAACCCTTAGGTACAACATAAATGGTTAGCTGTCCAGCAACTCAACCCTCAAAATCTCCGTTTTCTCAAAATAAAATTTTGACTGGGCTCCCGGCCTTAGAACCTGGGCGATTTGGGTTATTTTATTTGCTAATTAATTTCTCCACTTTGCAAGTATAACTAACCCTTCAGAATGCTTTGTTTACTGTGCATATATAATATCAAATAATTTTTTCATTTATTGTAATAAAACGCTGTTCCCCAAAGTTATAACAGCATTTTGTCAGCGTTGGTTAGTATGGCTAGACTAATATTATTAATATAATGGGCAATCTGGTCAGTGGTTTTATGATATAGCCTTCATCTATACTAGAAATATACTATCCATCTAGAAATATAAAGATGATATAATGGATAGAGAACCTATTATTTTTCCTTATAGCCAGTGGTAAATATAATTCAAGAGATGAAGCCATTTATAAAAAAAATACTTAAATCTATATTTTTTTTAATGAAATGAAGAAAGTATTACGGTCGGTTTCTTTGTTGGCTTTGAATGCTGAATTAGGCGGTCTTCCCATAAAGGCATCCTGAAGGAAGGCGTCTCTGGATGACTGGAAATCATTCAGGATTATCACATTTTCGCTTCCTAATTTCAAGCTACAAAAAAATTAAATTACGAATGATAGTACAAAAGACTTGATATTATGATGCATACATTTTAAGATATTATTTTCCTAAAATGTTGTATAACCAATGGAAGTATTCTCTCCTCAACCTTTTGCATATCTTTTATATGAATCATGCTGGGTTTAGTTTCGTCTTGTAGTCAATACACATTTTGTTTTCCTTCGGATTAGGGGAAAATTTTGGGACAAATCTGCCAGGGGCGCATATTCCAACGAAGCAAGCGAAGCAGTTCGTCGGTAAGACATTTTCTCAAAGGTTGTCTGGTGTGTTTTAATTTCTTTCTTTTCGGAAACTTTCATAGCAAGATTGTGTTTTCTTTGCCGTCTTTTAGCCTATTGCTTGAAATAAAATGGGCCCAACGAGTAAAGCTCCTCATATCAGAGTGCTATAAAAATATGCTTGAACTTATTCAAAACAAAATCAAATAACGATTTATTTTTAAACCAGCAAATTTAAGATTTTTTTTTCATGTTCTTAAATTCGTTTCCTGACCTGTGTGATCTTATTTTTTTAAACAATTAATTTTTATAAAAGTGCAAAGAGAGAAAGAGAGAAGGCACATTTAGTCACCTCTTGCAGGGACCACCATTTGTTTTGTAGAGGAATAGTTTCCCTTTCCTCTTTGTCGTAAGCCTCCATAGCATAAAAAAATTTGAATAGTCCTCTCGGCTAGGCCATGCACAGAAGAAGAGGTTGTTTAATTCTAACATAATATCTATAATGTTTTATTTATTTCGTTTAGAAAAAGCAAGAGATCTTGCGATTCTTTGCAAGGGCAAGTTCTTTTGTTTCTCTCTCACTCATACATCCTGGGAGGGGAAAGGGTTTCACACTATCTTATAGGTAAAACCGTCACTCGCCGTAATCATCATCTGTTGTAATTCATTGATACCTTCGATCGGCAATATTTGTGAAAAAAGGGGTTCGGAAAAGACAGGCCTGATAGTTTTATGATTGAACCGGATAATTCGACTAATTATTAAACGCTTTAAATTCTAATTTGTATGCAATTCGACTTTTTCTCCATGAACTTCTTATTAATATAAAGTTATAATAAGCTGGTAAACTGGTTAATTAGCATCTGTTGCAATTCGAAGATGACTTCGGATGACAATATTTGTGAAAAAAAGGGATTAAAAAAAGGGCGAATCCTAATAGATTTATGAATGAATTGGATAATTTGATTTTAAACGTTGATTAATTGATTTTAAACGTTGTTGATTTTAATTCGTAGACAATTCAAAATTTCCCCCTGCATTTCTTATTAATATAATGTTAAAATATCGTCGATAAGACCTATTTATTTTGTTTAAAGTCAAGTCTATAAATCATATACTTTTTTAATTGAGTTATTTTCATTAATAAATATAGCTGTACTTTGAACCCACAATGATCATGAATAAATAACTTTTCAAGGCCCTCCTAATTCTTTCGTACATTGAATTGCTATCCAATGAATCTAATAAAATAATTTTCTTATTATAATAATTATTATAAAATTATCAATAAGAATTTTATGTTAATAAAATCTAATTTAAAATTGATAAGATTTTATAGATTAATTCTAATAAGAATTTTGATTTAAATCTAGAAAATATTTGTGAGTCATGCATTTGATATGCAATATAGTATTTCTTTCCAAAGTAATTTATAATGGAATTCTTAATGCACGTAATTAACGAAATGTCTATCTTCGTAATGAAATTTTCATCCTTTTCTTGAAGTGGAGAACTTTGAAATTGTATCCACATTTTTATTCCCTATGACTATACGCAATTTATTAGTTGAAAATACTAAACGAGATTAGCAAAACTTCGAAAATTCATTCAGTATATGATGAAACCGAAAATTACGAAGATTCCATTAAAGCTGGTACTAAGTTTATAAATAAAGGATTACTGCTCGAAAAAAAATTATGTTTTACATAATGGTTTGCAAAACATGTTCACTGATTAGATACGGAATTCTTATTGAAATCAGTTTATTATACCTAAAACCATTTTTCTTATCAGCAAATGTCTGATAAAAAATTTTGATATATCTTTTGAAGTGGTTAAGACGAATCAATTGTTATAATCGAATACAATCTTTCAAATTGATGTAAGAAAAAAAAAAAAAACGGAATGCTGAGTGTAGGCTTTTTGAAATTGTTACTGAGAATATGGCTAATCTTTATATCATTTCTCATTTGTTAATCTGATCAAATTGTACTTTAAATGGAAATAATAGATTGCTGTTTAATTATATAGGTTCTTGATTTCCAAAACAGGCCTCTAAGTTTGCATTGGACATGTTACTAGATAAGATGGAAGAAGGGGGGGGGGTTAAAACATTGGTTTTTCGCATTTTATGAAAAAATTTATTAATGCAAGTGAAAATTTCCATAAAAAATTGTAGATATTTAAAAGACCTACAAATTGAGGAATCATACGTTTAATTTAGAAGGAATAAGTTTTTCAAAGTAAAAATTCGAAAAAATATTTTAATTTTTTTTTAATTTGAATTTTTTTTTTAAATTCCGTTTAAAGTATGTATTACATAGAGGGAAATATCAAATATGAATTTCAATTTGATACTTCATTATTTTCTGAAAATTTTGATCTTATCGAAAAAAACAAAGTCACTAATCTATAAATACTTTTCTAAGAGTCACAATTCGTGTCCTTGAAAAAATCATATTTAAAAAATATTTTTTCTGCGATTTCAGATAGTATTATTTATAATTGCCGATTTTCAGAAAAAAAGTGGTGAAAATTAAATTTGAAATTAACATTTTGTCTTAGTTAAGAATCCTGAAAGCATTTTCCGATGAACGTTATGATCTAAATTCAGACAAACAGACAAGTATTTGTAGACATTTTCGAACCGATAAATTCGAATATTTCATAAAATAATGCAAATATTGATCTGAAAATTTTACCGATTATTTCTTTCTATGCAATACGTAATTAAGAAAACCAAAAGTTTTTATAGATTTTTAAAAAGTTAAAAATACTTTTCCAAATTTACTCCACAGCGATTTAAGCTATCATAGCATTCGATATTTCATTTTGTAAGTTTTTTTAATTCCAATTATTTTTTCAATTTGAAGCTTCCCTCTCTGGTTAATAACTTGTTATTTAAATGCAAAAATGCCATTTTAAAACTTCTATATCCTCTCATCCCCTTACAAGGCAACATCCTAATTCAAACTCAGATGCCTGTTTTTTTTTTATTGACAACTCAATATAAATGACTTAAATTTTCTTTATGCACTTTCTCACATTTTGTACAGTTTTTTTTATTATTATTATAATTCAATTGGATTATACTGATTCCTACTAATAAAGTTTAGTTTAGCTAAGTTATATTAATGTCCCGTTGTAAAGCAACACTAGGGCTATTTTGGGACGGACCTCGTAAATTTGAACCGTGGTCAGATGATGAGGAAGACACCTGAGCTGGCATCCCCCTCCCCACACCAGCGGGAGGACGTTTGGTCTGACGGATTTAATGGGCAACAGACCCCCTTACACGACGGTTCTTCGGTGGATCACGAACCTGAAACCTTAGGCTGAGACCTTACACCAGGCCACCACGGCCTTCCTACTATTAAGGACAGTGAGCGCGCGCATGTGTGCGTGTGTTTTGACAGAAAGGAAATAAGATTAGCAATTTTTTTACAAAAATACTTTGAATGTTAAAATGGGTACTAAGGGAAAACTTTTTTAAAACTTTTAATTAATTAATTATTAATTTGAATGTTTTGAAAATAATTCCCGAATATATTACAGCAATTCGCGATTATATTTCTACATATTCTCGAATACAAAAATTTTTATATCTTAAAATTTTAAAAATTATTCTTTCAATGATATTAATTTGGTTGTCGGGCAGTTTTTTCTCTCCTGCTCCCCCCCAAATTTAAGAAATTTAAGAAAATGTTTTTTTTTTAAACTATTACTTGTAACAATATTTATAAGTCAATATTACTTCACTGTTTCATTAAACATTCTGTATGTTTTATTTATTTTTTTAAATAACATCAAATTATCCCCAAACTAGCAGTACCCGCACAGCGTTACCCGTGGCAAAGCATCCAAGATGAAAAATTAGCTTTAAGTTTAAGTCTAGTTTCCACCTGATATGACATAGGCATGTCACGCAACGTCAAACAAACATAAAAATATATTTAGAAATAATCAAAAATAACTACAAAACAAATTTTAGCTAACAATTTTCATTTGGCGCCTTGCAAGGTTGGCAATTTTTCCGTGGCGCTTTTGCTACTGTTATGCTGTTGCTGCCATTCGTGCCACATTTGGCTATTTCGCTAAAATTTGGCGATAAGCTTTTTTTTTATAGCAAAAACGACTGTATATCCAAGCTGTTCCAGATTCACTAAAAATATACAATAGAAAAGCTGTTTTAAAATTTAAAAATATAACAATAACTCATTGTACCCATTGTTCCACACTTGTTTATCAACTCTGTATAATCTAATGTGAAAATAAAATTCAACCTGCTTCATAATATTTCTTGGTAAACTAAATTGGATATTTTTCCTCCTGGTGCCAAGATAAAAAGATTTTGCTTGGATGTAATTTTAGAAAATGCCACATAAAGTTGACCATGGACTTCAATATACTAAAACCTCCCCAATAAATGCCCTACAAAATGGTACGCATATCTCCAATATCAGTTAAGTATTTCTCGAGTTTTTCTAGTTCAAACATACAGATGCTTTCAGGAGACTTCATTTTATACTATGTATAGATTCTGCTTATTGGCTTAAAGAAATAGATTATTATTAATTGGCAGAATATTTCAAATGTTAAATACATTTCCGTATATTGCTTCTTTTTTTTATTCGTATTTAATAAATTATTTCTTGAGGGTGTTTTTATACTATTTAAAATTTCTTAGCTTGGCAAGAATTAAATCAGATTTTAACGCATTAACAAAAATAAATGAATATTGGATTAATAATGATAGACGAACTAGTTGGTCACCGAAAGTGACTATTAAATCTGAAAACTTCTTGCCACTAGATTTTAGACTCGCTCTTAAAAACGCTTTTTGATATGTATACATAAATATATAATTGTGCTTTCGTGACACAGAAAGTAACATATTTTTTTTAAGAATGTTAACTCACCTGAAAACTGGTCCATATATTTTTTCTAGCCTTGTAAACTCCAAATGAGGTTTAGAAGTGATAAAAGGAAGATAGCCCACAATGGGCAATCCTGTAGGACCTGGCGGCGTCTTGTCATTTCTCTTCTGCAGTACCCAGAAAATGAGCAGCCCTATTATGCATGCCAAAATGGTTAGAGTAAGAATTTCCATGCCTGCCTCTCTCAATGAACATTCCTGTTTCAATGCTTAAATAAATTCAATTGACACACGCTGCTGATAATAGCAGCATATAAATAGATAACTAATTTTATCCTCTGAAGGCTACTACCTGATAAGTTTTCAGTTGACAATCACACTTCAAAACCGCAATATTGTTAAGGAATTTGAAGCTTTTATCGGAAGAAAACATCGAATAGGGCGGCGACTGAGTTGCTTACGTAACTGTTACGTAAATCATTACAAAACACAAGGAAGTCGAGAGTTTAAATTCGTATTTTTGTCCGCCGCAGTGAAATAAGTGGGTGTATTTCATATCTACAGATTATTATCGCACAAAAATATTATTCATAACAGCTATGATTTATTTAACTATAAATTAATATCATTAATAATCTCTAATAAGGAGAATGCTTATTAGAGATTAATGATATGCTTAATAGAATGAATGATATTCTTTAACTACAAATTAATATCATTAATAATCTTTAATAAGGAGAATGGATATGTGTACAATGTGTAAATATTGGCAATCTACTAATCAGATAGTTTGAACTAGAGCTATCAAATATGATACAAATAGGTTTTGGAGGATGGGAAATGCAATTTCCAGCTAATTGGTTTTTGTTGTTGTTGTTGTTGATGATGCTGCTGCTTCAATAATTTCTAAAAATATCATTACGGGAAAGAAAAAAAAAAGCACCGAAAATATTATTGCACATTTTTTACGCTGTTTTAAAATTTTCTATTTTTAATGGTACCAATTTGATTGGCATACAAAGTTTTTACTAAATTTTGACAACTTTTAAAAATATTTTTTGTGTAGTTTTCAACAATGGTTTTCATCATTGCTTTGAAAATCAAATCATTTTCATTGCTTTTTAATATGCTTAATTGCACGACTTTTTCCATTGCTAAAAGTCAAGAAAGAAAGATCCCGTTTATCTGCTAGAGGTATAAAATAATAATACCAACTCCCTTTAAGGAGTAATTAGAAAATAGATTACTCAGAGAACTATACATTTAATGACCCTATGTCATAGAATGCGACACCATTAAGAAAGTTCATGTGCACAATAAGCACATGAGTATGACTTAAGGAGGCCGATTATTAATGATTCTTAGTCCTTTAAAATTTGAAAATCGCTTTTAATATGCATTTTCCTCTAATGATTCGTGGAGTATGCTGCTTCCTTCAAAAAATTTCCAAATATGCATAAAAATTGTTTAATCTTTCAATATTTTAAATCAAATTATCTTTAGTTATAAACATGTATTTAATTATTCTCGAGAATGATATTTTAATTTGATAAAATGGTTATAAATATTTTAGCATCATATAATGTTTTTAGGCTGATATAATTTCTATATATTACTTCTTAAATAATGATTTACTATAAAAAAATTTTGAATTGTAGTTAATTTTTTCTATTTATTAAAATTTTGATTATTTTTCCCTTAAAAACTATGAAGCATATTATAGAACAACAGATATTTTTATAATAATGTTTAAATTTTTTTCAATCAGCTTTACAGTGGTATTGATTTTATTTCTGTGCAAGTTTATTTCTTCTTTTTCAAAGTTAAGTTTAAACACAATTAGTAAAAATTGCTTTTTTTCTTTTTATAATGAAATTCAAATAAATTTTATGGATTCATTAAATCTTTTGCCCTATATTAAATAATAAAAAATGCTTTTTTGGGTTAAAAATATCTTGCCTTCTACCGCTGTATTAAAAAAATTAGCTTTCCATTTTTTTTTTCAGAATTCTACAAATGAGACAAATAAAAAAGGTTTAACTAATTTGTCTCTTTAACATAAAATGGTAATAAATCTTTGCATTCTGAATCTCTGTGAAATGAAGAATTTTTACTTCTGTGAATACGACATGAAGAAGCACGTCAGCTAATTAATGTTAAATATATGTAAGAACATACCGGCACAAAGCATTAACATTCACATTAATTACACATCCTTTTTCGAATTTATTTAGAAGTAACATTAGGCTGAATTTGGGGAAACAATGTAATTTTTAACTACCGTCAGATGTAAAAGAGGGAACTTATTTAGACATCCTCCTTCCAAAAGTTCTCTATCACGCAATCATTTCTTACTTTCTAGAATGCGAAATATAGAGGAAGTATTGTAATTGTCATCTAATTAAAAAGTCAAATGAATTCATAGTTGCAAATTGAAAATTGTGTGCAATTTTCATAGTCAAATGTCAAACAGCACTATCTATAAAAATTGTTTTTGAGTTCATGCATTAAATGTGCTTGAAACCAGCGGAAGAGGTTCCATCTCCACAAAAAATATTGTGCATACTCCCTAATAAAAATCTTACCCTCCCCCCCCGGACATATAAAGTCTTGGGCAAAACCGCGAAGGCCTCGCATAGCATTAATTATAATAATAGTTATGAAATGTCGATTTTTGGCGTGAATGAAGCATTTTTACTGAATTTACTGTATAATCCTTGGCGATTATTTAGTGACTATCTCCTAGCATTTAACAATATGTACTGGGTTTTAGTTGTGTAGTTCCAACCGATTGAAACCAAGAGTTAACACAGAACTACAATTGTAAGCACAAAATCCAATATCAAATTTCATATACTTGATTTATTGTTTTTTTGTTATCATATTAACGTACCTGTGAAAATACAGACTAACAGGAAGTCAACACCTTGATGGATTTGTTCCCGAATAATACAGATTTTAGATGTTAAATCGCTGTGCTAAATTTTTTATCTATTTAGCACTCGTCGTTTTGTAATTATCAAGTTAACTTATATTCGGACATAGTTATTTTTTTAATGGATTTTTCTCAAAATTTGATAAAATCTCCAAATTGGTGTTAAGTCCATTAGCAATTTCATTAGTCTAAGTTAAAGCGTTTTTCAGTTATTTTTGTCGTAGATGGACATAATTCCAATATTTTTCAAACTAGAGGAAGTCTAAAATATGGAGATTCGTTGAAGTCTCGAGTTCGAATTTTTTGACAATTTTCAAATGTCAAAGAATTCTCTATACTTCGTATACAAGTAAAAAAGAAAGCATCGGTAATATTTTACATTTTTAACTCTACTTCTGTTAATAATCGGATTCTATTCTAATAACTGAAGCAGAATTTTTGCAATTACAGAACTCCTTTTTTTTTAAACATATAATACATATCTACAAATGAAATTTTAGTAGATAGAGTTGTAAGATAGTGATTTTAGTTAGTAGTAAGTATATGATTTTTTAAAAAATGAAATAACTGATATTAGAAAATTTTACTACAGGTATATAATAGAATTTACGACACACAGATATAAATTTGGAAACTGTTTTATTCAACTTCAATTTTATGGCGACTGAAGGCATTAAAACATCACTGATGCATTATAACACTTGAACTATTCCTTTCTGAAAAATTTATTCCACAATAAGGTTAAGTATTGTGTAAGTACTACAATTATAAGCAATGCATAATTTCAACAGTTCTTCAGCCTATCATTTTGTAGACCTAAAAACATTTGTAAGTATGTCAGTATTATATTTTATTTAAGATCACAAGGGCAGAAATAAATATCACTGCAACAAAATGTTGAAATTAACATTCAAATAAAATCAAAGTATTCTTAAATGCTAAAAATGAGACAGGAAAAAGAAACATCACAGTTTTAAGTGGAACAGTTATGGCAACCAAACAGTTATGGCAACCAAAACGTATCTTCCAGTTTAATTCAACTGACATATAAAAATGTGACAAAGATAAAACAAAAATATATATGGACAGAAAACATGGAGACAATAGAAATCTGCAAATTACTGTTTGGATCTTACTATTAGATGTCCTACTCAGACAATTTAAAATTATTGGAAAAGAGAATAAAATAAAAGCAATTATTTTATAAATTTACATATATATACTTTAGAAAACTATATATATATCAGATGACTTTTAAATACTGATTTCTGACCAGACAACTAATTGATAAATTTCTTATTTTATTAAAATATATAAAAATAACAATCACTATTATTTTAAAATCTTACTTTTCATTGAAAAATATTATATTAAAATTAATGCATTTTCTAAATACAATATTAATGCAGATTTCTAATACATGAAAATATGACATAACAGATAGCAAAATGAATGATATAATTTGTTAAACTTTAAACTATCAACATTGATTAATTGATTCTTTTATATTCATTGAAAATGTATTTAATTTATCACATCATAATAATCTGCATCTAGTTTATTGAAATCATTAAAAGATTTCAACAATAATTGGTAAAAGTAAACGTACATAATAAAATGTATATTTCTTGTTAACAATTATAATATACATTCAATGATATTGAAACACAACTTTTATTTTGAAAAATAAAATTACTTGTGTTGAAAAAAATTGTTTAACAAAAGCAAAAACTTAATGCACTCATTACCTCACCTTACGAAAATTACATTCAAGTTGATTTATTAAATTTAAGTCATTGGAAATAATAGTAAATTAAAAATAATTTAATAAAATGGCCAATTTATTAGACATAGAAATCACTGTCAAAATTCTCAAAAACTTTTAAATTTTTCATCTTTTAAAATTGAATAATTAAGAGATGAGAATTAAATGAAAAAAATGAAAGAAAAAGAATAAATAAACACTAATAGAAAATGAAAATAGTATGAAAATAGAACAGAACATTAATTCATTAAATGCATTATACATTCAATAAATATTTAACAAAGCATATAATTTTATCATTTCATTTATCATATATCTGAAACAAATCATTCAGAAAGTGGGGAGAAAAATTAACACCCAGAAGAAAGGCACATAATATTGTCTAATCATATTCTCAACAATAATTATAGTTATGGTCAATAATTTTGTTTCTATAATTAATGACGTGCAAATGGAATTAAATACAAAAAATAAAAAGAAAGATTTCTACTTTACCCACAAGTTTAAACTAAATCTACAGATAGCATTCCAATACACTGCTTCATTTTCTAAATTTATTAATTTATTATATGATTAATACATTACTCTAGTGTAGCTGTTGAGCCAACAAATTATTTGAGCAATTTTCTACACTCAGTCTATAGATATAAGCAAGTCTATAGATATTTTTTATTTTATATATATTCTAGTATATTCCTTCTCATTATTTTATTTTTTACATGCTCATATTTTTAAATTACAACATTGTCATTATCATTGCAATTCATCTAACAGAAATAATTTAAGGTAACTCCATAATCACTATTTTATTTATCATGATTCATATATATGAAATAAAACAAGGAAAATGGTGCGACTTTGCAAATTAAGTAGATATTGTGACCTATCTCTAAGTACCAATATATATATATATATATATATATATATATATATATATATTAATTCTATGAAAACTTCATATAATGTAACACAAGTTATTGCATACCTATTGAAGAAATAAAATGAAAAAGGATTTTACATAACTACCAGTCGCCCTAAAAAAATTACTCAAATTGCAATATCTTTCACTCTAGTAACTCAAGCTTCTATAATCCCTGCTTAATGAATTAATTTTTCAGATCAATCTTATAACATACTACTTAATTTTTAGGGCTTAATCTTTTCATTTAACAACTAAAAGACTAAACCATATTTTTGTTCAATTGTATCTTAAAATCTTATTTTTTATTCAAATGAAAAGTTCATAATGAAACAAATAAATTTTCAAATATTGTTGCAATTTAATAAGATATTGAGGGTATAAGTCATTTGAGTTTATTTTGTAAGAAAGACAAATAAAAACATACCACAAAATTAACATAGAAAAATTTAGGTAATTAAAAAAAGTTCGATAAATAAATCATATAATATTTATCTTGCACACCCCATTATTCAAATAGCAAGAGTTAATATTCATATAGTTTCAAAAAGTATTGCAACTTTATTGAAAGTGTAATATTAGTATTCCAATTTTATTAATGATGATTATTTCATCATCATTTAATGTCAAAATGATTAAACTCTATAAATTGACAAAAAAAAATGTTTTAGCAAATTTGAAATTTTTTATTATTACTTTGTATGGAGGAAAAATAATTTTAATTTGTATCTAAATAAATTAATATTAGAAACTAAAACTTAATTTTCTGATTTAAAAAAAATTAGAAATAATAATTTTAAAAAGTTGTAAATTATAATTTACTTCTGTTATTTATTGTAAAAGAATATAAAAAACATATTTTAATTTTTTATAGAAACTAGCATTTAAGGCATTTACATGCATTTAAAGATATCAACAACAAAAAAAATTCTGAAATATAAAATTATACAATCATGAAATGTTTTATTAATTTTAAAATTAAATCTTGCTGAAATTAATTATCATTGAAATCAGTATAAATATATTATAGAGATATTATGAGTTACCTTAAAAAAATTTTAAAACATTTCAATGACAGCTGATATTTACAAAAGCTATCAGCTATTGATCATTATATTTAAAACATAAAATATTATTAACAGAGAAAGCAGAGCCCTGTGTATAAAAATTAATTTTCCTTTCAACAACACATCACAATAAAAGAAGGTATATTAAAATATTTGTTCAATGAGTAGAAAACAGCAGTTGTTATGTTAAAGAGGTACATCTTGTGTGAATATAGCACTTGATGAGGACTTAAGTTTGCACAGGCAGATAGCTGGGTGGTTTTGCAGATAAATAAATGCTCAAATTATTAATACATTGAGATTGCAAATTACTAATTTCTTCCATGGTTGTACTAGCTTCAGGACTGCTTACCACCATCTACAAAAATAAATGTAAAATATTGAAATAACTTTATCAAACAAAAGATAAATATCTATTAATATTTACTCTTCTTTGATAATTTAATTTTGTTAATTATTAATTTTTAAAATATAGAAAAAGTCATTACAACCAAATTTATGCAAAGTATGTTAATAAGAATGAAATAAATAACAAATAAATACAAACTGTTGAATAAATAACAAATTGGCTACTAGAGACAAATGAAATACATGCTTCAGTAGTCAGTGTAAATACTGTAAAATTATATTTTTAAATAATTTCCAGAATTCATTTTTAGTGGCTATCAAAAAAAGTAGAGTAAAGAAATAATGTAATACTTAAGGAATTTGAAAATGAAAAGAATAAGCATAACTTGTCCATTGCAAAATGATCAAACACTTATATTTTCTGAATGCTGATCATAATTAGAAGGAATTATAGAATGAAAAATATTCTTACAGACAGAAAAATAATATGCTTTAATGGATCACATATTGTAGAGATATACAAATTGTTTGACAATAACATTAATGTTCAAGTCAAAACATAATTTGCCATAAATTAAAACTTTTGTTTAAAAATAAATCTTAAGCATTACAAATGAATCAAATACAACATAACTGCAAAAAAATGTTTTATGAAAAGATAGTGAAAACAGAGGCAACATAAAAAAAAAATCTCCAATGATAGTGGGGGAGCTAAATTTGTTTCCAATTTAATTTTAGAATAAAACACAATAATAAATTTTCTATTTAAATCAGGGTGATTAGATATTTAATAGCAAATTTAATTATAATAAATGGTTATTTGCAAAAATTAATCATTCTGCTGTTGAGGAATAAAAACAGTGAGGTTGAACAATAAAAAAATCAATAACAAATCAAATTTACTGCACTGATATATTGGAAACAGATCTTCACCTTATTATATAAATGTTGTAATAAAATAATGGCTGAAACAAGTAAAAAATAATTATTATTAAACTTGACTATTGAATGATGCAATGAATTAATTAAATGGACATTATATGATCAGAAATCAATTTGTTTTATTTACTACAATGTAAATTATTGTTGTTATTTTTGATATTTAAAATAAAATTATTTCTCAATCAAAAAATATATTAGAGTCATTTTTTTTTAATTAAAAGGTATTTTTAGGGAGAATATTTTCTACTGATGAATTTTTAAATGTAAATATTTTATAAAATATTAAGTAAAGCTTTTTTTCAGTTTCTCAAAGAAAATCAACTATAGTTTTAAAATAAGAATTATAGAGAACAACATGAAGTATTCATAAGCTGTAACATTCATGTAAAATTCTTAAACATTGCAGTTGTTTAAATTTTTTTATTTTTTATTTAATTTTTCCTATAAGGCTGACACATGTTAAAAGGTAACAGAAGAAAATGCTAAGTTTTAAAGTTAAATCTACAGTACTAAAATTAAATTGCAAAATATAAAAATAGTTTCAATTAGAATTTCTAAATATAAAAGCTGAAGAAACTTAAAATTCAATGTTATTACATTATAATAACCTCTCAGCCTCTTTATATTTCTGCTGAGTAGATAAGCTCAAATTTGAACAACAGGCGTCTAAGTTCCTACTAGGCTGATTTTAAATCTTAATTAGGCATGGAATTATTATAAAGAAGTAAAAGAAATCTGGGAAACAGAGATGTGATTGCATAAACTACAAAAAAAAGAGGAAATCCAAAAATATAATGCAAAACAATACACTAAGAAAAAATTTGCGAAAAGTATGAATTAAACAGTTAATATACAGAAAAAATTATTAAAACTTCAGTCCAACTGCCTTTTATATTCATTTCAAAACACACATAAAAGTAAGAAATCAACAGTATATGACTTTTACAAAATATTTTCTAAAGTATATTGTCCAAAAACAAATTTAAATTTATATAGGAAAAAATATTATGTGAAAAACCAGTACTTTGTAGAAATGGCCTACACTAACACATTTTAGTAAAGATCACTTTAATGCTTGCTGGACCTTGTATATCTCCAGAACATTAATTTTTTTTAAGGGCCTTTCACTGACATTATTCAATTGAAGTTTTATAGTTTACTTTTAAGAAGATTCAACAAGCAAATTCATTTTCTGTAAAAGATTCAAATGTAGAATATTTAAAACCTGGGATCTCTCTCTCTCTCTCTTATTTTGTTCTGATTAATATTTCCATGCAATGTGGTAGCTTTGATAGATATTTTCTTTACAGCTTCCTCGGACACTAGTTTTTTCCTTTGACTAGATTGTTTGTGATTTTTTGTTTCCATCAGATCTTCTGCTTTGTAGTTCCTTGCAGTTGAATTTATGTTTTTACAGAAATTTCTGCTTACTTTATATCTTTAAGGTCCTTCAGAAAAGTCAACTGAATTGCAGATTTCTGATTAGGCTTCAGTTCATATTTCACAGTCTGAATGGCATCAAATGACTCTATATTTAGTCTGCTTCAGAAGAGATGACCGAGTTCATGATATAAAAACGAACTCAACTAGAAACCTATGAAAATAGGTTAACATGGTACATGCCACTTTTTGACACTAGGTGAAAGCATCTAGAATTTTTAACCTTTATCCTCTAGCTCCTTCTGCTGTGGTTGATGTAAACTAGGAGCAGGATACTTGTGTATCACCAAGTCATAAGAACTTCTTTTTGCAACACTAATGACATTAGTCATCATATCAAGAAGACTTTAAAGAAAGAGAATACTTCAAACACACAGGTCAACACAGATTGCTGCTGCAAGTTATCTAAGGGTATCTTCCTCTGCAATGTTCTTGAACATTCAACATATGCTTTCAGTAATTTTTTTAAGAATTATTTTCTAAATGCAATCTTGAATTTATGGCAGAAGTGAAAGTCCTTTTTTAACACTACCATCCCTTATAATACAGATTTTAAAGAAAGTTCTTTTGTGTGTCGGTGTGTGATAAATTGCAGAAAATGTTTTATAAAAAATGTGGAAAAAGATTTCAAGATTTTTTTTTAGATGGCGGAAAATTGCAGCTCTGCAGAAGAATCATGGAGAATAAGTCAATGTCCCAATCTAATACTGATCATTTTTCCCTACATTTCCAACAACAAGGGTTCAAAACAAGCATTTCAAGCAATCCATACAAATTCTGATTTGTTGATTTCTTACTCGATGACCAAAATAAATTGGTAAAATGTAACAACTGATTCCCTTATCTCCATGATGGTTATTCAGCCAAATGTAGAATCAGTTATAGAATGAATGGATGACAACAAAATCAAATGTCCAATATTCTAAAAATCTGTCTTCAACTGGGTCATCAAATTTAAACAAAATTTGATTATTTCAACTGTTTACTGTATACTTAACCTTAAGAGAAGATTTAAATTTTTAGCTTCTTACATATCCAGCTCTATATGTCTCCTCTCTGAAATGGTAAAGTTTTTTGTTAAGGAAACTAATAATTTCTCCCTTAAGGAGGGAAGGGGGCAAGGTATAAAAAAAAAGGAGCAATTACTTCCCCTACCTTTCTAGTGTTGTCACCACTGAATGAGAAAATATAGAAAAACTAAGGATTGAGACTTTCTGTGCACTTTTATTTCAATATATAATTTAAAGAATATTTATCTTGCAATATTCACACAGATTTCAAATAAAGAATCTTAAAAAATAATTAAGATATAAATACAATATATATTTCTGTATAATTTTATTTTACTATGAGAATATACAGAAAACAGCACAAAAAATATTTGAATATTTGTGTGTGTGTGTATATATATATATATATATTAATTTCATAACAGCAAGAACGAAAATGGCTTAAAAAATTTTAAATATTAGGGAACAGAAGTGGAGAAATGAAATGCTAAAAAATACTTCATTTACAAAGAAAGAACAAAAAAGAATTATATAATAAGGCAAATATCTAATTTTCACTTAGAAAGCAATTATTAACGAAATAAATGATACCTGAACTAAATAAGATACTTGGCATGAATCAACATTGTCTTTAATAGGTTCGAGTACCCAACCACTGGCAACAACCTAAAATATAACATTATGTCAGTGCCAGATAGAGTTATAAAAAAAAGCAATCAAAAATAATATTGTTGCTCTTCCCATGATCTAATTGGCTGAATACAGATATGGACAGAAAATTAAAACTATTCATGAAATGTAAAAAATGCAATTAAGTTTCTGTAATAGTATGAGTTAAATCTTCTTAAAAAAATTAGGATTTTACAATTATTTTGTAGATGAAATCACAAAAGCAAAGTTATAAAAAATATTTAATTGAAATTTTTAGCAACCATTAATTACAGTCAACTAAATGGTTGAAAAAGGTGGCTAGTAATGTTAATGTGATAGGAATTAGAATATATTTCTAACTTATTAGAAACAGACAGTTTTTTTTTTAAAAAATGCGATAAATTAACCTTTAGAAAGTTCCTCAAATACGGAAAATTGCAGAATAGATATAATAAAATCTATAAAATAATTTTAATCTGCTTAATTTTAATATTTTTTACTCACAGTTCCTCGAACAATGTCTTTAACAGGAGGACAAACAGCATCCTTAACAGAATGGAAACCAAGCAGATATTTAGACCCCTGTATTTTTTCAGTCTGAAGAATACAAAAATCCTGCACTTCTTTATGCAAAAGTGTGACAGATTCATTATACATGTGAACTACAAAAAAAATTATTATTATGTAATAATAATTGAATAAACAAAAATAATGTGAATACATTTAGCATCCTGTATTAGCTTCTTAAAAAAATAAATATATAAACATATATATTTACTTACTTAATTTTTGTCCTTCTGGATATTCACTTAAAACCGTTATTTTCTGAAAAACAAAATTTTAACAATATAATAATTTAAATTTTTTAAAATTATTTTTCAAATCTCAACATATTATTTCTAATTTTAAAATACTTATAAAAATTACAGAAACAAAGAGTATTCTAAATGAATAAGAAAAGTGAGTATTAGAATACATTGTAATCGATTACGTCACTGTTTCAAAACTGTTGCTGTTTAGCACTGCAATGGACACAAAAAGAAGAAGAAGAAAAAAATATTACTACACAAAAATGACACACTTTTAAGATTCTCATATTTGTAGCAAGATGTGTTTTTAAGATTTAAAAAATTATTTCAATTAATTACTTCAAAATACTAACATGTAATGTAATGTAAGATAAAAATAGAAAGCAACAAAAAACAAACATAGATGCAAGTTATGATAATAAAATTAAAAATTGTATATATAAAAAATAGTAATAATAGTAAAAAATAGACACAAAAAAGTAAAATTATAGCATAGGTAATTTGATAATTTTTCTAAATATTTAAATTAAAAACATAAAAAAAATAAAATGAGATAAATTTTTAAAATAAGAGTCTAGAATTTCAATGGAACTTTTTATTATTATTGTCTATTTAATTGGTAACTTTACATAATTGAATTAAAATGCTGCATTATTAATTTACAACATTAAAAAAATAAATTCAATACATAAAAAGAAATATGCTGTTCTCACTTAACCCAAAATGGAGAATCAACTGTTAAGGCATGAAAAATAAATACTCTAGTAAAAATTTCAAATCATAAATTATAAAAAAAGAATAAAAACATTAAAATTATATAAAAAAATATTCTTACTTTGACAGTATCATCATACATAAAACGTGTTAGAGGATTGCGGAGCGTTTTCCACACAACATTAAGAGGAGTCGGAATAATTCCTTTACATAAATAGCTAAAGAGAAAAGAAATTCAATATTGGTAGTGCAATGTATACAGTTAAATATAGCTAATCACTTTACTAAAAGTGAATAAATTTAAAAAAACACTAAATAATTTATTTTATCATGTGAGAACATGATGTTAAGAATTCAGTTAACCACCTGGTCTTCCTGGACGGAGCTAGCTGCCAATCACGTAAATATCATGTAGTCTCACTGTTGATGATAGTATATTTTTTTCTAGTAAAAGCGAACTTGACTCCTGTACTAGGGGGAGTATGATCTCGGCTCTCTCTCTCCCTTGAAATTTTATGCGTAGTTCTCTAGGCCTACTACACTATGGCATAATCATGTTCTTTTGTTGTTGATGCTACCAATAAACCACATAAAAGACAATATGTGTCTTCAAGTCATTTCACTCAGACCACAATCTTCACTATCAAATAAATTATTGTGTAATCATGAAAAGTAATAATTTAATAATATATGTTGCCTAAACACGGGAATTATTATGCTGGGTGAGGATTGTGTTTAAGTTCTTGAATTTGTGAATAATCGTGGTGCTCTTGAAATTCTGCATTTATCTAGGATTATAACTCGTCATTGGACATTTAAAAAGGTACTGTAAACTTTATTTCATGCATGAAAATGGAAACTCTTGATAAGTTAAAGACAAAACGGAAGATATCTCTTACTGCTTGTACAAAATTGATTAACAAGGTTTATTTGTTATTAGAAAGTTGTGATATTAAAAAGGAAAGCGATCAAGAACAACTTTCGGAGCATTTATTAAGTTTAGAAGCAAAACAATTAGATCTCAAAAGCCTTAGCAGTGAAATTGAGGATTTAATTTCTGATAGTGCATTGTTTGGAACAGAAATTCAAAGCTCTCTTGAATATGAAGAGCAAATAAATGAAGCAAAGTTCAAAATCAAAAGTAAGATCAATAAGTTTAAAATTGACCAATAACCTGTCGCACCACTTGCTGCTAATGGTTCTAGTGTAAGAATTAACTATCCTGCAACAGGTATTAATTTGCCAAAGCTAAGAATTCCCACATTTAGTGGAGATGCTAGCATTTTTCTAGAATTCATCAATAGCTTCAATAATGCAATTGACTCTAATGATTCAATAAGTAATGTTGATAAATTCATATATTTAAAGTCTTTTTTATCCGGCGAAGCATACAGAATTGTTTCTGGTTTTTCTCTCCCTGAAGAAAATTACAAATCGTGTTTATCTCTGTTTAGAAACTGAACTTGTAAAATTCTCTTTCAATCTCAAGGGAATACGAAAACTGCATGACAAGAGTGAAATTAGCATAAAAAATTTAAACTCAATGGGAATTGCATCCGGAAATTATGGTCACTTACTTATACCAATTTTATTAAAGCAATCACCCCAAGATGTAGTCGTAGAGTTCCATCGTAAGAGAGATTCTTCCAAGATTGGTGATGTTAACGAATTAATCAAATTTGAAATTGAACTTCGCGAATGTGGAAATATTGTAGCTGGACATTCTCAAAAAGTTCCCGAAATTCCCCGACATCCTCCGCGAAATTCTTCTTATCATGGACAGACTAAATTTAAAAATAAGTTGCCTTCATCTGCCGCTTTAAATACTGTTGTTAAAAATGTGTGTATTTTTTGTAACTCTGATAAGCACACTGCATTAAAATGCAAAAATTTCTCGGATGAACAAAAATGTTATAAATTAAAGAAAGATTGTAGATGATATCGCTGTATGGCTTATAGACATCTAATTTTTCAATGCAAAGTTAAAATTTCACCGTGTGAGACGTGTCAGAGTTTGTAGCACAATTCCTTGTTTTATCCGAAAAATAAAATTGAAAGCAGCGCTTCTGAAACCGAACAAGTCGAAATTTCTTCCGTTTTAAAAGCAGCAGATAACTCTAGCAGTTACGAGATTTTGTTTCAAACAGCTGTCCAGGTAGAAAATGGTTCAAACAGGGTCATGGCTAGATTTTTATTTGATTCAGGGTCACAAAAGTATTTTTTGCGTAGTGACCTAAAACATGCTTTAAATTTAAAACCACTACGTCAAAAGAAACTTTTAATTTATACTTTTTCGAAACGCTAACCCATCAAGAAAATATACGACGTTGTACGTCTAAGTAAAAGAAGCAGATTTCCCCCTTTTCAATTCATAAACATTGAGGCTTTGGCGTCAGACGAAATAATTGGTGCAGACATATATTGGAATGTTGACCCCAAACTTGTAAACAAAGTCAATTCCAGCCACCTGCATGCTGTCTGACTCCCTCGAAAACTTCACCCTTATTCAGATCCTGGTGGGTGCTGACTTCCTGTGTAATGTTCTAAGGGGAGAAGCAAGAAAAACAGACAAAAACTTATTCGTGCAGCCAAGACTTTTTGGTGACACATTGACAGGTCAAATGCCAAACTTCCAAGAAATAAAACATTCTTCCGTGTTTACTGTATGAAACGCTTATGTGAGGTAGATTCTTTCTTGCTCGATGAGACTTCGGAAAATAAATCCAGGAATAATTTATATAATTTCGGGAAAGAATTTAAAATAAAGAACAAACGATATGAAGCGCCGTTGCAACGTAAAACTTCTTCCAGTACAAAAACTAGAATAATTTATGATGCCAGGAGTAGGCAAGATAAGGATCTTAACAGATTTTTAAAGATGTTTCGCCTTATCCTTTATACGGTTTTCTTCGCCATATTAGCATTGGGAGGATCAATTTGTCCTTCAAGAAAAGAAACCTACCCTTGCAGTTGTACTAATATACACATTCATAGGAGAAACATCATTATCATTGTAAACAGCTACCAGCTGGATGATATGAAAGCCTTGAATTCCACTTTTAAAGCTTTAAGGTCCATGGAAATTGACCGCTTTTATTTGTATGATTTGTATTCTGGAAAGCTCACTTGCTTGGTTCTGCAGGAGAATCGCAGAAAGTTCTGCATACTGATTGGATAACGCTACTCAAAATCAAAGAAATAGAAATTGTTGATTCTACCTTGTCGTCTTGTTTTGCGTGCGACTGGAAAATAAATTACAAGAATACTGCAACCTTAAGTTTCAAAGTAACGAACAGTTCATCTTCGGAGCGGATATCCTCATTTTGTGTTGTTGGAAGAGGCAACAAGAGTCCTTGGACTAGATACATGAGCAACTTCAACGAGTTTCATTTCAATTATGAAAAATTAAGAACATTCGGAATTGGTTTCTTTTCCCATGGCCATGAGAGAGCTCATATGTTTGAATCTATCTTACAACCAGATAGTCAAAGTTGACTCCAATGTTCTCTAGAATCCACCAAAATTGAAGAACCGATCTGTCTCACAATGTAATCGAGTTCTTTGACCACATATTAACCAGTCATCAACTATTAAACGTCTTGTACAATTGTTGTATAATTTAGAAATCCAGGATTAATAAGTATAATTGTAATAATAATTTTATTATATGTATCATATACTTAATTTCTAGAATATTAATTATTTAGCTAGTAACATTACTGAATATTGTTTAATGTGTATATTTTATTATTTGAAATGCGTATTTGTTATTTGAAATTGTATTTGCTATAAGAAATGTATATTTGAAATGTGTATTTGCTATATAAAATGTATATTTGTAATTTGTATTTGTTATCTGAAATATTTTTTTCATACATTTTTTTAACTTGCAGTATGTTTTTTATCATATTTTCTTGCAGTAATGTTTTTTTATGATGTTTTCTCCTGTAGTATGTTCTTTTTTCATATGCACTCTTGAATTTAATTGTTGTTTAATATTTTTTTTATAAATGTTTTTATAATTTACAAAATAATTTTTACAATTTTACAAATTGTAAAAATTTAATAAATTAATTTTTTACAATTATATTATTAAATTTTTTTACAAATTAAAAAAAATGTTTAATTATTTTTACGAAGTAACTTTCTTGAAGTTAAATTTACAGTTCATAAAATATGTATAATCATTTACTCTTGGAAATTTTGATGAACCCCCTGGTTCATTCAGGGGCAGGATGTTAAGAATTCAGTTAACCATGTGATCTTCCTGGGCGGAGCTAGCTGCCAATCATGTAAATAATACGTGGTCTCACTGTTGATGCTAGTATATATATATATATATTTTTTTAGTAGAAGCGACCTTGACTCCTTTGATCTCGGCTCTCTCTCTCCCGAGAAATTTTATGAGTAGTTCTCTAGGTCTACTATACTATAGTGTAATCATGTGCCTTTTGTTGCTGATGTTAGAAATAAACCACATAAAAGACAATACGTGTCTTCAAGTAATTTCACCCATGCAACAATCAAATAAATTATTGTGTAATCATGAAAAGCAATAATTTTTACATGATGTTGTTTTGGCTTGAGGTTTTTGAAGCGATTTGTAGGCAACAAACTGTTGAACCCTCAAAATGCATAGGCAACAAATTACCCCTTTTTTTTTATTTTGAAGTCGGCTTTCACAGTATAGCTTTTGAAATATCTATCCTCTGCTAATGTAGTTTTATTTTGTAGTCGGCTTTCACAGTATTGTTTTTTCATTATATATCGTCTGCTAATGTAGTTTTATTTTGGAATCGGCTTTCACTGTATAACTTTTGAATTATCTATCGTCTTCTGTTGTAGTATTTCCCTTGGAAATCACAGTGTTATTGCCTAACTCTTACAACATTTTTTAAAAATAAACCAAACAAGTAAAAATATTGTTTGTTTAATCCATAAATATTGTTGGTTCAGGGATAATTTCAACTAATTAAAATAAGGTTATTAGAAAATAATGCAGAATGTTGTCACATTTGGCGATGTATCGCCAACTAAAGTTACATGATTTCGAAATTATCCATTCTCTAAATTCGTACGAATTGTCTTAATTAATTTAAGTCATTAACCAGTTAAAACCGGTTTAAAGCAATCATGAGACTATGAGACTGCGCATGCGTCGATATTTAGAAAAACGATGGGTTTTTTTCATCTCAAAATCGGTTGAGCTCCAAAACTTTGCTTGCTAGAAAAATTGAAAATGAAAGTTTAAAAAAATTATCATTATACAGTGTCTCACAAAAGTGATGGGGCACTTGTGCTTTACAAAAGGAAACTGTAATAAAATAAATAAATAAACATGTACAAAAAATTTTTGGGTGTGTTTCATATTTAAAGTTAGTAACAATTATTACAACATACATTTTGTCAAAATATTAAAACATTAATTTAATAAAAATACAATTGTTTAGAACGGAGCAAAAAATGGCTCACATAAGTGATGGGACACTTACTTTTTCATCAAATATTTATCCAAAAATTTTACTTTTTAAAATATTTTAATATTTTTTTGGATTTCCTTTTACTTTTAAAACATGATTTAATCTTCTTGGGATGGATTCGACTAATTTTTTTGTGATTTCTGGAGTGATTTTACCCCATTCTTCTTGAAGCACCGATTTTAATTGTTGTTTTGAAGAAAAGGTGTGTTTGCGAATTCTTGATTCCAATTCTTGCCAAATATTCTCTATGGGATTTAAATCTGGAGATTGTGGTGATGTTTTTATTATTTCAGGACAGTTATAAGGCAACCAGAGTCTAACGTTCAAAGCAGTGTGCTTGGGGTCATTGTCCTGGTAAAATTTAAAATAGTTATGAAGGTTCAAATTTCGTGCTGAAGATTTCAAATTTTGCTTTAAAATGCCAATATACTTGTACTGATCCATTATACTGTCAATATAAACATGATTACGAACTCCAGCGGACGATATACACCCCCATATCATAACTCCTCCACCACCATGTTTTACTGTTGGCACCAAGTTCTGTTTTCGAAATTCTTCCCTGGGTTTTCTCCACACCAAGATTCTACCGTCAGAACCAAATATATTAATTTGACTCTCAACAGCAAATATAACTTTATTCCAGTAATCAGAATTCTTATTTATGTTGGATTTTGCGAAAGCTAGTCTGAGTTTTCTATTCTTTTCACTTACAAAGAATTTTTTTCTGGCTACTCTACCGTGATATCCAGCAGATTGAATTACCCTTCAAATAGTTTCAGGATTAACAATTATTCCATAAAATGCTTGTAAATCAGCAACAACTTTAAAAGCACTCTTTCTTGGATTTTTTTTAATATTTCGAAGGATAATTCGCTTTATTCCATTGGTTAGCTTTGATGGTCGGCCAGGTCTTCTTTTATCCTGAATAATATGATTCTTTTTATATTGTTTAATGATATTGAAAACTGTTGAAGGACACAAGTTAACTGTTTCAGCAGTTTTTCTAATAGATTTTCCACGTTCAATATGCAAATTAATAACTAATTTTCGAATTTCAGGCGAAGTTTCTTTTCGTTTAGCATTCATGGCTGCACAGAGCTAAAAAACACAAAAATTCCAAAACAAACTGGAAAGAAATACTGCAGACGATTTTATAAATTATTGCCAATTGCTTTTTAGTAAAAATAAAACCACCAAAAATATTTTTATTGCTTATTTCAGACGATTTTTGTTGCATATCTAATGGTGTCCCATCACTTATGTGAGCTATTTTTTGCTCCTTTCTAAACAATTGTATTTTTATTAAATTAATATTTTAATATTTTGACAAAATGTATGTTATGTAATAATTGTTACTAAATTTAAGTATGAAACATACCCACAAAAAATTTGTACATGTTTTAATTTATTTTATTACAGTTTTCTATTGTAAAGCACAAGTGTCTCATCACTTTTGTGAGACACTGTATATATAGAGGGGGTAGGAGAATAGAAAAGTAGAAAAATTATTTCAAACCGGTTTAAACTGGTTAATGACTTAAATTAATTAAGACAAATAATTTTAAAAATAATAATGTTCTCACATAATAACTTGAAATTTGTAATTTTCGATTGCATTTTTTTTTATTTTTAATTTTTTTAGTATAAAGTTAAAATTTTTATTTTTAAAACAATAGAATGTAAGACAAATCTTTTCTTTTTCAACATTGCTCGATTTTCCTAAAAAATCACAATTAAATCCAACTTTTTAAGTTTAAAAAAAAAGACAGTACATCACTTATGATTTAAAAAAATTATTATATTTGATTTTTCATACCTCACAAATGACTTTTTATGATAAATTTCAAACATGTATCAATAATTCATAATCTTCTTTCACTTTTATATTGACCGTTTGAATTTACTCCCATAAAATGAATCTCTTGCATTTGAAACAGTTAGTTTAATGTAATGATACTCACTGACTATATCATGGCACAGGTAAAAATTACAGATGTAATATAAGGATGACTGTGGGAAAGATTTAAGGCACATTCATGTTAAATATGAACAGAAAATAAGTAACCGGTAATAATTTGTAAAGAATGCTTCCTTTTTCCTCTAAGTCCATACATCATTCTTAAAATTGTTTTGTTTTTTTATAAATTTAATATGCTCTTATTTCAAACTTGCTTTCTTTTTATTTCCAATATTGATATTTTCTTGTTTTGGCATACATCATGAGTAACAAGCAAATGCTTCTTTATATTGAAAAAAAATTATTAAAATTGAAAACAGATTGCTATACTATATATATATATATATAAGTAAACAAACTAAAGTAAAAAATAGTTTGAAAACGAAACTAAAATGAAAACGAAAGCGAAACAGTTTCGAAATCGCAACAAAAATTATTTCCCATTCAAACTAAAACCAAAAATGGAACAGGTAAAAACTTCATAGTATTTAGAGAGCGCAAATGCAGCTACTTCTAAAACACAGATGAACTGAAACAAAAGTATAAAAATCAAGTTAAAAGGAAAAACAATTAAACCAAATAAAAAAATATAAAAAAAGAATCCGGCCTGAAGACTTTTTCAAAGGTCACCCTCAGGCAGGGATTAAAAAAAAGGGATTTTTTCTGTTAAGGAAATTCAGACAATTACGTCTAATAATGATTCCTTCGTGACCCGAAAATCCCCTGAAATTAGGCCCAAGAGATATACCATTGTAACAGAAAGGAAAATACAAAACAACAAATTAGAAGAAAAACCACTAATAAGTAAAAATACAATAACAAAAAACAATAAACACCAAAATACCATAAAAAAACTAAAGAAAAAACGAAAAGGCAAGAACATACCATCAACAGTCAAGGAAAATCTTAAGTTATCGATTGTGATTCCCGCTTATTAAAAACACAAAGCTAACGGTA
Source organism: Argiope aurantia (assembly GCA_026543865.1). Lineage (NCBI taxonomy): Eukaryota > Metazoa > Arthropoda > Arachnida > Araneae > Araneidae > Argiope > Argiope aurantia. Next base: position 498,573 of record JAPMOR010045543.1, on the reverse strand, counting down.
ATTTAGGTAAAAATTGTAAGCTTCCAGCGCCACCTATTGAGTGATATAATATGCAAGGAAAGTTCTATTTTTAATTTAAGCCAAAGGATTAATCCCAAACCATACCTTGTTTAATTAAAAAATTGACATTACAGTAATTTTTAGGAAATTCATTTTTAATTAAATTATTAATGAGGTTGTTTGATGCTTCAATAAAGGAATTTTTATTATTGCAAACCCTTTTGATCCTGTTAACTTGTGAGAAAATTAGATTTTTGAAAATTTTAGAGTTTAGATTGGAATGGTAGTTACATAGTTTTGTTATTTTGAAGTTGAATTCATCCTTTTTATCGTATAAACCAACTATTGTTTTATCATTATCAATTTCGATTTTTAAATCCAGAAAGGTAGCCTCAAGTTGATTTTTATTCGTTTCTGTTAGAATTAAATCTTTTGGATAGCAATTAGTTACAATATTAGTATTGTCGAAGTTAATCAAAAGTAGGTCATCAATATATCTCCACCTGTTTATAAAATTATATTTAATTGCTTTTTTCTCATAGTAATGTAGAAAAATATTAGCCAAAGCACTTGAGAAAGCTGTTTCCATTGGGATGCCCTTAACTTGTTTATAAAAATTAATACCATTAAAAACGTAATTTTCAGTAATATTAAAATTACATTACTCAAGCCAGTTATTTTTAGGAATGATATTTTCATTTAAATATTCGTCATAGATAAAAGTGCAGACTTTTATTAATTTTTCATGAGGAAGATTAGTATATAAATTTTCGAAATCAAAAGTATTAAGTTTATTAATGTTGTTATCTTTAAGAAAATCCAGAATTTCTTTGTTACTAGAAATAATAAAGTGTTCTTAATCTTTTATTTTGTCCAGGATAATTTTTAAGTATTTAAAGAAATGTTTACCCGTATAGTAATTATAACTGCCAGTGCTACAGGTCACAAATCTGAATTTTAATGGATTTTTATGAAATTTAACTGTTGGGAATAAATAAGGATAGTTAAGAGAGCAAGTCTTAGTTTTGGTTTTTTTTTTGAGAATGCTAGCATTCTTTTATCTAATTCCTTTTTCCCGGTGTTCTTTAACATATAAGTTGCGTTAGAGTTATATTCATTAATTAAAAGTTCTTTATAATAATATTTACAAATTAAACAGAAATTATTTGCTGATTTATCTATTACAGTAATAACAAATTTTTCTTTTAAATTTTTTATTTCGTTTTTTAATGTTTTACTAACATAAATCCCACGTTCTTTAGATCTGTCAAAATCAATATTCATTTTTATTTCCTTTAAAATTCTCACTTTCCATTCTCTGAAACCTTCCGCAGGCCAATGGTATTTTCTAGATAATTTGGCAATAAAAACATCCAAATCATTACCAATAGAAATCAAGATTTTGTCATGGTTTATTTTTTCTCTTAATCTAAATTTTGTTCCTCTTCCGATTAAATCTCTTAAAGAGTTGGATTCAATAATTTTTAAATTACCTGTAATAATATGACCTTTATCAACATCTATAAAATCTTTATAGTTTTCTTTGTGACAGTAACAATCTGTAATATTTATTTTGTCTAAATTTTTGCCATAGTAATTATAATTACAAATTTTTTTCTTTAAAGTTGAAGTGTAACTAAACGCTATTGAAACAGTTGTTTTATCTGATAGAGGAAAAAATATATTATTATTATGTACAATTTTGGGCAATTTTAGATATTCGAAGTAAATATCCAAGAATTTAATCACACAGAATTCTTTGCAAACATTACTTTTATTATTAAAATGTAAATCGTTTTTTCCAATGTTAAGCTTACATTTAATTAGATCAAGAACAATACATTTTGTGTACGAATTTTTAAACTCTAATTCCCCGAATTTATTATTTAATAACCATTTAATTTTATTATTTCTGAGATCAAAAATGTATTTCCTAATTTTGTGAATGTTTTCACTATTGTGTTTCAGATAACAGTAATTTTGAAATTCCTCAAATATAATTTGAAAATTGCCCCCTTTTCCTTTACCTCTTTTAAATCTTTCAGAATAGTTATCCTTATTTAGAAAATTTTTAAATATGTTAAATTTGTTATAAATGCAATTATTGTTTAAATCTGCATAGCCTTCCCCATTTAATTTACTATTGAGACCATAGGGAAATAAAGTTTACAGGTTGCAAATATAAATGTTTTCCAGATCCAATCTTTTGCTTAATTCGTTAACATTGTCTTCTAGAATGTAGATATTAATATTGTTAAAGTTATGGTTTTGAAAATGCTCCAGTTCGAAGTCCGTAGTCCTATTTTTTATGAAGTTTTTAATATCGGATCTGTGATTGTTAATTCTTAAATTAAGCTCGGTGCTAGTTTGGCCAATATATTTTAAATTACATTCTGAACAATTAAAAAGATAAATCAAGTTTTTGTTTTTACAGAATATTTGTAATTTTGAGTTTTTATTATTGATCTGTACCTTATCTGCTAATGGACATGTCTTACACTTCCCGTTTCCACAAATTTTATATTTTTTTGTATTTTTAAGATTTTTTAAACAAAACTATTGTGTCAGTAATTTTTTCTCCGTGAATGCTCCTGACACAAAGCAATCCACAGTGCCCCTTGGTAGAGCGCGCGACGGGCCATACGCTATGACAAATTCGTTATTAACTTCTTTCATAGTTTTATTTATTTTTAAAATGAAAATATATCTCCTAAACGCCAAAAAACACGGAATTCTCGAAAAAGTAAATTCACGAAAATGATCTAAAAATTCTTAAATTTTTTTTTAGGCAATATATTTAAAAAACCTTTTGTAAAACCCTTAAAAAAACATTTTAAAATTTGCAGTTCGTGGAAAAGCGCACCTGCAACTTAATTCCAACCAAATGCAAGAACGAGTAACCAAACTAAAGTAAAAAATAGTTTGAAAACGAAACTAAAATGAAAACGAAAGCGAAACAGTTTCGAAATCGCAACAAAAATTATTTCCCATTCAAACTAAAACCAAAAATGGAACAGGTAAAAACTTCATAGTATTTAGAGAGCGCAAATGCAGCTACTTCTAAAACACAGATGAATTGAAGCATCAAACAACCTCATTAATAATTTAATTAAAAATGAATTTCCTAAAAATTACTGTAATGTCAATTTTTTAATTAAACAAGGTATGGTTTGGGATTAATCCTTTGGCTTAAATTAAAAATAGAACTTTCCTTGCATATTATATCACTCAATAGGTGGTGCTGGGAGCTTACAATTTTTACCTAAATTACCGTTAGCTTTGTGTTTTTAATAAGCGGGAATCACAATCGATAACTTAAGATTTTCCTTGACTATTGATGGTATGTTCTTGCCTTTTCGTTTTTTTCTTTAGTTTTTTTATGGTATTTTGGTGTTTATTGTTTTTTGTTATTGTATTTTTACTTATTAGTGGTTTTTCTTCTAATTTGTTGTTTTGTATTTTCCTTTCTGTTACAATGGTATATCTCTTGGGCCTAATTTCAGGGGATTTTCGGGTCACGAAGGAATCATTATTAGACGTAATTGTCTCAATTTCCTTAACAGAAAAAATCCCTTTTTTTTTTTATCCCTGCCTGAGGGTGACCCTTGAAAAAGTCTTCAGGCCAGATTCTTTTTTTTATATTTTTTTATTTGGTTTAATTGTTTTTCCTTTTAACTTAATTTTTATACTATATATATATATATATATATATATATATATATATATATATATAATCACAGTCAAAAGACAATTTGAGACATGTTGTAAAATTACAAGTTGGAAAGAGAGAAAAAAAATTACCTCATAAAGACACATGAGTCAAATGACATAGTTTTCTTAAATATGGCAATATTCTTATTGATTTCTTTAAATCTAAAATGATTAAAAAGTATATTCAATAAAAAAATTAAATATATACTCAAACATATGATTTAAAAAATATATACAATATTGATTTGTATTTAATGAAAAAAAATCAAACAAGCAAATAATTTGAGAATTTTAAAATACTTAAGTAAAGGAACTAAAAGTTCAGATAACAAAAACTGTGATTTTCACAAATACATTTCAAAACTTAAACAAAAATTAATTACAAAATAAGTAATAATTTAAACTAATATAATAACTTAATAATAAATTGGAATAGAAAAATTATTCTTTTTCTCCTTTATACCTAAAGCATTTGCAATTACACAGCAAACTTGTTAGAAAAAAAACATTTAACAGCAAAATATAATAGTCATATAATGATCTATAACTATGTTGGAAATTTACAAATCACATCTGTAGAAAGAATGCTCCCTTTCAGATAAATAAATATATATTCAATAATTTAAACCTTAATTTCACAAATTAAAAAAATGTTTCTATACCAGAGACAGTCTTTTATATATATTTTTAATTATAGATAATTAAATTCTTTAATTTTGAATTTAGTACATTTTTTTT
>JAPMOR010045543.1:450911-494024 GCA_026543865.1 Argiope aurantia | reverse complement strand
AAAAAAAAAAAAAAAAAAAAAAAAAAAAAAAAAAAAAAAATTAAGCACCATCTAGAAACACTTCCAAAAATGTTTAATATAAGAAATGTTTTCCTTATGGTATTTTGAGCAGTCTTGAAAGGATTATTATAATTAGATATCAATCCTATCCAAGAACATCATTATAAACAGAATGACAAAGTAAAAAATTGTCATAATTTTTTTTACAAAATGAAAATTAATAATGAAATTTATTCTAAAATATTGTTTCTAATAAAATGATAAATATATTCATGCACAGAAACTTTGTGAATATATTACTTACACCCAACCTCCACTTTTTCTTTTCTGTTCTTCTTCAGGTGCATCAATATCCACAAGTGATGCCTTGAGATTCTAAATATGAATACATTGTATTAATGAATAAATACCTTCTAAATTAATTAAAAAATTCATTCATCTTAAGACTTAAAATTACAAAAGAAACAATAGAACAACAGGTAATTTATTTAAAGCAATTAAAAAAATAAGTTCATGTTTGTAAAAAATTTGTGAGCAGATTTGTAACATTAAATATAATTAGCTAGTTAGTGCAATAATCTAATTAAAGTAAATGAATATTACTTTTTATCTTCCATTCAAAATGTTGAATAACTGAAAATCTCACTTCATAAGTAAAAATAAATTATTAATTAAGAATACTAATATTATTATTAACTAGCTGGTACTTGGCGTGTGCTACCGCAGAAGAAATAATTTTGCAAATATCATTTAAAATTTAAAATAGATGTCTTGTTTAATTAGGTATGATAGAAAAAAAGGACATTTATTTTCTTAGCGGTAATGAATTCATTGAAATTTAATGATATATAAAGGAGAAGTACAAATAATATTTATTCTATTTTTTATTTTATTTAAGTGCTTTAGGGTAGACAATATTTTTTGTTTTTCGGTCTTCAGTAAAAACAAATTCTTGGCTGTCCGACTCGTAAGCATCCAACATATAACGGGCCATGTGAAAAACATGGATTTTCTAGGTTCAATCCGCACACTTGAAGTGATTGACCTTGTGACTTGCTGATGGTCATCAAGAATGCAAGTCGAATGGGGAACTGCAGTCGTTTGAAATCAAAAGGCATGTCGGTGGGAATAATGGGAATGCGTGGAATGAGCACATCTTCCCAAATCGACTTTTCCGTTAAGAATAGTTGCCTCGCTTCTTGTCGCATATTGATCATTTGATTTTTATGTGCATGATTAGGTAGCATATAAATGTTGTATTTCGATTCTTGTCACAAGTTGATCTTCAGATTCTGAAGCACTTGAATTTACAATTCGCAAACGATTTACTTTATTTCTCACTTGTCGTTCTTCGTTTGTTTGAAAAGCTCGAATTGGCTAATTTCTACGTGCTGTGCTGGTAAATTTATTAAGTGACGAACGTTTGAGGACATATTTTTTGTCGAAGTAATCAACACGATGTACGCTTGTATAACCGAAATATCGTTTGTCGATCCACTGAATAAATAGAAAAATTACTGTTTGTCCATCATCATATATAAATTATATATTAATTATTCTATCATAATTAATATATATTTTAACTTGCTAATATCTTGCATCTATTATAATAATTCTATTTTGTATGTGTGAGATAAATTTTGAATAACACATGCGGTTTGTTGCAGACAAAATATTGTGCATGCTGAATGACAATATCCTGTGTTGGTGACTGTTCATTAATGAGAAGAAAAAAAATTAGCGCTTGCACTAAATATTTTCGATTTTATTTCATTCACATTGATTGGCAGCAATCATAACAATTTTATTTTGTTTGATATATGTGCGATTAACTCCGAATGATGTCTGCCGTTTACTGCTTTTCTTTTGTCCATTTTAAAATATAATCTTCGCGCAAGTGCAAGCAATAAGCAAAGTTTCATCGGAATCGGTGAATGGTACAGTAGTGCATAAGGTATGAACAAACAAAAATTCATTTTTATATACTAGATATAATAACTGTACTATGCTTATAACCTTCGCGCAGGTGCAAGCAATAAGTTGAACAAGTTTCATCGCAATCAGTTGAACGGTATTGCAGCGCATAAAGTACAAACAGACAAAAATTCATTTTTATACATTAGACTAGCTGAACCTGCAAACGTTGTTCTACCATATAAATTATTTCTAGTGAATATTTTGGTTGTTAATTAAAAAAATAACGAATGTATTTTAAGTGTTTGGGGATGGTATCTATGACAGAAAGAGAAATACAGCGCTGTAGACGATGATCACCGATAAAAAAAAAAAAAAAAAAAAAAACCGCCAACCATTCATTTTCTCAATACAATGTATTTCATTAACGCAATGAACATATACATGAAATAAAGAAAATCAATATTCATTTCGAAGAGCAATTGAGTGTACAATATTTTTTGTTAGTCCGTCTTTAGCCAACAGAAACATGTATGTGTGAAAAACATGGTGTGCCCAAATTTAAGCCGTAAACAGACATCGTTTGACTTTGCGACTTATTGATTGTCATTGCGAATGTCAATCTAATAGGAAATTGAACGCGTTTGAATTCAACAGGCACGTCTGTGAGAATCATTGGAATTCGTGGCAGCAAAACATTTTCGGCTCGGAATTTGCCATTCAAAATGGTGGCTTCGATAATGCTTTTTATCAACTTTTTAATGACCAATCGCGTGCCATTTTACAGACGTGGTGGGTTCAAATTCCGAAGTAAAATAACGGGAGATCCAACTTCAGTCGTAGAAGGTGTGGTGACATGCCTGACAAATCCAGTGAGTTCAAAAATACTGTTAGATAATTTACAGCTTCGTTAGCATCGCAAACTGTATCGATCGATTTGCATGATATCAAGTCGTCTGGCAACGACTGCTATATCTTGAAGTTTAAATCGTCGGCGTCCTCATTTTTTGCTGGCAAAATAGCTCTTTCTGCCAACCACGAATGATTTATGGATTGTGTGCGTACATTGGGAAAAATGCCGTCAATGAGATCATTTTGCGAATCAACGATAATGCAGAAAATTAGTGGGCAATTTTATGCATTCAGTATTTTTATAGACAGCAAATTTTCCATCGCCGATATCTAACAATTGGTCAGAGAATGTGTCAGCAGATAGATCTTGTAGCATTTGGACGCGCATGTTTATTTTTAGCTGGACCTTTTCAACATTATGCCACAGTGGCGAAGATTTCAAGCAAGCGTTGATCTCATCAGCGTACGTTGAACGTGGAATAACGGGATAGGGACACCCTAATTACCTAGCATTATGAAATATACTTTACGACCTATTCTCATAAAACGACCAAATACACATAAAAAATTTCATAAAAATCAATCGAGCCGTTTCGGAGGAGTACGAACACAAATACCGTGACACGAGAGTTTTATATATTAGATATAACTATTGTAAGTACAACAATAACAAAAATTTAATGCAAGCCTTTCATAATTTTTACACTTTTTTTAAAAAATAGTAATTAAAAGTTTTTAATTTATTATTATTTAATGCTAATGATTTCTAGATACCCATTAGACAAGAAACTGCCAGGAAATTTCAGTATTTAATTATTAAAGCAATAATGAAATAAAAATTTTCAGGTATATTGGAAACACTGTAACTATTTTACATTGAAAATAAATTAAAAGTGCATATTGGATTAACATTAACTTTAATATTATCAATCTGCATTTTTAAAAGTTAATCTTATAAAATCTTTACCTCTTGAAGAACAGCAGAGATGGAATATTCTCCTAAAGCTTTGAAATCTATGTTATCTTCTGTAAAAGAGAGAGAGAAATTAACATTGAAATTTATGTGATATAAATAAATGGTCTTTTTTTCATTAATTCATTTGAGAAAGTTTTTTTCATTAATTTTTCATAAATTTCTATTCTTTTCTTCATAATTTCTTTCATGTTTCATACATAAACAGATTCACTTTATTATTATTATTTCAAAAGAACTTGCAACTGTAATAAGTGGTCATAGATACCTCCATAAAATACTTTTTTCTGGACAAAAAAAAAAAAAAACATTTCTGATTAACAAGCAATTCACAGAACATATGCAAAGTGATGATGTGTGTGTGGAATACTCATAGATTTGCATCTTTATCTCTTCATGCTGTTACAGTAAAGATGAACAGGCAAATGTGAGATACAAAAAGGTTGGGATATGTAGCAGCAAGCCAAAGAGATTTTTTTTTTAAATTGAAGATGAGAAGAATAAACTTTTCTAAATCAATCTTCTTTAATAATATCTTTAGAAATGTATAAGTTCTTTTAATAATATTTTGACAAATATATAAATAATCCTTACTAGTCGCATAAGTAATTTCTTATCTTTGAATTTTTGTAAATGACTTTCTAAACTTTTTTTTTAAGTCAAAAATTATGGAATCATAAAGGAATATATCAGTAAAAAAATGTCTTCACTATAAAAACTGTAATATAAAAATAGAAGCTGCACAAATAGATTTTGTGATATAGAAATATGTCGGCTTTTTATATCTTTAGGATGAATTAAAGAAATTCCTATAAAAGTCTGTGATAAACTGATGATTGATCAATAAATAATTTGTTTTGAATTGATAGCGCCTTTATTGTAATAATACATGTTAATCAATTATCTACTATATATTTTACACCAAATAAAGAAAAAGATATCTTATTTTTAAAAAATTCTGATTTTATATTGAAAATAATAACATTGTGTTGATTTATTATTATGATTACAGAGCTGATTATTTTTTTACAGAACTGATTATTATTCCACAGTTTTGTAAAATAAAATTTTTATAATTATAAATGATCAGTTTAAATTAATGCAATTTGAAAACTTACTAATTGAAAGAAACTATTTAAAGTAAAAGTAAAGGAAAGCTCTATATTTTAATCAGACACTTTCACTGACAGTTTCACAGATAACAATCGACACTTCATTAAAGTGTAAAATAACTAGCAAAATTTATTTCACTTGATGATATTAATTGCTATACTGAGACATAGAGCGATTTTAATTAAAAGTCAGAAAACAAAATGTTGCATAATATTAATGTTACATAATATTAATTTTTAGATTAAGAACAGAAAAACCATTATCTTCATTTACATGCAAGATATTTGTTATGAGCAAATTTGTTAAATACATAGAGCTTAGTAAAAATAACAATCTAAATGCTGCATAATTCAGATAAATTTTTTATTTTATTCATCCATCTACTCTATCATTATATTTAAATTCACTTCACATTTTAGTTTTATTACAGAAAACTAATTGGATTATTAATTTATTATACACTAAGTGGCCTGGAAAAGTTATTTTTCGTAATAAGTATTCTATGAACTAACTGAATTATGCCTTTTAAGAGCAAGAAACATATAAACAAAAATAAACTCATTTATAGCTATAGTGTGTGTGAGAGAGAGAGTTTATGGGCATGTGCTGTTCTTTGAAGAAACGGGCGTTTTTTCTAGCACTTTTTAATCTTTATAGTTTTAAGTAAATAATCCAATCTTTATCTTTTATCAATATTTCTTTTTAATCATTATCAACATAGTGCTACACACCAGATAAATAGGTAAAGAACAGGAAAGAAAGGCCATGAGAAAATATTTTGAACTTATATAGTTTTGGAAAGGAATTTATCAACCTGATGTTTTGGTTATTGTGGAAATAAATAGTCTGTGTAGTTCAGAAATTACAGTGAAGCCACAATCAGAGCAATTAGGAAATAATTTTAAAATGAAGAATAATTAGAGATTATTGCATTTATATTAATTGATTCAATCAATCATTACAAGTAAAATATATACCTCGTGCACTGTGTGCCATTTTGAGAAAGTTCTGATCACCCTCATTAGTGTCTGATAAATCAAAGTCTTGATATGAAGATCTGCTCGATAAGTCTTCTTGACTGGACAGAGAGGAACTTTTTTCAAACTTGAAAAAACTCTTTTTATTTCTTCTTGGTGATAAGCTCCTACAAGGTGAATGACTCCTACTCCTCTGGCAAGACTCAGATGAATGTCGGCGTGGAAACAACACATTGAGAAAAGAATGACTAGCAGCTCGTTGCGGTTTCTGATCGTCTTCTTCAGGCTGTGTAATGGTAAGCTCTGGAGGCTTCTTTCGGATAGGAGCAGAAAGTGAGGACGAGCGTCTATTTTCGATTTCCAGTTGCTATCAAAAGATTGTTTCTAACTCCAAGTGCAATAGTAATAATGAAAAGAGATCGGTAATTAACACTTTCAATCATATAAATTAAAATCAAGGAATAACAAGAAACAAAACTTTGAAAAATCTTTTTTATCTTGATGTAAATTATGAATATTTTTGATCAGTATATTATAGGAGCAATTAGCTATATATATGGTCATAATAAAGTTTTCCAATAAATAAAGATTCAATTTATTCAATATAATCTAAATGATACAGGTATAACAAATTGAAAAATCATGTTTTTTTGTTTTTTTTTACACATACAGAAGGAATGTTGTTTAGATGTGATAAGATGCTAGAGGAAATATGCCATTTTATACAGTATAAAATATTTACTATTATTTTAATTTTAGAGGTATTAGTTAAAAATTTAATTTTAAATGCTGATTGATGTTTGGTATATCATAAAATGGGAAAAATTTATCACATTTTTTTAATTGCTTTGTAAACAAGCAATGAACAAAAATACTTGAAAAACCATTAGTCTCAATAGCTGGCTTAATGTTACAGAAAAACAGTTACAGTAGCAAGGCTATCTTGAAAAAGGTCTTTGTAAATAAACAGTAAAAAATGCCACGAAATATTTTTGAAATTTTTTTTTAACTACGATAATGCTTTACACACTGAAATTAACTCTTTACTATAAAGAAAGATATTTAAAAATATTCAAAGTATGAAAATAGGAATATTTAAAACTCAAACCTCAAAATCTAATATACATATAATTTCTTTAGAAAAGGAAAAATTGTTAATGACTTTTTTTTCATGATAAGGAAGGTCAATTATGTACATGATATTTTTTCATTCAGTAAAGTTTCATCATGCTTGTTTGGGAAATAAGAAGTTTTTCTTCTCTCATTCATACAAAGTTAAGACAGCTAAGTCCCCCATGCAATTGAATGAATTTATCAACAAAATGTTTGACTTTCCCCCAAAACTTTCGAAGCTTTAGTTTTAAATAGCCATACCATCAGTCTTCAGAGTCCTGTTGATTTTCAGTATCAGATTTGTAATGTAAAGAAAGTGAATCCCAGAATCATCTCTACTCTTATGGTCAATCCTCTAATTATTCCTCCATTTACAAGACCCTATACTCTTATTTGGTTTTCTGTATAAGTATTTGGAAGGAATTGGACTTTCTAATCGATGGTAAAATTGTGGACTCTGCCTTCCCAAAGAATCTTGGAGAGTATTAAGAGACATCATTCAATCTGTACAAGTAAGGACTTGTTTGAGAACTCGCTTTCCTTATCATTGCTCAACAAAGTATGGTGTCTAGGATTTTTTTTAAAAACGGGAATTCTTAATTTATATTCTCAATCATTCTTCGAGAGAAATTATAATTTTCAAATGCTTTTCGATTGATCATTCCATCATTAACAGAGCCAGCCTTCTCTATGAAGGGCCCGGGTGCAAAAAAACCATTTGGGCCCTTAAATTTTTTGCAAAGTAAAATAAAAAAAAATACGAACACATATTATTATTGCATGTTTATGTAATGCATAATTTTGTTTTTGCTATTAATTACTTCAGGAAAATTACAAATTTTTGCATTTTTTTTTCGATGTTTAGTATAGCAAGTGCATTTAAGCGTTATGCGCACATGCTTGACCGAAGTTTAATTTGCTGCATTGATATTAATATTAATTTGTTGAAAGAGGCGCTCAGCATTTATTATAGTAAATGGCATTGTAAAGAAAAGTTTTAATACATTTAGAAATAAATCGTTATAATTATTAATTAGTATATACTGCAATATGTGTTGAGCGTTATTTACATCCCTTTCATTCAAAATCAAATCCCATAGCAAAACAATTATTTGGATTAGGTTTTCATTCACATAGTTATTATGAAACGTTGCAAAGTTTTTGGAACAATTTTCTAATTTATGTTTTTCTAAAGTTTTTAAATCAATGATTGATTTAAAATACTTTTAAATCTATCTTCTATCTGCACAATAACAGTATCAGTTACAGAGTTACAAAATAAAATCTAAATTCCTCAACCGAGATTTTTATAATTTCATCTTCTGCTGTTTCGAATAATATTTTTTTTTCTCTCTCTCTTTTTACTAATTTATTTTTCAGGAAAATGTTCTGAAAGATTCGCTTCCATACTATCGCTTTTGCTTCATCTAAAAATGAGTTAAATATTGTTCTTAAATTTTAGATTTCAGTTTTAATTTTATTGACTAAATTAAAAGCTAATCTATGACAACTGTTTTTATCAAATCCAACAGACTTTTAATTATAACTTCGGATACCGCTATATTATTGTTATTTGCATCAATAAATTCTTCAAGGAAATTACAAGTTTGTTTAAACCATATATACTCTGCTTTAGCCGTATCTATTTTGGCTCCCCAACGAGTGTCGTATAATGGTTTAAGAGTAACGTTTAAATGCTTTTGCAGAATTTCCCATATTTTTGTAAATGAAGAAAATAAGCAGTATAAACGTTGTAATATTCCCACAAATTTACAATATATTTTGCTGAAAGCGGCATCAGAAATTAATAAATTAAAAGAGTGTTATAGGCAAGGCACATAAATTACATGAAGGTTTAGAGCAATTATTCTAAATTGAAGACCTTTATATTTCCCTTTCATGTTGCTACCATTGTCGTATGCCTGTCCGCTACAATCCATAATATTTAAATCAAGCTCACTTAATATTTCCAATAGAGCTTTTGCTAGTTCTTCTCCAATTACATCAGTTACTTCAATAAACTCTATAAATGACTCATTTATACTTAATCTTTCCTCTTCAAAATTTACATACCTAATAAAGATTGAAGTTTTATGGGAAATATCAGAAGTAGAATCCATTTGGATACGGCAATACGTGACTACTTTTATATCGTCTTTAATTTTGTTAAGAACTTCATTTCCTAATGCAGGAATAATTTGTTCTTGTGATGCATGTGCTAAATTATGCTCACTTCTATTTTCGGAATTTTTTATTCTGTATATATGATTCATAAGCACAGAGTCGTATTTACTTAATAATTCGATTAAACTTACAAAATTTTCATTATTAGGCGTTCCTAATAATTATTTCATGGTTTCCTCGAAGTAGAAGATTATTGCATGCTAAAAATAGAGTCATATCTGCAATTCTTTGAAATAGTAATCTAAGTCTTTCCGTTTCCTTTTTTATTTTAACTTTATTTGTTTTATCAATACTCAAACAAAAATTTAGTCGTTTCACTAATTCTTTCCAAGCAATAAATGACAAATAGAAAGCTCATGGTTTTGAGTTACAGTTGATAACTTTCTCCATTTATTATAGATACCTGTAAATCGTGTAGATTTTTCATTGCTTCTAAAAAATAATGTACAGCAAAAAAAAAAAAAAAAACTCGAATCCTGCGTTTTTGAATAAATCAACCAACTGGGAAGCTGCATTTCACCATTTTTTTTAAGTAGTAATTAGTGGAAAATGGTCTTTCTTCAGCATTCTTAGAAAGAAACTACTTTGCGTTGCACAGGTCTGTTTTTAACACAAAACATTTAAAACTAATTGGTTATAATTCTTGGTCATAAACCTGAATCACTTATATGGACTTGATCACATTTGTTATTAACATTTTCTGGTTCAATTATATTTATATAAACATACGGCTTTTCAAAGATTTTCACAATTTCTACACTTTCATTGCAAGATTGTGTAGTTTGCACGGAGCTTTCTTTCCCATTTGAAGTTTGAATCTGAAGTTGAAGCAATTTCATTGCCAGAATTACTTCGTAGACAAGAAAACAGATCTACTCATGACTTTTTTTCAATTTATCTTTTCTTCTTTTTTCTTTTCTGCTGATTTTCTTATAATTATTTTATAATATATTTTATACTTATTATATAATATTATATTTTATAATATAATTTTATTATATTTTATAATATCAATTATCAAAGTAATATATGCAATTTAACCTAATAGGTGTGGTATTTGACTATTCTTTATAATATGTTGCACACTTACATTAAACTGTAATATATCTGTAAATATCGTATATTTCAAAACCCATCGATTATTCCAGTTAAATTTCATCCTCAGTTCTTTCCATCTCGCTATCGCCGTTCAAAACATTATTTTAATTCTTAATCAGGTTGAGGCCCCCTCAATTGCGAGATCCCCGGTGCATAGCATCTGCCGCATCCCTCAGATGGCCGGCCCTGCTCATTAATCACAATTGAGATAGTAAACTGCAACATAATATCATAATTTTAATACCCCATGGCTTACTAACTTGGTTTTAATGCATCTTTGCAACTGAAATAGTTATAAATCATGAAGAACACACAATTGGAGAAAAAGGAAAAATAATAAACTGGATGGTAAAGTTGTTCCATTTTTACCCACACTTCTGGTGCAACTTTGCCAAGTTAAATTATTAAACAAAAATGTAATAGAAAATTTAAATTTAAAATAGATTCTGAAATGGAGTTATATGCTGATTTAAATAAAAATGTAGTTTTTATTCATGTTGGATTGAACCTGCAGTTCACTTATGTTGACTACCCAAAACATTTGTTCCAAAAGTGTGAATTAAACAGCTTAAAAGGATTAAAACGTGTTTAATGTGTAATATTAAATGTCTTTTCTGAGTAATTAAATGATTGGAATCTTTAAAGCTGGATTCACAAACATAGTGGTACCAAACTTTTTTTTTTTTCAAAAATTGAATAAAATAATAATTTGTTATAATTGGAACATAAAAGTAAATGCTCTCTAATTCTACAAAGAGTTTTAAAGACTTTCAGGAAAAAATACTAACAATTTTCAAAAATTATTTACCAGAATACTGTCAAATTAGAAATTATATTTAAAAAAAATTATAGCTCAAATTTTTTATAAAGAATTCTGGTTATTGATTTTATGTAATCACTTTTGAACTAATAGTCAGTGACAATGATCTTTTGCAGAAGCTATGAACACAGTCCTGCTGAATGAAATAATATTTCTGTATATGTATGGAATACGAAATAAAACAAAAATTTTAAAGTTCTTTCAAAATTAATAATATAGACTTAAAACTAATTAACAAAGCTTTTGTTTTAGATGAGTTAAAGTGATTATAAAAACTACTGATTATTAGAACTTCAGAATATAATGCAATCCAAATATTTATTTTATTTAAATACATCAGTATTATATTTGAGACTATTTAATTGAGTGAAATGAAATTACATGGTATTTTTCTTATATTATCAACTTAATTTAACATTTATAATAGTAGTGCAATTTGAAAATAGTAACACAAGAAAACTTTTAAAATCCTGAAAAATCAAGGAAATTTTATAGTAAAGACCAAAATTAATGTTTTAGCATTTTTGAGGAATCAATAAAATGTATAGCAGCATCTTTTATGCAAATTATTTCAATAAAGAACATACTTCTCTTTTCAGTGAAACTACAATAAAAAATTCATGTTGTAAATAAAAAGCCTTTTATATGCATATTTTTCATCATAAAGAGAATATTTGTTTAATTTAAAGGTATTTTATTGATTACAAAAATTTAATGAAAATATTTCTAAACAAATATCCATAAAACTAACAATTTCTTTGTTGAGAATTTGGTCATAAATAAAGAAAACTGGCAAATAAAAAACTATAACCATAAAAGAAAAAAATTATTCTGAAATGAGATACAATCATTATTTAAATACATATTTTTAGAATAAATAACTAGTGATTTTTTAAATGACATTTTTTTAATTATCTGTTAAATTTAACTTGAAATAAATTTTACAACTATAAATTTACAGCTGCGATAAAAATTAATTCTTCTATCCTAAACTTTTATTACAAACCAAATTACAATCTTGTATGAAAATAAGTTTATCAAATGAATAGTTATTTAAATACTTGTTTTGCTTGTTTTCATGAAATTGATAATATGATCAAGTAAAAGCTATTTAATAATAATTTCCTTTATTTAAATTAATTTTTAACTTAAAAAATGCATTTGAAATATAAAGAATACGATTCCTTAGACAAATTATAGATATATCTATACAAAAGAAATTTTATTGATTGTAACTAAGAGTTCTGATTCCTTATCTTAATTAGAATTAAATTAAATACACACAGTTAAAACAAGCACTATTATTATAAATTACAAAGTATTTGTAATTATATAGATATGATCAAATCTATAGTTAATACCCATCTACCCAAAATCTAACATTAATTTCATGCTGAAATTCCATTTACAGGCATATTAAGAAATTTTCATGCTTTAACAGTGCAATGATTAATTTAAAAAGCAAAGCAGTTAATTTAAAATATCCATTATCCAGATATTAGTACTTAGGATATATAAGCAAAGGCCTTTTCCATTAGCTCAACAACAGTTATAGTTGAACACAGAGATTTTCAAAAAAACTAACTTTTAGTCCTTATTTGCATGCACACCTTTTTTATATAATTTCCAGTCATTAAATATGTATATTCTTATCAATTTACAATAATGTTTTATTATATAAGTAAAACACGGCAATACTAATAAAAATATATCAAATACTATTTAGTTCTATTTATAAAAAAAAATATTTTAAAAAAATGAAATAAATTCAAGCTTTGTGTCCAGGTAAAAAGAATTAAAAAATGTAGTAGCTTATTTCTTATTAATAATGAAAATGAACGATTATGTGAGCATGTATTAGTACTCTTCAGGCCTGATCATTTGGCCCAAGTCTATAAAACTAGACACACATAAATCTGGAAAAAAAACATTCACCTCAGAGCATTTTTTTAAAATCTAATTTCTTATATATCTTCTAGAATTTCTTCTAATCTCTTTCTAGAATCTTACTGAAATAAAATGAAGCTGAATTTTGGTGTTTTTCTGCAATAACTTCCAAAAATATTACTTTACAAGTGTGTTTACATTTTGGAATGATGTAAAATTTATTCAAATAAATTTTACATTATTTCAAAATTTAAAAAATACTTTTTTTTGTTTAATTTCCAAAAATAGATTAAATTATTGCCCTGAAATTCAAACCATCTTCACTATTTCAACTATTTAACAGCATGATTTCCTTCCACAACTGAAACTTACAAAAGACAAAAGTTTAATATCTGTGTACTTTACGAGACAAATTTATATTTAAAAAAAGTGAAGTTAGAATTCTTTGAAGTTTCTAAAATAGATGAACCGCATGTTTACATTTTTAATGGTGCCACGGCATCATAGGATTGGTCTCCAGTAGAAAGTTTCACGACAGGAATTATGCAAGACAAAACATCTTTAATGTCTACAATTTCATGATACCATAGATATTAAGCAACATCTAAATAATTTAACTGAAATTAAATATAAGCAATAGTCCCAGTGAACTAGTCACCAGAGATGACTAATTTGATGAAATACTTCTCTATCTGTTGAAATAATTGCAATTACATCCCACTATTTTTTTTAAAATTAGAAGGGAAAAAAAAAAAGAATTCAAGATATGATTGTCAGAATAAAAAAAAGATTTAAAAACATTTGAAGATGGAAAAAAAAAAGGTGTTTTATTACATCTTATATATTATACTAATGGTTTTAAATATGAATAAATCATTTATATTCATGAATTTGTGTCCTTTGAAGTTACTTGCATTCCAAATCAATTCAGCACTTCTTAAACTTGGAATCACAATTTCTATAGCATTTTACAGAATAATATTTCAAGTTGTAAAATTTGAAAACTCTTTGATTTCACAGATATTTGTAAGTAGAAATTATTGAAAAATCACTTGATTTATGACAAAGTTTATTTACATTAATTTATCATTACTTATCTTTAATTTCCTTACCTAAACTCAATTTTTTAAATTCAAAAAAAAAAGTGCGGAGTTTAAAAATACTGAAACTTGATTTCTAACATTTTTGTTACTGCTTACTTCATTATAAAGAGGTCTATCTAGTGGGAGAAAGAAAAAAAAATGTGAGAGATAACCTTTTACTGTGTTCTGGCAATATGCAGCAGAAGGAATTGGTACAAGGGGAGCGAGTGAACTGTCTTCTGATAAGCTTTTTTTTTTTTTTTTTTTTTTACAATGATGCTTATACACTGCATACTATTCAGACAGGAAAAACCACAAAACGTTCCGTTTCAGTTATTTTTTGCATTTTCCTTGAAGACTAAGAATGTTTAAAGGAAAATTTGATTTGATTGTTGATAAATTTAAATATGCAATTTGCTCATTTTAATGGTGTTTAATTGCAAATTTTTAAACTGCTAGAGATAAGCAATTGTTTCCAAAGGGAAAAATGCTCTAAATAATATATAAAAAGATATTTTATATTATCTGTGCTAGAACAAGCACAGATAATGCAAATCTGTGGGAAAAAAAAAGTTATGAAAGTTTAAGTTCCATTAATATAGAATAATCAACAGCCATCTCAGGAAGGACCATGTCTAGATTCATGAATATTCCCCAAAAAGTCTTACTTAGAAATATTCTATCATATAAAATAGATATCCGAAACTTCATAATTAAAAATTCAAGTAAAAAAAATGAGGAATTTCTTTTGTTTAAAATATCAGTTTAGTTAGAATATATGAATATTATTACAATTTTTGCTAAGTATAGTTGATAAATTTATGTATAATTGATTAGTATAGTTAATTTTGTTAAGTATTTTTGCTTAGTAGAATATATAATATATATAGGTATAGTTAGAGTGTTTTACTGTGGATAATAAGACTAGAAAATGTAAAAATTTAGAATTAATGGTTTTTGCAATGAAATATCGATTGAGTCATACAATGTATAATTTTTACATCATTTAGAGCACTTTACAAATGGAAGTATATGCTTATATCTAATGGTTTAGAATTATTGGGTCAAGATCAGAGAATTCACCATGCATGCACGGAAGAATGTTTGGGGTGTTAGAATTCATATCTAATGATATCACAAAATTATAATCTAAACAGCAACTTTACACCATGCAAACCAAGCTAAAGCATGGTGTGTATTTTGACTGTTGTCAAGCTAATGGAAAAGTACCTTAATTATCTTATAGTATTTTTTTTATAGAAATAAGCATAATTTTTTTTTTAAAAAATAAATCTTTCAGATTAAAGTAATCCATTATTATTGCAAGCACAGTGGCTGTGTTTTTACCAAAGCAGCAGAGCTAAGTTTAAAATACTCACCAGAAATAAAATGCCTGACCTGGAGTATAGTTTCCCCTGCAAAGGGGCAATGGATATCTTTAAAATCTAAAGTTAGCTTAAAAATAGACCCAATTAATGAATTTTGAAAATTTCAGTGACTCTAGATTAAAGCTAAAAAATGTCATTACAAGAAGTTATATTTATTGTTAAAAAAAATTGATGTACCAAAATTGATAAATGAAATAAAATGTGTCAATTTATTTAACATGACAGTCCAGATCGTTATAATAAATTTATCAAATGATTTCAAAAAATTAAGTGGTTTATTATGTTATAATTTTGGTAAAAATAAACTAACTATTCATTCTAAAAACAGAAAAAATATTTATTAGAATCATGCAGATACAAAGCAATAAAACAGTACATTAAATGTATAAAGAATCTGAACATATTAAAAATTTATAAAAGCAACCACTAAGATTATAAGACAAAACATGCCATGAAATGCTTTAAAAATACCCTTTTAATAAATAGATGAGGCATGTTTACAAAACGAAATGTATAAAAAAATATAATTTACATGCTGTAAAATATACAAATACAAAACTAAAATTATACATAATCTGAATGGCAGTTAAATGCAAGTTATTTGTTATTACAAAAACAGCTAGAAAAATAATTCAACAATATAATCTGTTCACAGGGCTCAAACAACATTGGTGACAAATTATTTATATTTCCACCACAATCCGTATGTTTTGATAGGACTGTCACTTACCTTATTTCGAGGAAATCCAGAATTCATAGAATCACTCCTAACCTTCTGTCTCCTCCTGGATCTTCTTTTATCTTCAGATACAACAGT
Source organism: Argiope aurantia (assembly GCA_026543865.1). Lineage (NCBI taxonomy): Eukaryota > Metazoa > Arthropoda > Arachnida > Araneae > Araneidae > Argiope > Argiope aurantia. Next base: position 477,806 of record JAPMOR010045543.1, on the reverse strand, counting down.
TTCAGAATTTAAAATACCTGCACTGTTTGATTTCTTTAACTGATGCAACACCAAAGAAAAACCAGTTATGTTATTAATTGTCATGGGTATTTGAGAAGACTGGGGCACAACAGCTAAAACAGCATTCTGAAATGCAGATTTCTCTTTTTCATATTCTAAAAGAACACATGGTTTTATTGGAAGATCATCTAAAGCTGAATGAATGGTTGGAAAATGTGGATTTGTCAATGATGAAGGAAGCATCAATGATTGAAATGGACGGATTTTCAACTGGCTCCATGAAATAGCCTCTGACAAATTATGTACTTTCCTGCATAATATGTCAGGCATGTTTTCCTGCATTGTTGGTTTTGGTTCACAACCCCATATTGCAGTCAATAAGCATTTTTCTTCATTTTTCTGTAGTCCATTTTGATCTTTTGAAATAAATAGAAAGAATTAATGCAATTTTTATATTTAAGAAAAATGAAATATTCTATATGATAAAAGACATACTCATAAATAACTACACATTGTTAAACAATCATAAAACACCAAAATAGCATTTTGAGATTCAATTTTTTCACAAAATTATATATTTAAATGCTGAATGTTTTTAAAAAATTAATTACTGCGTTACACAATGGACAATAGACGATTTAATTTTTTAGGTCAAACCATGATAGGTGGGGGGGGGGGATTTATGTGTAAGCTTAAAATATCAACTCTGAAATCTATAAGATAGTATCTGATCCTTAATTGCAAACTAATGTGCAATTGATGCTGCACAATTTTGTTAAGGTTCCAATTTTAAATTGAAAAAATTCTAAAATAAATTGAATACTATCAGATTGTCTCATCTTAATATAATGTGAAACTTCTAGCATTAATGGAAAGACATATCACCAGTTTGATTCAACAAAACTTTTTAAAATTTTTTGCCAAATACCATAAAACTTTAAATTTTATTTAAAAAATATAAACAAAAAGTGTATAAAAATGTTTCATAAATATTATATTCTGGATAATATTGATCAATATAATTAAATGTTATTTTTATTTAAACTACAAAACGGAAAATTCAAGGCAATTTATTTCTGTAAAAAATTTACTTTTTGTATGCAATTAAAAAAAGAAAACTTTATCTATTCTAGAACTTTAATCTATAATGAAAGTTCTTCCCCCTTCTAAAGTATTATTTAACATATAATACTCTAAGTTCAACCATATAAATAATTAATTTGTCCTGGATTTTATCAAAAAGATTCCCAAAATTAATCAAAGTAGATTATGAAAATTTTAAAAACAAAGAATACTTTAAGATAGAAAATATTTGAACCTGAACAATCATCTATTGGCTGAGCAACAAAGAGAGTCCAATCTAATCGCTTTGCATTCCATAACAAAATCCAGCCTGTACCATTGCTTTCAAGATTTCCAAATCTACAAATTCACATATTATGAAATATCTTTAAAATTATGAACATTCAAATCTTATTATCATGCATAAAATTAAATGCCATTAATAAATAAAACTGATTGCTCAATTAGAATGTATCAATTAATTAATAAAGATACTTTTAATCAAAAGAAATTGCTAAATAAAATGACTAATATTTTTTCACTGTTCTTGGAAAAAGACCATATTATTCCATGAAGAATGTTAAACTTGAAAGTAATCCGATACCCAAGGCTAAAATATTAAAATGCTACTATTAATATTAAAATATTTTGATAGCAAACATTTTAAAAATGACTCTTTAAACTATATATATGTGATGATATTTTAAACTCTAGTTTCAATTTAATTAATTTCCAAGGTTTTATCTTAATTTACCCATAGTAATTGCATTTTAAAATATTCTCTTATTTCGTGATCCAATTCCACTTTCTCTACTTAATTACTTCAAGAGAAGCTTTGTAAAATTGCTGAATCAGCTAAAAGCCTAACTTTCCCACACACCACGTGAAGGGCTAGAAAAATATCCAATAAGCACATTCTTTTTTAAAGGATCCCTGTGTTTCCCCTGCATTGTTGACGCGTGTAGTAAAAATTCCTATCAAAATCTTAATATATTAGCAATATGAAGAAATATTTTCCCTATCAAAATCTCAGGTTATATAAGACTAGGGATAAAATGTTCAAGAGCTTTTTTCTCATTTCTTTCTGTATTGTGTGTGTTGTTGTTCGCCGCTCCTGCTTGTACATAATACATGCTTCTCCAAAATGAAATAAAACGACTTCACGAAATCGAAAGTCTCTTCACTGTCTTCGAAACTGCATTCTGTTTCACATAAAATAATGCTTACATATTAAAGAGTCAACAAGAATAGTTTCCTTTGAAAAATTGTCAAATGAATTAAAATTAAATCCCCGGGATGAGAGGCAATTAGATGTTACGGTACGGCTCCTTGAATCGCCACTGCTCCGAGATGGTTCCGTACTGGCTCGGCCGCATGCTTGGCTTGCCAACCCTGCCGGGTTCCTCCCGTGGCATAGCGTCTTCAGATACGACCAAATGGCTGAAAATCCACGAATGATGATGCATTTCGTCATGTTTGCGCATCGTCGATGGTACCGTGCCTTCTGTAATCTGTGACCTCATCCGACATTCCGGCTTTGTTGTTCAATAGATACCCTTGTGTTTGTGCTCCTTATATCTTCCAGAAGTTGAGGCTCCTTGTCATCATAAAAAATTTCTGGCTCCTTACCTGTGCTGAATAATCCCGATCAATAGTCACCTGCCATAGTCTCCAGTTCAGTTCCAATGCTCAAAATTGCATTTTTGTGATTAAAGAAGTGATTCATCAAAAAAGTGTTTAATGTTTCCTGGCTCAACGGGTGAATATCAAGATTTATATTGTGTGTTCTCTTTTCTTTTGATTTTCAGAATTATTGCAAATTATATTTTTGTAGTATTATTTAAAATATTAAATTTTTAGTCTTTTATCAAATTTATTTTTTAAAATTTTATACATAAATTTATAATGTTTTTTTATTTGAAATATACTTTAATGTTATTAAGATCTGGAAAAATGACTGACCCAGATAAAATAAACGTGTCTAGCCCTCAAAGTTCAGAAAATAAAATTGATAAAGAAGAAAATGATCAAATAACCCAAGAACCCTCCATAATCCCTTTTGATCCAGAAAATGGGATGAAAGTGGACTTATGGTTGGAATATTTTAACAAAATCTGTCAAGAGAATAACAAGAATGATTTGTGGAAAATTAAAAATATTGCTAAATTTCTAAAAAGGTCAGCTTTAACTCATTATATAAATAGTTGTTTAAATATTGATAATTTTGATGATTTATGTTGTATATTAACTGAACAGTTTATTCAACCCAATATTGTTAATTTTTCTGACTTTTCACAATTGAAATTTGATTCAAAAAATGCTAAATTAGTTGATTATTTTCATCAAAGATTAAATTGTGGCAGACAGTTATGCTTTAATCCACAACTGGTTTTAGAAGGTCTTAATTATATATTAATAATTATATATAAAGATAATGTAAAAAAAATACATGCCTATAATAGCAAACTTTAATATTTTTTTAATAAAATTGTTGACTGTATTATTATTCATTTATTTATGGGTTGAAAATATTTAATTGCTTACAGATTAGCAAAGTAGATGACTATTATCAACTGTTTTTAAATATACTAGAAAGAAATAAGCCTTAAAAATATAATATGCTATAAATGAATTCAAGTTACCAACATGTCTATTTTTTATTTATTGCTGTATTTATTAAATTTTTATTTATTGATTAAAAATGTGCATTTTAAATTCCTAATCTTAGGAAATTTTAAAATCCTTTAAAACAGAAAAGGAAATATAATGGCACTGAACAAATGCAATTTAAAAGTAAATAATTAAAATCATTAAGAAGATGATATACTATAATAGAGGAATTTTTACTTTCTTTATTAAATAATTAAAAGATGTTTTCCACAATATATATATTTTGTATTTTAATTTTAATAAATGTTACAACTCAAAACCCATGCGTTCTTTACTGATCAAATTTAATACATTGTTAATAATTACAAAATAATGTTATATATATTTAATTGAAATATTCATTTTCTTATTAAGAATATAAAATTGATAAACAATTAAAAATACTGTATTCATATGAAATATAAAAATCTTTAAATGATTTCAACAATTAATAGAAAAGTATATCCATAATTTATTCTTACCTGTACATTTCAATTTCTGGCTTAGTGTTCAGTTTCGAGGTTACCAAGACCTGATCACATTGCATAAAAGGATCACCATGCAATGATGGATTATCAGGCAATTCCAAGTGAACAGTCTGATTCTGAATTTGATCATCCCATTCTGACCAAGTAGAAACATCAGCAATGACATTTAACAATATCTTAAGGAAAAAATAAATGCCTTTAATTTTTTTGAAGTGACAATAGTTATAGTATCTAAAAAGAATTCTAGGCACACTACAATTAAATTGGCATCATTTTAATAGCTCAGTAAGAAGTTTCTTGATATCATTAAGTAAAACTTTCAATATTAATACGGATCAAATTAATTACAAGGTAAATGCATAAAAGAAACACAGAATAACTTCATATTCTTCAATATATGAACGGTTAAATAGTCTTACAAAAGCTCAGGTCTCCCCATTATAATATTCTGAAAAATTTTGATTAAAAGATATTTTATATGCAATAAAATGATTTCATTAAGAGAATTTGTGATGAAACAAACATAATAGAATGTTTGTTTCATAACACATTAATATTATAAAACATTAATATTAGACATTAATATTAGATAATAAATTCATATGCCCATTAATCATATTTCACATAGAAATTCATTATTCTAATTTACTGGCTTAAAATTAAATTGTAAAAAATTAATTGGACAACACAGATTTATATAATTTAAATTAATTCACTGATAAAAAGGATTGTAACAACTCAAATCAAATTGATTTTGAAACTAATTCTGAACACTCTGAAGCATAAAATAAATTGATATAGTAACTTGTGAACAGAATATAATTTTATATTCACAAAATACTCTATCATTATTTTTATTATCTTACTATATTATAGGTGCAATTCATATTTGTTATATATACCCCTTTTTATGTATCAAGAAAATTTTTGTAGAATATCATATATATATGAAATAAGATACAATAAGCACACAAGATACTTTATATCAAACAACGCATCACATATATTTTTGTGCAGCTTTTAATATATATTTAGATGGAATAATTACGATAGAAATAAAATCCTCTATTAACTGAAAATTCTAATTATTCATGCACCATAAAAAAAATCACATATATTTAAAGAGATTAGCAAATAAATTTATTATGTAAAATTAGAACAATTAATTGAATACTGAACAACATGAAAACAAAAGAAGTTTTATAAAATCTCAAATTATTTCTCAATAAGTTTATCTGTTAACAATTTAAATGTTAATAAACATTTTTAATGGAAAAAATCTGAAAACAATGTCATTAACACAAAAAAGATACTGCATTAAATACTAACCACAGCAGCACATGGTATTTCTTTTGTACAACCATAAACAGAAATAGGATATCCAACAATATTTAATGAAAGGTCTTTCTGCCAGCAGCGTAAACTACAATTTGAAGGAATAAGACTCCAGCCATGAGCAGAATTTACAGGTAAGTTCTAGAAAAGTAAGTACTTCACTTATATACATATGTTTTAAAGATGCAATTTTGTGCTTACTTTGCATTTAAAATATTAATGGGTAAAAACAATAATTCACATTTTGTAATAGATATATTTCTATGATGAAAATCTCGCATTCATTTGTTTTTGATCAAGTTTTGAAGAAAATATAAAAATTTCAGATGCATCTTTCTAAAAATGAATTATGAAGATCTAAAACAAAAAATTTAATAATTGAAATTTTATCCTGAATTAGTATTAGTTATTATAATAATAGTTTTAAATGCAAATAAAAAAATAAAACAATCTAAAATTTGGAATAGATATCTTTACAATCCATGTAATTGGAAACATATTCCATTCCAAATCCTTCTTGTATATAAAAGTATATTTTGTTGATATACTAATAAATAAATGAACTAAATTGAAAAATACATTTTATAAATCTTTTCTACATCTAGTAAAAGAACATATCTATTATTTTTTTCTAATTTTATATTGTAAATAATGTACATTATATATATTTACAAAAATAAGAATATTAAATACAAGTGTATCAAATTATAAACAGCCATAACTACTTTTCAAATAACAATAGAAAAAACACTTTTTAGTATTTTGAGCTTGCGATGCTAATAAGTAAGACAATTTTATCTTCAGACAGTGTATGAAAGTTACACTCATAGATTTTGAGAAACAGGAAAAAAATTTAAGATTTATGAAATTCATAGATTAAAGTAGAAATACTTTAGAAAAAGAAGAAAGATGCTTATTTTTAAGAATTAAATAGCATTATAAGCCAATAAATTCAATTTATCTGTGTGTCAATATCCGATTTATTCAATTATATAATATGTGTATGGAATTGATCCACTACATACAACAATTTAGAATGAAACTTTAAACAAAATAACAGCATTTTTTTCTTTAAATTTTTTACTACATTTATTTTTCCTAGTCATTAAGCTGGATGGATAGTGATAAGAGTGGGCCATAAATTCTGACTGAGAATTAACCTCAAACAATTCCACCCAAAATAATTGTAATAAATTTTATTTTTAAGTAAACTGCAATTTTCTTTTCTCGGATTCTTGATTGTTAAAATATTTAAATAAACAGTGTGCTTGTAGAGTATGAAAAATCCACTAGCTTATATTCAAATCAAACAGCAGATATTTTTTAAGAAATGATAGTAAAAAAAATAATAAATAAAATAAAAAAAACAATACAAATATTATATTTCATTTTACTGAGATTATCTAACCACCATATAAGTATATATACAATATATGTAATACATTTCTTTTCATTTATTATATAATTTCTTATACATTATTTATTACATTTCTTTTATTTATTACATATAATAAATTAATAATATTGTATATTTAAAATAAATATACAATAATAAAATTTAGAATGATAATATTAATTTTCCATTTTAATAATATTTAGAACTGTTTCAGTGCATAATAAAAACAGTTGACATTCTCCTTCTCAAGGACTAGTAAAATATAAGGAACAAGTATGCAATAAACTTCATAAACTGTATAAAAATATTCCAACTTTCAAGCATGAATACAAATATATTTTTAAAAATAATCAAATTTGCAAATTGTCTTAAGAAATTGTGAGTATTAACAGTTCAGGACTGAAGAAATTAGAAACACACAGTGTTTGTACCTGCTTTAATCAAAATCGCAACACATTAATTTTTTTTATTTAAAGTGACAATTCCTTTCATCTAACATATTTAAAAGAAAGACAAAATGTCCTATCCACCATTAGACCAAATATTAACTAATGAATATAGTAAGATTGCTAAATGTAACAATATAGTGCTTTTAAAAATTATACTATATTCTTTACAATTGTACTATATTCTTTAGTTTAACTGATTTGTTGAGATTAAATCATTATATAAGTAAATAATATATTTCAAGCTTCATTATAACTTAATATCTTTCATAAGCTTTACATAAAAGCTCCCAAATGTTATTCAAAATCACTTACTTCACGATGCAGTTCAACTATCTTTACAATAACAACAGTAGGATCCTGAAAAAGAGTATCATAGGGTTAAACAGTGAAAAAATATTTAGATTTAAATACAATTATAAGAGTTATGAATGTTAAAATAAACAAGATTCTAAAAATATTAAATTAACTAATGATAAGTGTATATTTTAACTAATGATAAGTGTATATTTCACACACTTCAATCCACACAAAATCTTGTAGAAGTAAAATAATGGGGGGAAATAATATTTAAAAATTCATTGACATTGTTTATTTAAATTTTTTTAAAGAGAATTCTATTTTTTCACCTTGCAATTAACTACCCCGATATAAATTGTAGCTACAAAAAAATTAGTTCAATAAAGAACAAATTCAAAGAACAGGTGTGAATTAACTGCAAAAAAATTTCTATTTAATGAAAAACAAATAAAAAAATGAGTAGAATTTAGAAAATATAAGAAATATATTTCACACAATACGCACATAAAACTAGACACTCCCAAATTCATAAAATACAATTATACTTACTTTTATTGTATTTTGAAATCTTTTAGGATTCAGAAAAAGTAATATTAGCAAAAATAGCGACAAACCGAAGCCTAAAGCTACTAATAATATTAATAATATGGAAAACATTGAAGTACTTTAAACAGCACACGACTCATACATTTTTATAAACAAAACAGAAACTGCCAGATTTGCTACTACCAGCTGATCAATCGTAAGGAGTGTCATTTTCAGTACCTACAAAGTTTTCAAACATAAATAAAATGTTCTTAATCGATTTAAAAACCTCCGACTTTTATTGCCTCGCTTATTCAATTTTTTTATGATTTATTTTTGGTTTTTTAGCAATTTATTAAACAAAAAGGATACCAAATAATTTTCATCACCCGATTATTAATGTCATGAGTGCCCTTGCACTCATTCCAGTACATGTGCACTGCTCTGTATATCAGTGTTCTTAGTTTCGGTGTTCGTCCGAAGCGTAGAAAGCCATTAGTTTCTTGAAGATAGACGACTGGATAATTTTTTTAAAATTTAAGACGGATGTTATAAGTTTTAATTGAAAACAAATTATAGAGAATTGTCAATGAACAAATTATATTTATACGAAGTTACCAGTTTTATGCGAAGATACTACTAAAACTATGGTTTTTAAAAATGTCATATAATTTCTGTGTCGCTATTGCTGTAATCGTAGTTATGTATAATAGGATAGATTGCTGCTTTTCTTTGTATTAAATTAAGCTCTGTGGTATTGATTTTGCAGAGACATATTTTTAACATGTTGGGATTGCCCTTTGAGTACAATATTTTTAAAAATTTATATTCAAAAATAAAATTGAGGAAAAATTGTTTAATAATAATTTACATATTAAGGAAAAACTATTCATTGTTAGTGCATACAAGTTATTAAATTTTTGCCTTTTTTAATTATAATATATGCAACAAAGTAAGGTCTTGTATTTTATTTATTGCCTTTAAAAATGTGTGTTATACTTTGTAGCAAATTTAAAAAAGGGTGTCACTACTTAGAATATAGAAAATATATTTTACCATTTTTCATATTTTAACTTTCATATTTTTTTCCCTTGAGGTTGTTTTTATTATTTCAAACAACCTTGAGGGAATTTCAAATTATTTTTGATGCTTATGTAGAGTCTGTAATTTAAATAATGATTAGCACCTTTTGAATTTTTCTTCTCTTTATAATTGTTATTAGTTTTTATTCATATTTCTTGTTTGAATTTGCAGTTTTTTCTTTTTCTTTTTTAATCAGCTTGCTCAACACAGCTTCCTAAGTATGTTTTTTCTTTGTATCCTTGATTGTTAGGCAAATTTTAAGATTGTAAACTTAAAGTGGATACAGTTGGAAATAACCATATCCATACTGGATTTTATTTTTATTTTTTTTTGTAATGAAATTCATTCCTCAAGTGATTGTAATTTTACATTAATTTAGTGTAATTAAAGTTTTGATGATGAGAAACAGATTATTTGTTTCTTGAAGAAAAAAAAACACATACTTCTAAAGATTGATATTCTTTTCATTTATATCTTTTTTTTTTTTACTATGCATGTTCCATTATCCTGGGATAATTATTCAACTGAATCTAATAGAGAATCTTTTGATCTTCTTCTCCCTTTGATTTTCCTGCTAGTTAAAGCTGTTTTCTTAATTATTTTATTTTTTATAGTAATTATCCTCAACAATTTCTGTTGAAATATGCCTTTGTAAAATATTTCAGTTAAAAACTTATCAATATTCATCTTATTATTATTTAAATTAATAAGAAATTATAATTTTTTTAATCATGCTCTTTTATTGTTTATGAATTGCTATTTACAAATATAAAAAGTTCATAAAGAATTTTAATAAACAGCTTTTATTCTTTCATCAAAGAATAAATACATAAAGTCTGATATAAAAAATTAGTTGTTAGGATGTTATTGGCAGACAAGGGGGTGGAACCTCATTAATATAAATACAAGAAGAATAGATTAATATTCATTTCTATTTAAAAAAAAAAGTGAAATTAAAAATATCTTTGAAAAAGTCTTAATTTAGTATTTTTGTTTGAGTTTGTATGAAATAATGATGCATTAATTATAAATTTTTATTATGAACAAAGCTATCTAATTTAATAAAATGAAGAATTGCTATATGAACACTTACACTGCAGTTTTTTAACATTTGAAATCTGAAAATGAATCGCTTTTAAAGTATACTGTTAAAAATCTAGTGTTGTATGAAATAATGATGCATTAATTATAAATTTTTATTATGAACAAAGCTATCTAATTTAACAAAATGAAGAATTGCTATATGAACACTTACACTGCAGCTTTTTCACATTTGAAATCTGAAAATGAATCGCTATAAAGCATACTGTTCAAAATCTAGTGATATAATATAAATAAATTGGTAACTGATGTAAAGTATGATATAAATTAAGTGTGTAATTTTTTATTACCAATAATTAATGTTATTATTGTAACAACCATTTGAAGCATGTCACTTCAATGGCTAAAAATTTTATATAATTTGGATAGATTTTTGACTAAAAAATTAACTCTTTTAGGTATTTTATTACTTACTAGCTGGTACCTGGCATTTTGCTGCTGCAGAAGAAATAATTTTGGAAATAACATTTAAAATAGCTATCTTGTTTAATTAGGATTGATAACAGAAGTAATATTTTTTTTTGTCGACAATGTAATTGAAATTGAATGATATATAAAGGAGAAATATAAATAATATTTATTCTATTTAATTTATTTATTTTTAATTTACTATGTTATTCAGGTACAAGGCAAGACATCCCCCCCCCCCATCTTCAGCAAAAACAAATTTCTTGGCTGTTCAAATCATGAGCATCCAACTTATAACTGTTCATGTAAAAAACATGGATTTTCTAGGCATTTGAAGTTGACTTTGCACCTTGTTGATGATAATTGAGAATGTAAGTCGAATGGGGAACTGCAATCATTTAAAATGAAAAGGCATGTCAGTGGGAATAATTGGAATGCGTGGGAAGAGCACATCTCCATTTGACATTTTGTTAAGAATAATGGCCTCGATTTTTGCTGCATGTTGGTCTTCTAATTCTGATGTACATGATCAGGTAGTACATAATCTTTGTCCTTTGATTCTTGTTGCATGTTGAGCTTGAGATTCTGAAGCATGTGAATTTGCAATTTGTTAACGATCTTCTTCATTGTCGCTTGTTATTACTGATTTATTTGAGAAGTTCGAATTCGATTATTTCTCCATACTGTAAAGCTACTGAGGGGCAAATGTTTGGGAGGCTTATTTTTGATGAAGCAATAAACATAATTTATGCTTGTATAGTCAAAATATTGTTTGTGAATACACAAGTTCACCTAACTTAATATCATATGATTTTTGGCTTTGAAATTACCTCAAAGATAAAGTTTATTGAGAAAATCTGTCAGATTTGAAGACACACATACATAACATTAGCAATCATCAATTACACATTTCTGTGGATAATGCTGCAACACTCTTTCACATGTTAGTCTTGAAGCAAGGTCCATATAGTGAAACCTTTGTGTTCTGTGTTTGTGGTTACCCTAATATTTTCAAGACTGACAGTTTGTGTGTAATAAAAATGTAATATTGAAGTTAATTTCTATCATTAGCATTTATGTCTTTATTGAAAATGTCATATTGCATTTTTATTATCTTAAACTAATCACAGTGCTTTATCTTCAGCTAACTGCCTTTGTTAGAATATTTTTTCTCTGTACACATCAATTTCCCATGTTCTGATATATATATATCATCTAAATATGAAGGCATCATATCCACTGCTTCTCTTGTCCTGGTATCCAAGCAGGATTATTTCAATTTGAATAACCCTTTTACTTTTGATTATCAGTATAATATTACTGTACTGAGTATAATCTTTTACTTGTAAAAAGAAGTGCAAATGATAATGTAGGTTCCTTGGATTAAAATAATTTAATTTACAACAAAAACTCACAAATTCAAATAGGTGAATTATGCTTAGATAAACCAATCGTAATAGAATACAAACTACATAATAAACTCTGAGCCAACTCTGAAACTAACTTTAAAGCAGTTAACTGGCTTTTATAATATAGTATAGCATGGTGAGGGTTTGAACTGTCTGGAAATTCCCCAGTACTTCGAGAACCAAATTTTGTCAAGTCTTGAGACCTTGCATTTCTCGAACATTTAGTTGGCAAATCACAGTTGCAATTACAATATATATTTGAATCTGAATTCATCTGTTTCTAATGATATGGAAATTGGCATATTGGACACAATATTTAAACAGGCAGACAATTATTTAAAATTTTTAGTAAGGCAAAAGAAATCCATATAATTCATGCCTTTAATGCAAATCTTCAAAAGATATTCTATTATACAAAAGTTGAAAATATTTTCATAATTCATTAAAAAGAAATCAAATGTAACAGTTTCTGGAGAGCTAATGTTTGTTAAATAATGCAGGTTGATCTAGATTAATGAAATTTAATAAACAATTTGTAAAATATTGGCCATGTTTAATTGGAAACTTGAATTTTAATATCTGTAATATTCAACAGGTTATACTTTAATTATTTTATTTGTATTATTTGTATTAATATTTTTTGTGTGTATATTTATAAATATTGGAGTTATCTAAAAAATAGATAAGTAAAATTATATTTGATAAAATGGTTATTTTAATTTTCATTTATTTAAATGAAAATTTGAAATAAAAACTGAAATAGAATTTAAAATTTGATACAAATTATGAAAATTAAAAGAAAGTACTTGTTTACTTAATTTTTCCTCCTTCTAAATATATACAAATAATTCAAACAATTTGTATCTAGGTCAAAGTTCAAAAAGTTTAACCATAATAAAGTCTTTGGGATTTTTTTTTAAATTATGAACTATTGCAGCTGGAAAAATGCATATAACCATACATTTTCTGGTGTTTATATGGCATTTGGCAGAATCTTCAGCATTTTTGTTTTTTAATTCAAGAAATTTTCATACTGGAAAACATTTATATTTGTCTAAAATTATATAGACATTGAACTCAGTATTAATTTCCACATGTTAATGAGTCTTCATATCATCTACATAAGTATTGGATTTCTTTTCACTGTTAAATGAAGGCTATAAAGTAAAGCATTCATTATATAAAAAGAGTATCAGGGTTTAATATGTCAAATATCTGTTGCATAGTAATGTTGTGTAAACTCGCTATATAAAGTAGTGTAATTTTGGAGTTTATGAGAAGTACTGATTATGCCTATTACTACATATTTTAAGACAGCTCTAATTGTGAAAATGCTATAACTTTTAATCCTTTATATTACAGTTATGCATTTTCATCTATTTTTCTATCTATTATCATTAACTTTGAATATTTGGATAATTTATTAGAGCTTCAAGTTTGACTGAATGTATTTAAGTATTTTACATCATTTCAATAAAAAATTCAAGCTCAGACATTAGTTCTGTTGTTTTTCTTTGTGTTGTCCTTATTACATTTATAAAGATCCTCATAACAGTAACAGATCCACACACACAATAAAGTTATGGTGTAGTACAGAATTAAAATAATTTTATCAATTTACATGAAATTTTTTAAAAGTAAAACTAATATAAGAATAAACTTATTTGGCTAGTATTTATTACTACTTAAATAAAATTAATTCTACTTATTTTTACTGAAAAGATATTCATTTTTCTTATTTATTGTGAAATTTTGGCTTACAAACAGTATTTATTATTCTTTTCTTGCCAAGTAAAAAATGTTTCAATCTCTATGTATCTGTCTGTAATACACAGTTTAATACTATCTTTATTTATTTGTAAAGCTTATCTGAAAGTAGCTGTCTTCTATTACTGCCCAAACAAAGATTGAAATTGAGATTGTAAAAATATGCAAATTTATATTTACCTCTACAAAGAGAAGCATAATCTTTAAATAAAGAACTCAGCTTGCATCTATGTTTTTATTTTCATTTTTCTTAAAAAATTTTCTAAAGGAAAACTGTATTAGATTATTAATGGATTTAAATATTAAAAATAAAATTAAATAAATGAATGATTAAATTTATACACTGAAAAAAAGAAGAAATTGGAATTGATGTGTTTACCTACAGATAAATTATCCCTGGTTACATTCAACAGTTTTTGTGAATACCAAGTTGAAATTGTAATACATATTTGAAATATGTATTCACATATCTCGAAATTATTGTGAAATTTTATTAATGGAATGTAATACACCTCAAATAAAAATTCTTGGAGCATAACACTATCACTAATGATCAAATTTTGTCCAGCAGAATATACTGTGATATAACCTTTAAATGCAAATGTACATACAGATGTTTCTTTAACCCTTTAAAGGGCCATTTTTTTCTAGTCATATTATGTTAAAATATTTTTAGGCTTGAAATTAGAATAAGAAAAGGGATTCATTTAGCTTATTAGATAAATTTAATTTGATTAATTAATAATTAAGTAACAAATCGACACATCATTTTGTGCGAGATAAAGAACTAAATTTCTGTCTTTCTAAAAAGAATTGCCAGAACTTATGCCAACCTACATAATTTCATACAAAGATTGATAAATTTGGTGGGAAGCATACTTCCCACAGCCCTAGAAAGGGTTAAAAGGAAAACAATGTTGCTTGATGGCACAAAGTTAAATAGTAATTGAAAATGTATATTCAATAATTAGTGTAAGGGAAAGAGAAAAATGTTGATATACTGAATGTAGTTATACTTCACCAATCATTCATAATATAAACTTGGTTTTTCAACTAATTGGAAGTGTTAAGATTTGTAACAATGAACTTGTTGATATTGGGTAGTTCATTACAAAAAAGAAGATAATAATTACCAATAGATTTATAACTTTGAAGCATGCTTTATAGAATTATGCTAGTTACTTACTCTCTTATCACCAGCAATAATGAATCAAAAATATTATACAGGATTACTTGTCTATACATAGTGGCAAATTTCTGACTAGGTGATTGTCTAGGGCCACTGAATCGAAAAGGGAATGCAAGCAGGTCTATTGCACATAAATATTTGCTAACCAAATAAATGTGTAATATTTTAATTTTATGAATTATAAAATATGGAATGATTAAGAATTATACAACAAGCATTTTTTTAAGTATAATTGTATATTAACCTGAATGTCATGTATTATAAATCCTAATATATAAATGAGTCAACCTAAAATGAATCGTATGTTATTTAAGCAAAAAATATGTATTGAAATGTACAACTAAATTGACTACTTTATTGAAAGAGGGGTCTTGTAATGTTTACTGTTTAAGACTACAAGCCTTAATACTTCAAATGTCTTAATCCACCCCTGTCTATACAAGATGGTTGTGGCTGAATACCTGTTTATGCATAATATTTGATAGATTGCTATGAAGTTTTGAAAATCAAAATTTCCAAGGCATAAAGCTACCGAAATTTCTATTATTAGGAAAATCAGTAAGTGAATTTCCTTGCAATACAAAAGTTAGTTAGACTGTGTTACTATTGAGTTTTCATATGCATCTATTATGAAATGATCTTAATAAAAAAGCTATACATATGCCATTTGAAGATGTATTTTAAATTATACAATCATTTTGTTTTAAGCAATTTATATTTTTGCTAATACAAGAATTTCCTCTAATAACTATCTATTGTTATAGAGTTTAGATTGTTGAAATTGATTGCTTTAGCACATATTTCTAAATGACTAACATGTTAATCGTATTTTGAAAATTTGCAATAAAAATAAGCACAGGGACATTTTTATGCCCCCTCCTCCTTTTTTTTTACAGCTACACAGAATATAAATATATATATATATATATATATATACAGAAATTTTTATTAATTTTTTTTTATTGTGAATGATTATTTTCAACTTTTTAAAATATCTTTTATAAAAGTTAGTATTTTATTATTTATTTTTCAGCTACTAAATTATCTATTTTGAGGTAATTCAATAATTTTAAAGTTTTACAATGGATAAAATATGTGAAATTCAATTAATGCTTGCAGATATCAGGCAATCAAAAAAATGCAATTTTCTATAATCATTAAGAATTTTAGTCATTAATTAAAAATGAAATTTAAAAAAGAGAATATTATGAGAAAATTGTCCAATCCATTCTGTTCATATTATAAAGATGTATCATATAAGAGAAATTGGTAAACTTATAACATAATTCATAAGTGAAAATCTAATTTAAAAAACAGTTAATAAACATGCAAGGGTTAAAAATATTTATACGTGTATTTTTTTAAAAGCAACAAAATATATGCATAAAAAATATTAAATGCATATGCATAAAAAATAATTAATAGCTTTTATACTGATAATGCATATGAAAATTTAAGAATTCATTTATATTGATATTTTTCAATAATGATATATAAATTAATCTATTTTGATATGATAAATTTTGGAAGTAAATCTTATTTTCAAGCATTGAAATAAGAAATTATTGAAATTTTATACATTGCATAAAATTATAATAATTGGAAACCTTAAATAAATATGCAATGCTAATGCAAATAAATAAATTGAAATATACATATAAGCATTCATATAATTTAAGAATACAAAAAAAATTAACAAATAAATGCACAGGGAAATTCATTCTTAGAATTGAACCTTTAAATTCAGTGAAATAACAAACACAAGACAGATATAAGGGTTATTAAAATAATAAATTATAAATAAATAGCATATATGGAAATAAATGAGTTATATATATGTAGAAATCAATAAAATAAGAACAAACAACATTTCTTTGAAACAGATTTCTTTATACAGTTAAATCAATGCACTAAAATTTTTTATTCATATATGAAAAATTACTTATGATTTTTTTAGAGAAAAATTCAATATTTTTATGAAAAAAAAAACTGTTTTGATTTATCAAAAAATGATTAATAAATAAATACATTTTACTTTGTAATTAAAGAAAAATATTAGACATGTTGTAGAATTAACACAATTATTGGAAATGATTTAGATCTAAGTCCTAACGGATACAATAAATATTATGCCATTTAAAATTCAGCTGCATATTTCAACAAAGCTTTAGAGCATGTTCAAGTCCAATAATAAATCATATTCGTTAAATTATGTATTTTTACATTAAAATATGTAATTAAATTGTCAATAATAATAAATTTAAAAGACAAATATTTAGACAATACAGTAAAATTCTCTGATATCCTTTAGGTATTTATATGGCTCAAAATGAAAATTAATTTCAAAACAGAATGATTTGTAAAAAAATCTAAAATATCAAAAAGCTATGCAACAGTTTTAATGATTTTAAAACTATAATTTGCTTTTTATGAGACCCATATTAGAATTTATTTCTGAATCTTTAACTATGTTCATGAATTCAATAACAATTTACTGAGTTTTCATTTTGTTCTTTTGAGTATCCATACATAAATATAGTTAAAACTCTTTTTAATATTAGAAACATATGGATGAAGAGTAGTAGTTTCTTTATGATGTTGTTTCCTGACCTGTGACAAAAAACATTTTCTATTTCTTAAATCTTGCTTTCCTTGAAAATTGTGTTTTAGAATAGTAAGGCAAAATTAAAAAAGGTACAATTCAATTTTAATAGTAACCAAAAAGCACCAAGAAAATTTTTTGTCAAATTATAAGAATATACTTAGGTGCATTATTCTTAATTATAAAAAATTTTGAACAAGTGAATCACATGCTATATAGTTTGATGATTGAAATTCCCAAATTGGCAACATTTTTTCTTGGTGCTTTTTGATTGCCATTACAATTGGCAAGTACCATAAACAATAACTGTATTAAATAAAAGACTTTTGAGTTATAAGCAATTATATTTTACAATAATTATTTAATAATACAATCATAAAATAAATATAATCTATTTGAAAAAGGTTGTTTCTTGATCAAGTATCAAATTGAACAAGACATTGATGAAATAAGTCCAATTTTTTTAAGTAATGAATTATTTGCACATTATTCTAATCTGCTGTCACTATGAGGGAAACATTAATGTACATGCATTGCAAAAACATCTCAATAAATGATTTTTTTAAAAAAAAAATTCTATAACCAGGTAGAACATTTGTAGAGATTCAGAGTTCACATAAAATTCTATATTATTCATATATTGTATTTGTTTATTCTTATTAATTAAGATATTCAGAGGACCAAGCAAAATAAAATTTGACATTAAATAATAATCATTTATGAAATTTCCGTACATGTTTATTTAAATCAGATTTGTGTCGATACTTTCTATCACAAAATTCACAATTAAAATAGCTATCCAGAATACAGATATGTTGTTCTAAAATTTCTGGTGAAGCAAAAACTTTTTTACACTCAAAACACTTCACTCGTTTCTTAGGCATATGTGCAACAGAATGTTTCTGCAAACTCGTTTCTTGAAAAAAACCTTTTTTGCATACAGGACAAATATAAGGAGGTTCCATACCTGTGTGATAATGATAATGATGAACTCTGAGATATCTGTAACTTTTAAATGCACCATTACAGATTGTGCAAATTATATCCTTAACTTCTGAATGAATTAATACATGAGTGTTTACATCTGTTTTTTTCACAAACCTTCTAGTGCAATATGGACACGAATATGGTCGAGATGAATTGTGCAGCTCTTTATGACGTTCTAATTTAGTGCTTGTAGTAAAGGTTTCACCACAAATTTCACAACAATTAATATGAGTCAACACATGCCTCTGCAAGCTACTCTTTGTAGTAAACTTCTTTTCACACATGTCACAAGTGTGACCTTTTTCCCTTGTATGTGTCACTTGATGCTCCCTTAAATGTGATATTTGAGTAAATGCCCGCTGACATATCTCACAAGTGTAAGGCTTCTCTCCAGTATGAGTTTGATAATGTTTTCTCCTTGCACTTGAATCAGCAAATTTTTTCCCACACATTTTACATGGATATGGTCTTTCCCCAGTGTGTGTAAAGGAATGCTGTTTAAGATCTCTTTTTAACCTAAAACCTCTTTCACATATTTTACAAACATGAGGTTTTTCTCCAGTATGTACCATTATATGTCTTAAAAAACGATTATAAGGAAAAGACTTACCACACATATTACACTCAATTTTTTCATTTAAGGAATGTCTCTCCAAATGAGTTTCATATCTTTTTTTACTTTTGAAAGTTGCATCACAAAGATCGCATTTTATGGTTGCTGCTACTATATTTTTTGACTTCTCAAAATTAATGCTCATTTTTGGGGTTCTACAATTTTCATGAGATTCCAATCCAGCTCTTTGTGTTTCATTTAGAAACACAGTACCATCTGAAACCTCACATTTCACTATAGGTTCTAACATAGCTATTGTCTCCTCATCAAAATCATTTGAATCATCATAGGAATCAGATTGTGTATGTGTGCTTATCCTTGAATTAAATTCAACTGTAGAAGGATCATAAATGTCGGTTAATAATGCACTTCCCCTTTCTTCATAATCAGAATCATTATCTGATAAATCATATTTCTTAAATGGTTCCA
The DNA here is from genome assembly GCA_026543865.1 of Argiope aurantia. NCBI lineage: Eukaryota > Metazoa > Arthropoda > Arachnida > Araneae > Araneidae > Argiope > Argiope aurantia. The sequence continues at coordinate 458,017 of JAPMOR010045543.1, read as the reverse complement.
CTGAATTTAGCTCTTCTTTACAATTATTTTCAATTTTCATTTCTATTCCAGTCATCTTTCCATCATAATCAGAAACATCATTTGATGTATCTTGGTTGTAAATAGATTCAACTGAATTTTCCTCTACGTGACAATCAAAATCCCTTCCAGATTCCATTTTTATTCCAATTGTTTGCTGTTCAAAGTCATTGATTGATATATTTTGTTTATAAGCAACTTCCACATGGGAATCAAAATCTTTTTCAATTTTCATCTGTATCCTAGTTAATAGTTCATTACAGTCAGAATTAATATTTAATGTATCTTGTTTACAAGCTAATTTTAATGAACTATCTATGTTCTTGTAATTAAACTCAGTTTTTATTTTTATTCCAGTCATCTGCTCTTCATAATCAGATTTATTACTTAATATACCTTGTTTATAAGCTAATTCTAGTGCATTATACCCTTTCTTGCAATTAAATTCATTTTCTGTCTCTGTTCCAGATATCTGCTCTTTACAAACAGAATTATTATTTGATGTACCTTGTTTGCAAGCCAATTCTAATGAATTATCTATGTTCTTGTAATTAAACTTAGATTTTATTGCTATTCCTGTCATCTGCTCTACACAATCAGATTTATTATTTGATATATCTTGTTCACAAGCTAATTCTAATGCACTATTATTTGTCTTACAATTAAATTCACTTTCCTTTTTTATCTTTATTCCAGTCAACCACTCTCCACAATCAAAACCATTATTTGAGTGATCAAGTTTATATGCCAATTCTGAAGAATTTTCGTCTGTATTGCAAGCAAAACCAGTTGTAGAGAAATAATTGATTTCCATTATGTTTTTGATTTATATTAAAACTATTTTTTAAAAATATACATTAAAAAATGAAAATTATCAATTGATTCAGTTGCTTACATTAAATATTTATATAGATACCTTATTTCACAGACTGTTTTAAGGTGTTTGCCTGTCATGAATGCATTTTAATCTCTTTAAACGATAAAGTTCTCTTATTTAAATATGAAGACAAGTTTTCAATCATATCACTGTTGATAAAATAAAATTAATCAATAAGTTCAAAGAAAAAGTTCTTTGAATAATCCGCATTATTAAATGAAGGACATAGAATTATAATCAAAATTTCATATTCATTAAAATTCAAAAAAAAAAATCGCTTACAAGCATCTTATTAAGTATGAAAACAAATACTGCCCAGGTGTGTTGTCACAATATCAAAACAATACTTTTTTTTTTTTTTTCAATTGGCTGCCAAATATGTTGTAAAAGAAACAAATAATAAATGTAGACGCTTGAAACCCCTAAAAAAAGACAAGTTGTGTTAAATGCAAAGAATGTACCACATTTTAAATCAAAAGCACAATCAAACTCAGTAAGTCAATAAAAAACTTAAATGTTCATAAAAACAACTCATTAATAATTAAAAATTATTTAGTAAACATTGTAGAATTTCTGATACTTTTTTTCTATCTTTCTATAAATTGAGAAAAATAAAAAAAAGTTTTTTTTTTAAATTTAAAAATTATGTTTTAAAAATTTTGATGGTCGCTATTTTATTTAAAACTGTTTTAATATCAAATCTGATCTAAATGCATCACTGAAACGAACTGAATACATCTGAGGACACTGAGCGCGCGAACTGTTTCTATTTTCTAATTTTAAACATAAACATTGTTTAATCGCTGTAAGAACAAAGATTGTGGATCATACACGAGAGTACACATCTTCCTTCCTTCCTCTAATCGCTGTGCAAGTGCATTTCAGTTATCAATTTGCATTTGCTTCTATTGTTTTTTTTTGTGTGTGTGTGATTAAATAATGACTCGTGAAGAGTATTTCGAAAAACTGGAGCAATTAATTCTTGATGAAAGTGAAATGGTAAATTAATTATAAAAGTCTGCTTTCCTGTCTGTCAGATTTTTTGATTTGTAGTTCGCTTATCTAATATTTTTAAGACTTAAAATCATTCACAAATCTTGTTCATATGAAATTGTATCTGGAACTGCAGATTTGATGTATTAGTTTCTAAATTTGTTTAAATACATTGTAAACTTTATATTAATTTTAAATGCTTCCCTTTTTCAGATTACATATAAAATAGCTAGCAGAGAATTAAAGATAAGTGTGAATGAAGCCAAACAGTGAGTAATTTTATATATGTATGCTATTGTAAAACTCAATATTAAAATACAATGTAGGAGGAAGTAAAATGCTGGAAATTTAGTTGACTGATTAAATCTCCTACTTTAATGAAAAATAATTGGGATATGAAAACTTAATGTGGCTGCTTTTGTGTTAAAAATAGTATGTTGATTAATGATGTATGGTTATATAATATAAATAATTGTATAATTATCTGTATTGAATAATATAGCACTATGAATTATAGATATTGTTATATATTAAGCCACTACTTCTTTAATTTGTTCAGATATTTGGAAAATCTAAATTGCTTGTAATTCCATACAGTCTTTTAATCTAATACTATCATTCCAATGAATCTAGTATTTGATGCCTGAATATCCTCTCTTGAATTGAAAAGCCCTTTAGATCGTTCATTTCTTTGGAGTAATTAGTAGCTCTTATAAAAAAACAGACTAAGGATTGAAATATGTTAAGCAATAAAAATGTGAAATTTACGTTAACTTTTTTATGCTTTTATAGTTTTATACTTATTGTTTGTTCAGAAAATATTTATCAATTTCATTTTTTAGAGAAAGTGTTATTTTTCTCAATTTTGAAATAATATTTCCATTAGAACAATTCATAATAATGCTTATCTATAGAAAAGAAATTTTGCAGTGTTTTTATTATATATATATGTGTGTGTGTGTATAATGTAAAAATATAATTTTTTAATCAGAAGACAGTGAAGAGACTTTTGATTTTTTTGACGCCATTTTATTTCATCCCGGGAAGGCAAGCATTATGTACAAGCAGAAGCGACGAGCACACACACAACATAGAATGACACAACACGAACTGAGGAAAAGCTGATGAAAATTTTATCCCTGGTCTTATATAACATGAAATATTGATAGGAAAAATATTTCTTCCCAGTACTTCTATATAATAAGATTTCGATAGGGATTTTCTCTACACATGCTGAACTAGGCAAGGGAAACACAGGGATCTTTTAAAAAAGAATTTGCTCAGATCAGCAATTTTTATCCTTTCACTTAAAGAATAGGAACTGCTGACTAAAGCATTTTACAAAGCTTCTCTTGTATTAAATAGAAAAAATGGAATGGGATCAGGAAATAAGAGAATATTTTAGAATGAAGTTAATATGGGCTAAATTGAGCTAAAAATTAAGAAATTAATTAAGTTTAAATTAGAGTTTAAAATATTATTACATATATATATTCTGCTCATTCTCTGTTTAGAAAATCACTGACAGAGTTTGCCTATCACAATCCCTAAATAAAATATTTTATGCATGGATTTTGAAAATTTTTATTTCATATGAAACCTTATGACTTTTTGATGTATCATTAAGAGTAATTTGTCTTACCATATTGATTTTTGATAGATATTGTAAAAAAAAGAAAACTTAAAAGCCATTTTATCCCCCATCCAAACTCAATAACTGGAGTAATTTTACCAATTTTCATTGTCAATTCACAAATTTGCAAACATAGTTATCCAATCAGAATGCTCTACATCATTTTATGATCATAATTCAAAATAGTATTCCTTTTATATTGATAAATTGACGTAATATATTAAAATACACTGACATAATTATAAGGCCAGGGTAGCCTGGTTGGTAGAGGGTTGGATTCGCGTCCCTTAGGTTGCGAGTTCAAACCCCGTCGATCGAAGATTTCCTGCGTATAAATCTGTCGTGATCACAAAGTCCTCCATGTCGAGAATAATACCACTGAGGGTACTGGATCAAGGGTGATCGTTCTCTGATTCAGGTCTAAATTATGATCTGTGGATGAGTGAATGAAATCCGCCCCGTAAAAGTGTTGTGACATGTGTTTAGCTAAGTTGTTCTCTTGGCACTACTATAAAAACAAGAGATGCTCCCCCACCGGCTTAAATCGCTGTCTTCATAACAGCGGGCTTGTCCATGGAAGTGAAATAACATAATTATATTAATGTGATTAATATTGGCATTGAAAATACCTGGTTAATAAGCTTGATTTAGTCATATCAGCCAATTATGATTATCTATATTTTATGGTAATAAAAATATAGTTACATTAATATAAGTAAAACTGGCAAAATAATAATAAAGCATTCTGATGTGTTAACTATATTTCAAAGTGGAAAATTGGCAAAGTCATTTCAGCTATTGAGGCTGAGTGTTGTGACAAAATTTTATTTTGCAAAATCTCTTGAAATGGAGGTAAAGTGATAATTGATGATGTATTAAAAGTCAAAAGCATTCATATGAGATTTTTAAAAATATTGAGAATGGTTCAGTGGTTGTTATTGACAAATTCTGTGGCAGATTTTTTTCATTGAGAATGTACTAAAAAATTTTGTTTTTCAATTTGACCTAAAATGTAATATGTTGGAAGGTAGACAATTGCTAGTGACATATCAGAGATTGTGATTAGCAGCTTGCAGGAAAACATTTTGAAATCGGCTCATTGGTTAAGGCTGGCATATTCTGACATAAGATTTCCCAATAGAAAATGCATTATGAGTTAGTGTTTTTCTGATTTCTTATCAGAAAAACACAAAACTCGGAAAGGGAGGGTGTAAGAGGGTAAGCAGCCCTTGATGACATATTGGCAATCATGAACTTTTATATAAAACTGAAATTGTAAAAAGCAGTTGGTTGATCTTTTCTGGCAAACTTTGTCACATGATTTTCCCATAGGGAACTTATTATGAAATTGTGTGTATTTTTTAATTGTATTTTTATTTATCATGAAACTAGAACATGATGGAAGGTAGTCAATCCTTAGTAACTTGCTTGGTATCATGAGATTTAATATCAAAAAAAAAGTTTCTTAATAAAGGTAATCTGTATATTTAAAATATTAAAGAAAAACAGCTTTTTCAATTTTCCTTGTTATTTTAAGTATTTATATTGCATTTATTAAGCTTTATGGAAAAAAAATTTGCTTTATCATTTGAATAAATGATACCTAATGATTCAGAATTTCATCATTTGGCATTTAATGTTGCAATGATTTTTTAAGTAAGAATTACTTCATAGCATAAAAAGTACTAAAGTAGTAATTTTAAAATATCTTTCTCTCTTAATTATTTTTGCTGTTTTAAACTGTAGAGAAATTTGGTATCATCTCAATCTTGAGTACCATTATGACATATAAACTAATTTAGATGAATATTTTTACAAAAATGTTTTTAATTATAAACTGAAAGATATATACTTTCTTATGTTGTATAGTAATTCATGTCATCATCTCTAACATTATTAATTCTTTATCTTAATTTTTTATTAATTTTAAAACTAGAATCTTTTTTTATTTGCTTTTCATTTGTCTGATGCCATGTCTAATGTTTCTTTTCGTAGATATCTACAAGAATTTCTAGATAACCACAAATCCGAAAATTTAACTGCAACTTATTTTCTATCGGGGATATCAAAAAAGGAACCTGGAAATGTAAGACTTTTAATATTGTGAATTCTATTTATTTCAGCACCTTTTTAAAATATTTTATTAGTTGACCAGTTATTTGAAAATAATCATAAAAATGCATAACTTCTCAAATTTCATAGTTTTAATGTAGTTACTGCCTGTAAATTAGAAACTTAAGAATATTTATGCTAGTATAGCCGACTGACATAATTATATCAAATCATGTTAATCATGGGATATGCGTACGACCACAACTAAAATATTAAGGATGTATGTCCTAAAATAAATAAAGGAAACTGGTAGAGACAAAAGATTTATCCTGGACTAAAGTCATGTTGAACCCATTCATTGTTATTAATGGACATTGACTTTGTGCCAGATCACAACAGTTTACTTAAAAGGTGGGATATTCAAAGTGCTTAACAAATGGAAACGGAATTTGCAATTATCCTTATTTAAGATATGTTACTTTGCAATGAGTATCATGCATCAAGTAATGATCATCAATGCCTTGCATGAATTCTACAGCAGAAAAGGCTGACTGTTCTGTGACTTCTTCTTCTTGTGTACAACTGACCACCCTGCCACCACTGAACAAGGCAGTATCGAATTTGTTGTGTAACTATTGGCAAAATGCTTCAATGAAGTCTTATCTCAATTTTAACCTGAATAATGTTCAAGAATATCTAGAAAATTTCTAAAAGGAGTACTGTTTTCATGAAATGTTTTTTAAATACTTTATACTTTTTTTATCAAAGGCAAAAATAAGTGTAGTATAAGTCCCATAAGTCTTATCCTGTCAACACAGTCCAAGGCTCTGATATATGAATTCTGCAGTTTTGTCAGTGGTTCTCTGCTGTTTCCAAAAATTAAGGTTTATATGAACCCAAGGATTATATCAATTTCAGAATCAAGTCCATCCTTGATATCATATTTTTACCCTATATATATTCTGCGAGCAACTCTTTCTAACGCCTTCTCTTCTTCCATGAAGTTTGAACCTAAATTATTTTGAGAATCCTTATGTAGTATTATAAAAGCACATTTAATTGTAATCTCCTGTGCCACTGACTTATTCTTAAATTTTGTTTATTTAATGTATGGTATTCTGTACTTATAGACACTATTCAGCATGTTGTAGAATCCATGCTTAAACACATTTGGACTCTAATTGAGGTTAAAGAATGTCCAATAAATTTTAGAACTTGGGTTTGTAATCATTTTCTAAAATTTATATTTTCCCCCATAAAGATTCAAGTATAAAGTTTTTATAAAATCTTTTCTCCTTATTAATTTTTTTTTTTTTACATTATGGAAGTCTTCTTTTTAATATTGTTACAAACCTGCAATTCGACTTCCCAGCATAGTTTGTTCCATCAACAGAAAGAAAGTTTTACAGTTATTTGAATGGGACGGAGTCCAGGTGTGCGTCGGAGATCCCAGAGCTTGGCGAGCAATTTGGCGACTTTGGGGCCGAAATAGATTATACCCGAAACTTCGAGAATTTTCCCGATCCGTCCAGT
>JAPMOR010045543.1:434427-450901 GCA_026543865.1 Argiope aurantia | reverse complement strand
TATTCTACTTCTGCCTGCTGATTGAGCGTTCTTTACATCGTATCACTTCCACTATCCAAACGAACCCCGGTAAAAATTTCGCAACAATATGTATTTGATTTTATTATATATACTATTTCAATTTAATACAAGTTTTGGGATATGTTTATTAAAATTCTCCCTGTATTTCTCATAATTTTTAAAATAGTGATTTAATTTCGAATTTTCTTACTTATGTCGATTCTTCTCATGTCCATGATTTTCTGCTTTTATTTATTTATTTTTCTGTTTTGTAACATAAAATTCTTCCCACAAAATCTGTTTGATAGGGGAGGTGTTTTTAGGCTTTCCCACTTTAATCCTGAAGTTAAAATTAATGTAGTAAAGAAATTCAAAAAAAAAAATTGAAGGCATATTTTGAATATTTATGAACACTGCAGAAGACACCTTTATGTAATTTGCTGTTGCAATCTGCATCAACACTTGATTCCGTTCTCTAATAATAAATTTCCTTACAGATAGCAGTTACCAAGGCAGTTAAATATCTATGTTTAAACCATAAATCCAATGTTAAAACTAATAAGCTATAAGGCTTCGGAGATTAAGGACCTTCGAGTCCAGGTGCTCCGCCAAAACACCCATCACGTCGTCATTGATTCCGTTCGTTGATCCAACCATAAATTTGGTGCACCATGGCCAAGCCTGGCCCTTGTGAAAAATCAAACTCTCTCACTAACTCTGTTTCTTGGAAGCATTCTCTTTCTTAGACATTAAAGAGAGATCTTCTGATTTAATGGCATTAATATTGCAGAAACACATGCTTATAACTAGGAGGTACATGGGTATCCTGCTAACGTTTTACGGCAACAAATGCAGAAGGAGTCAGTGTATATTGGTGGATGGAAGTTAAAAATTCCCAGACAATTTCCACTAGCCTGAAAAAGATCATATGCTATGCTCACTTGTTTTCATTAACCTAAAGTTGAGTCGTAAAGTAGACTATATGTAGAATCGTTTGATGCCATTCAGATTGTGAAGTATGAGCATTGGTCTCAAAAGAAATTTGCCATTCAGTTGTATAAAAAGGATTGGTCAAAGTGAGCAAAAACATGAATTCAGCAGCTAGGAACTACAGAGCAGAAGTTTTCAGAAAAAAATTGTTTGTGACAGATTAGGTCAGAGAAAAGGCTAGTGTCGAAGGAGACTTCAAAAGGTTTGGCAGCTTTCGTAGAAAAACTGCCAAATTGCAGATAAATATTCATCTAAAAAAATGAGGTTCATCTCTGTATTGCAGTATCTGATCCTGTGTTTTCAAAATTATATTTGGAATATGCATTTTCTTCATATGATGAAGGCTTGCTGAATATTTGATGCAGTCTGTGAAGAGGCTAAAATATATTTAATAACAAGATGAAAAGTCTGTAATATTATTTGGGGGGGGGGGGAGAAAAAACAGCTGTCCACTTTTGTAATTATTCAGTAATCAAGGATTTTATCTAGTCTTGTTCTTTTCTTTTGGTGTACATTTTTGATCATGATTAATCTCAATGAAGAATCAAAAAGTTTAAAAATATATGTATATATATTTTATAATATATTTTTTTGCAATAACTTGAGAATTTTCAAATTTTGGTTTAAAATCAACAAAACACAATTAGAAGTTAGATAGTTCTTTGCACGGTATTTTGTAAAGGTAAAAATCAGCTCTATAAATAGGAAACAGAATTAAATGGTACTGCAGTGTCATAAAGAATCTACTGCATAAACAGAATAATTTAGAAATTTAAATCTGACATAGCATTAAATAGAAATTACAGCAAGTAATTATTATTGAATGATTTATGTAATGCAGTGATCTTTTATGTATTTTAAGAATTATTATTATTTCATTTTACAGCCTCTGAAGGTGTATGTTGTTTATAAAAATAATTTAGAAAAGTTCAAGGAAAGTCTGTCTGAAGTAACTAGCTGCCATATTTATTGTGTCTGTAAAGCAGTAAAAGCGGTAAGTTTAAAAATTTCTTGTACATAATTTTTTATATTGTAATGATACACGATTATTGTTGAATGATTCCACGCCCTTAAATTCTTTTCGGTTGATTAAGTGTATATTGTATTTAATATTTAGATTATTAATGTTAGATATATATAGATTTGTTTTTTGAAAATTTGACAGGATTTACTATACTTTTTCCAATTTCTTTCTGTAGTCTTTGCACTTTGATGCAACAAATAACTGAAGGTAATTTTTTTTTTCAGAAAAACTTGCTACTCATCTCCTTAATAAACACATAATTTATCATTTTAAATTTATTTTACAAAAATCAGAAGCAGACAGATTTTGATTTCTTCTCTTTTACTATTTTTTTTATTCCAAAGCATTTTTTAAATCAATTTTTTAAAAAGATTTTTATTAGGTTGTTATTGAAAGGAAGCGTCTTGACACAAATATCATTGAATATGGGAGGAATAATAAAAGATATTGAATAACTAACTATTTGGCAAACAAAATTGCTTAGAATATATTATTTCGTTTTAAAAGTATTCATTTATTACATATTATTTTTCTTCTGATGAAGTTTTTTTTTAACTATAATTGACATGGCATTTAAATATATATATATATATAGAGAGAGAGAGAGAGAGCATTGTATGCTCTTTGATTAGAAAGGATATTGTGTAATTTTCCATAACTTTTCTAGCCAGGTAACCAGGAATCGTCAGGAAATTTTGAGAGGATGGGGAAAATCTTTGAAATTTATTATAAAACTGGAAAAAATTTATAAATCATTAATTTTTATAGAACTTGATAATTTGCTGGTATTTTTTGTAGGTAGAATGAAACATCGTTGGCAACTAATGAAAATCAGACTTTTACTGATAGTCTAAAACAGACTATGGAAAACCAACATATCTAATTTATTGCATATATGTATAAATATATAATATTTTTGCTGAAAGTTGCTGTATGCTTTTTTTTTCCTTTTCAGAACAACAAGTTATCAATATAATTAGGGAAAATGGTTTTGCACATGATAGATAAAGGCAGCCTAACTAAAGCCCAGTTCCTTTTACAATATGATTTTAAGCTTTAATGTGTCTCTTATTTAAAAAGATATATATGAAGCTGTGGTGAATAGCATATAAGCCAGTTAACGACTGCTCTGCACAGGCAATTGCTTTTACATAATAGTTATGTTACTGGATTGCGAACCAAAACGTCCCAAGTTCTATCCTTGCGCATTTTAACCCCCCTAAATTGGTGACCTCGGACAATGAACTTCAACCTTTGTACAGCTATTGTGGTGCCATCTACCTGCAACCAAAGTCGGCAGATACACTTGGCGCAGCAACACAAAAAAAAAGGCCATATCAACCCAAAACTGTCAGAATCTCTTGGTACATCAGCACCAACACACGCTCGCCATAACACTTGGCGCTACTGAACTGGGTACAGGCCCATTAGACAACAGCTAAAAATACATCACCACTCAACAGCCATATCGTGCGTCTCACCTCCGACTCACTGGAGGGTGAGTCTGTGGCAAATAGCATATAAGCCAGTTAACAACTACTCTGCACGGACAATTGCTTTTGTATAATGTTTATGTTACTGGACTGTGAACCAAAAGGTCGCAGGTTCTATCCTCATGCATCTCAAAACCCCTAAACAGCTATGCCCCCCCCCCCTTTTTTTTTTCTTCCTTCAAATGTTAAATCAATCATTCCACGTGTTACAAGAGCGAGTAACATTCAAAACTGGTTGTAATGTATTGGCCCATATTATAATTCCAAAACAATTTATTTTAATAAAATAAGTATTTTACAATAATGATTCTTTTCCAATCTTCTCTGAGATCTTTATGCGAATTATGAAATATTTGACAATTTTGCTGTTATTTCCATAAAACATTTTCTATAGTTTCTTTTAAACATTTAACATTTAGAACACAGATTACTAAATTATTCATATGAAATGGATGTTATTGCAACATTTTTTTAATTTTGTGTTCATTTAAAATTCCCCATACATTCAACAAAATGCTCAGTTATTTTAAGATAATATTAAACATGAGAAATAAATTTGTTTGATAATTATAAGTATTGTTCGTTCACCAGAAGTTGGCACTTGGCTCCGCCCTCGTCAGGTGGGATCACTATTTCGATGATTTCAGAAGGAGAAAGTGATCAGTGTCAAGAAAGGTTGCCAATTGGCGATCATTAGCTTTTACCCTTTTTTTTATATTATCATTTCAGTGAGACAATTGATGAATTCCATGAGTTATTGACTGACATTCAACATACCACACAAAATGTACATCTTTTAAGAGATTTTACCCTTAATTTGTTGTCTTTTTCTAGCTGAAACCAATGCTGAATAAAATCTTTATGTTTTCAACTGATCAAAATAAATAAATAAAATATAGTCATAAGGATATTTATTTTATATTAGCTTGGCATATGCTGTCTGTAATGTAAATAGCAATAACACTAACCAGTTCTTTTAAAATTGGAAAATATTTTAAATTTTTTTCATTACTGCATACCAAATTACCAAGGAAAATTTCTAAAAAGAGATAGACATCAATTTTATCAATGCTACTATATTTTATAAAACTTATTTCATGTTTAATCTGTGCACTATTAAAAATAGATAGTTCAAATTTTAAAATAATATACAATACTTAGTATTGTTAACACTGAAATTTTGTTGCTGAAGTTGACATTCCCATTTATAAAATTTATTAAAAGTTGGAAAAAATATAAATTTGGTTTAAAATATATTTTTCTTAAATTTGATAAATAAGTTACAGTTATTATTTTTTGGAATGAGACATAATTGAGAATCTAGTTATAAATGAAGAAACCTGATTTAAATTATTTCATGAATAAAAATAGTATTTAAAAAAATTGCATTACCTTTGTAATATTAGAACTTGTATTTATTAGAACTTGCTAATAAATAAAACATCAACTAGGCATTTATTCATACTGATTGAACTGATTAAATTTTATTCAAATGTTTCTAATTAAAAATAACCAAGACATTCTTAACAAAGGAAATGAAAACTGTAGGAATTAGAATTAATGTTCATCGTCATAACTATCATCAGTGTCATCATCACTAAAATTGCTTTCGTTATCAGAATCCGAATTGATGTTGAAAGAAATATTTTCCACGACTTCTTCGACAATGCCGTCAGTTTCCCAATACTTTTTTTCAATGTGCTCGATATGTTTGCAATGTTTTTCCCATCTCATATTTCCAATATTTATCATGGCTTCCGAAGCAAGACTTTCAAGACGTTGAAAACTCCTGTCGGCAGTCGCATTTCTCTCTCGCACGTAACGTTTAACATCCGCCCAAATTAATTCTATTGAGTTTAAGTCACAGTGGTATGGGGGAAGTCTCAAAACATCATGTCCTTGTTCTTTTAGAATTTCGTCAATGAAATTTTTTTTTTTCGCTTCTTGCATTTTCAGCAATTAGTTCAAGTAACTGAACTTTTCGCATTTTTTTATCATACGGGATTTGCTTTTTTTCCAACCAGGCACACATTTTATCCTTTTTTGAGCTTTTTGTGGGTACGGGATCCATCAATTTTGTGTAATAAGCTGCATTATCCATAACTATTACCGAATTCGTTGGAATATTAGGTAGTAGCTTCTCAACTATCCATTTTTTTAAATTATCAGAGTTGATCTGCCCGTGATAATCTCCAGTTGCAGATCCAGCTTTAAATATTAATCCGTCATTTGGAACAAAACCAGATTCTGATCCAGCATGAACCACAATCAGACAATGACCTGAGCTATCTTTGATGGCAGCGCCAATTTTTTCATCTTTCCAACATTTCTCAAATGAAAGATTGCTGTCCAACCAAGTTTCATCTATATAAACTATGTTCCTTGTTGCTTCTCAGAATTTTTTCATTTCCCTAAGAAAACGAAATCTCCAGGCTACAATGTGCGATTTTTCAATTAAGATCTGTCTCTGGTTTCTGCAACGTTTGTACTGAAAACCTGCAATGTGAAGGTATTTCCATAGAGTTCCTCTTTTCCAAGGAAAATTTATTTTTTCCTTCACCACGGGAAGCAATTGAGATAAAGATGGAATTTTGTTGTTTGCATAAAACTCATTCACAATATTTCGAAGAACACACAGATCAAAATTGTCCAATATTGCATTTCTAGTCTCGGGACGCTTTCGATGTTTCCCTGGCGTAGATAACTGTCCATTTGTAGAAATATCTTCATTTTTAATTCGCTTAATTGTTCTAAGTGAAACACCAGTCGCTGAAGCAGCACGTTTTTGGGCATGGGAAAGGAGAAACAAAAGTGTTCCAGCTCTAGCCTCATCTTCACAAAATTTAGTAACATTATTTATTATATTTCTCTCTTTCGAGTAAATAGTTCGCCCTTTTAAAGACATTTTGCAGTTGTTAGCTTTCAAAAAAGTAGTTTTTGAAATTAAATATATATTATTTATTAATAACTAGCTAGAAGAACGAAAAGTACGACAGTAGATGATAAAACAAAGTGATAAAGAGTAAACATTTGCCGTTTGGCGCGCATTTAGGGTTGTCTCATTAACAAGAGTGGGGGAGTTTACACGTCTTCCCCGCGCTGAAATGAACTCTACCTGCAAGAAGGAAGACCGAAGTACCTTCTCCTGGTGAACATAGAATACGCATCCCTCATGTATTTCTTAAAAAAGGAGGAAAACAGCATTTTTATAGTCTGATGCATATGAAATTGTATGACACAAAAATTTATAAAATTCATTCATTCTATCTTTTTTGAAATTTATACCTCTAAAACATTTTTCTTTTTATGCATTAAAAAAAATTGATAAGAACCAACTTTCCTCTTTTTTCTTTATTTTACGGGTTAAGCATTTAGCCAGTGTGCAAGAGATTTTTTTTATTATAGTTGGTGATTTAAAACCAATGCAATTTTGATTTCATGAAAGAATTTTTTATATTTTGATGTCGAGATGTCATTTTGTATGTGTAAATGATTTTTTTTTCTGTTAATAAAATGTTTGTTATTGTTTGGTCTATTATTACTGATTGGTGTGTTATTTTTTCTGTTAATAAAATTATTGCTGATTGGCATGTTGGCAAATAATATGGATAGGGAAGACCTCCCACTGGAAGGAACAAATCATTTTATTCTTAAGCACTCTGCTAATGTTCATGTATTTTTGTACTGCATTTTTTGTGAATAAATTTGACAAACAGTTCTGAGATATGACTGGTTGGTTGGTTAAAAGCAAATCTAGATGAGCATGTATCTTTTAGTGTCAGTTAATATATTTGCAAAAAAAAAGCTAATTAGGGTTTTTCTTTTCCCTTAAAAATCTTTTTCTTTGACTTTGGTTAAAAGAGTAGAACAATTTTTCAAAAAAGTTAAGAGCATATTATGCAATAATTAAAAAGAATAAATTTAAGTGACATCACTTTGAAAATGTTTGAAATATCTAAAAAATGTCAGGGAGAAAAATTTTTTAAATTCTGGAAATGTTAGCGAAATTAAAACAGCACAAATGCTGGCCATCCTGTCTAAAGTATTTATTTGTTTAAATGAATAGACAGCTTGATTGATTTTTTTAAGGCATCAGATTTGTGATATAATGGCTTCTGCTTGAAGATATTGTGTGATGTAGATAATAACCTATACTTTATTCTTCAAATAACCTTCCATTAAAGTTTTTCATTTTGAATATTTTCTTTAGGGGATATTAAAATAAATATAAGATTCTTCGGAATGACTTTTTTGATTTTCAGATGAAAAATGAACTAAATAAATGTAAATTTGCGTATATAGTGATGTTAAATTATATCCTAAATAGAATTAAAATTTATTTTAGAAATTTCTTCAATAATTTTAAGGAATACATGTATTAATTTTTAAAAATTATAATATTTGTAGACAAAATTTTTGAATTACAATAAATAAGAAATTTAAATTCCTTGCGATTATGATTGAAAGTTTAATTTATAATTTGGATAGATAAAATGCTAGGATTCATTAATAATACTCATGTGATTTTCTATGCATTTTTTAAGATTCAAAAGAAGGAGATTTAAATTCTGCTCTTTTTCTATCTTTTTCTGGTGATTTTTCTCTTGTTTTGAAAAATATACATGCTATTCTTATATGTGCAAAGAGCAAAACTAATAAGAAATTTAACATTGATTTTTTTATAAGACGTAATTATAATTCACCTAAAAAAAGTTTGATATTTTCATTTAATTATTTCAATGTAACATTCTGGGTATTTCGTTTCATTTAAACATGAACCTGTATATACTTATATATATATAATATGTATGCTTTCTTTGTGTTGCAATATATGTGTTTGTATTATATATTGAAGTTTTTTCTTTATATATATTTGAAGGATGAAGGTATATTGTACAACCTCGATGTACCTTATAATGAAAATGAAGAAGATAATCGCAAGTAAGGATTTTTTTATTTTTGCAATATTTTTAAAAGAGTAAATTTTAAAAAAAAACTACTATAAGCAATGTTTTAAGTTAATCTCAATTATAAAAAATTGTGATGGCTATTTTTATATATTTAACAGTGAAATAAAGAGGAATGTAAATGAAATGACAGTTTTCAAATATAGTTTATGTGTAAGTGTAACTGTTTTCAAGATATTGTTTGCAGGAGGGAAAAAATTAATATTGCTGGATTGAATTAAATATATATATGTATTCTAGAAGCTTTAAATATCTGTTTTACAATTTTTTCCTGAAATCTTTAAAATAATTTCAAATGCATAAAGTGAACATTTTTGTTTTTATCAAATTATAAAAATCTCCAAATAGCTATCTTTATGCATTCGAGACATGTATTTATGATACAATGAAAAATGTTCTTGTAAATAATTCCAAACGAATTTGAAATTTAAATGTAAAGTAATCATGATCAAGCATTTTATTATTAATGAATATTTTTTCTAAAAATTTTGACTTGTTGTTCTGATAGGAATGTATTGAATTCCATACTCTTTACAATTATCAGGAGATTTTTTTATTTTCATGCCTTAGTATCTATAAATATTGTTTTAATATCGAAAGTAATATTTTTTTCTCTAGTTATGCTGTGATTAAGTATCCAAACATTGAAATGAAAGCTCCAGTTTTGAGCAAGATGACTAATGGAATTAAGAAAGAAGTAAAAGCTGCTATTCCCAAAAAAATGGTACATTCTTCATTATAATAAAAATTGTTTTTATAAATCTAATTTCATTAGAATTGAGAGGTTTCTAAAAAAGAGAGATTTCATAAAATCTCTTGCATAGTTTATTATTCAAAATGGATTAATAGTATTGAACTTATAACTATTTTTCTCTAATATATGGATTGAAAATTAATATTCCTGCAATCAAATTCCTGCAATCTTCAAGATAAAATTAATCATTTGAAAGGAAAATTTGCTGCAAATTATGTGGTACTTGTTAAATTATGAGATATTAGCACGCATCTGCTGTTTAAAGTGCAGAATTAGAAATCTATGATAGTGGCTTAACAGGAAGATAAATTAATGGGTTAAATGCATGCATTTCACATTTCCCTGAAATTTTCTGTTCTTTTCATTCATTTTCTGTATTCTTTATTTTCTTTAACTACAATATGTCTAAATAGGGTAATGAAAAGGATTTTTTAAAAATATTTTTTATTCATTTACAATCTTGCATCATCTCTTGCACAGTGACTGCTTTGAGAACTATGTAAAATTGGAGGGTATTTTTCCATTCTTTATAATAGTCTTGGAACCTAGATACTGAATGGTCAATTGAAGCCATTTTAATATTTTCCATTGTACTAAAATTATGTTATTTTTCAATACTGGATTGAAATTAGAGCAATGGAAAGTGGGTGAAAGATGAAATATGGATGTTTTTATGATCAAATACATTGTCTCAAGCCTTCCAGAAAGTGGGGATCATTTTCAATCTGCTCCATGAAATCAAGGCACATGTTTCCTTTGTTGTTATTTTCTTCATGTAAAAGATTTAAAAAAAGAAAGAAGGAAACCAATTTATCCTCATTTTATTTGTTAAAGTTTAATGAATGTCTGTGTGATGCAAATTCGTCTCTTCTCCAGTCGTTTTGACTGCCAAACACTGTTCAGGATGCTCGAGATCTACGGTTCTGACAACATTTCATTAGTTTTGGACCATTTGTTTTACTGTTCATTATCATTTGATTTCTTTCTTTCTAAAATTACTGTAAATCCCTTGAAAACATGGACTTATGAAAAACACTATCTCCATGCTTCAATTCTGAAACAAAATCTCATAATCCTACATTACTCAAAATTGAAATTATTCATTTTCAAAATACGCAAGAAAAAAAGTGGCATAAGAAAAAAAAAAATCCTACAAACAATTATATAGCTTGGCTCTTTTCACTTCAAATATCTATTTGTTGTATGTCACGTGTTTACTTAACTTTCATGTCAAATGGAAAATCCTCAATGTAACCGAATTGAATACTATCCTTTCAGTCTCATTACTTTATATACATACTTTGAATTCTCTTAGAATGGATGTTTTCAGGATTTTACTGCATCTACTTTAAATTTTTAATCTAAAATTTTACATAAAATGTGAATTTGTTTTTTATCTCCCCCCCCCTCCTTTAATACGAAGAAATATACTTGTAAAATGATATTTTATCTTTAAATAAATGTTAAATTTCAGTGCTTATTAATCATTTTTATCTAACTAAAACAAGTTTTTAGTTATATTACATTTAAATGGAATTATTTTCAATAATCCTAAAGAAAGAAGTGAAAAGTTTACAGAAAATGCTATGAGAGTGCTGAAGAGCTATATCTAAATGATAATTTCTTAAGAACAAGTTATGTCTTGATAATTTTTGTGATTCTTTTTTAAAATTAATTATTTACTTGATGACATTTACATACATTCCTATAAGATATTATAATAGATTCTAATGGCTATATTCTGAATTAGAAAGTAACCAAATTTAGAAATGATTTTTATCTACCTTTTTACTTTCTTATTTAAAAAGTATGGTGTAAGTTCTATATTTGTCAAGCAACTAAAATTCTAAGTTTTGGTGAATCTCTGTGTTTTTAGACCGAGAATATCTGTAGATTCCTATGAAGTTTTGAGCAAAATCCATTTAAAGGAAATCTGTTTGTCCGATTTTCAGAATATAAGTTAACATGGCAACTATGAAAGGAAGACAGTTATGTGAATAAAAATTGGTACAGATTTATCATTCAGAATGTAGATATGTGTCATATTTTGAACCAAATTTATTTGTAGATTGACTGTTTGTCTGTCTGTACTTTTATACTCATGTAAATGCGATAAGTCAAAAATGCACTTACTTAAATATATGAAATTTGCTGTGTATTCTTGTGACTACAATTGTAATTTTGTATCATATTTTAATTTTATTTGATTGGAAACATCTAAAACATAAATTTTCAATTCCTGGTGATGTATTTGCTGAATTCCAAAGATTAATCATCAAGAATTACACAATAGATTCACTAAAAATGCTAAATTCACACCAAATATCAGTATTCCTTAATTATTGCTCATCATTTCCATGCACAGCTTTTGTGGCCTTACCCAATGTCCACAATTTTATATGGTGGCAGGGGTAATTCATTCTTATTCATAAAGAATAAGCAAGAAAGTTTTGGAAAAAGTCACTCCCACTAGATTTTTTTAAAATATAAATTTGAATCTTTTTTCTCATTCTATTGTGAAAAACTTTATTTATTATTGTGCAGTTTTGGAAATGGATAGTACTTTTACTATAAAAGTATTATTAGAATATAATTTTTATTGATTTTCAGGGTGCAAGTTTCTTCAAAAATGTTGAAAGTAATTCATCTAAAAATAATGAAAAAACCGAACCATCTGAGAGCAATGGTACTAAGGAAGCTGCTAAACCAGTGGAAAGCAGCAAAACTAAAACACAATCTCCTGTTAAGATATCTAATTCAGAGGTATTAATTGGAAACATATTATTCAGATTATTAATATTCTGATATTATTTGATCCATCACTTTTATTCATCTGTTTTTTCATGATTATTTCCTTCACATTAAATACCAGATGCAGTTCCTATTTGCCAGACTATAAACCTTCTTGTTAGTTAAATTAACTGTTTTAGTGTAAATAGCATCGCTTTTTTAACTAGATTTCCAATTAATGGATTATTAATTAAAATACTTGTTAAAGGATTAAGAAAAATGAGATGAATGTAAACAATAGTGATGAATAAGTGAAAACTGTAGTAGTCAAGTTTTCTAATTATTTTTTATTATCCTTTTCCTATTTACCTGAATTACAAAGAAGAAAAAAATCATTGACTCTATTTGAAAAAGGAAAAAAAAAAAATCAGATTTAAGGACCTTGAATGTATCTTTTGTAGTGACTGAATCTTTTAATACTTCCTTGAAAATCAGGCATTACTACCTTTGTTTATATGTTCAAAAAATTTTATATTTGTTGCTTAGTTCACTTACTAGTGCTTTTTTTAGTCACTTCTGGGTAATTTGTATATTTTATACTGTTTCTTTAATTCTATTTCATATTTACAACATCAATAAATGGTTAAAAAAAAAGAAATTAACAGATATCACATAACTCAGTGACAAAACTTCTCCCTTCGCAACTCTTATATATCTAATAACAAGTATTGATTCAAAAATCATTTTCAAAACAAGATTTTCTTTCTAGACTAGACTAGTTAAATAGATTGTTTTCAGAATATATGAATTCATAATTAAATGCAAGGCAGTAGATAAATTAAATCTGTGTTGTCAGAATTGTAACTGAATAAAGAAAATATTTAGATCGCTTTACAAATACGGGTTTAAGTTTTTTATATTATTGATACAATTTGAAATACAATTTGATTTCAAATAAAAAAAGGTATTAAAAAACATCAATATTGTTTAAATTTTAAAAATTGCATAATCCTTATAAGTTGAACCATATTAGAAAATAATATTGTTTAATGTTTATACATTATGTTTTGTATTTTATACATTAATGAAATCAAGTATTTATGTGTTGCTAAAAAACTGTTGATTTAAAGTATCATCATCTGTCCCACTCTATTTGTGACTTCCTAATTGAATTTGTTGTCAGTAAATCAGCTACAAAATGTCTCCTATGTCTCCTTACTTTCTCCTCTACAGCCTGTTTATTTTTCTCCATTTCACCTGATGTAGGGAGCACACAAAACTTTCTCCTATAATGACTTGGGCTGTAGATCATAATAATTTAAAAATTTATTAACTTTAGATAAAGAATCTTACAGTACTTTAACCAGTATCATTACAAAGATAAATATTCATATTTTGCTACAGCATAAAAATAATTATTGTGTGATAATTCTTTTAGTCTTAGTGTGACTAAAATTTGAATCTAAATTTTTTAAAAAGCTCTGAGGTGCATAACTTTAATATCCAAAGTATATTTGTGTCAAATTTGGCAACTAGGTTTTACAATCTGTTCAATAAATGCCTTACAGACACACACATATTCATCTTTATTAGTATTGAAGATTAGCATTATTACACAATTTGTAACTAAATAAGTTGGAAAGGAATTGCATTATGATTGAGAATTTGTTTAAAAGATGCAATAAATATTTATTTTTAATGGGTAAAATTTTAAAATGTTTAAGCAATAGAAAAACATTTAAGTGAAAAAATCTGTTGATTTACTTTGATTTTGCAAATTTTATTTTTGAAATGCAAATTTTATTTTTGTGTTGTAACTCTTTCTTGCAAATTATTGATGATTTCAACTGAATTAAGCTAAATCAGCCGATGATATTTAAAAATAGATATTAAGTAAGATATTTTTATACTGTACACTTAGTAATATTTTTACTTTTTAATTATTTTTTTTTTTCAAACTACATTTTATTTGTATTTTTTTAACTAATTATGGAATCCTTTTTGTCTAAGTTAACTAAATTATTTTTGCAAGTGTGATACTTTGATTTTTAATTGTTGAGTAATGCCTTTTTTCTTTTAAAATCTGTTTTAGTCTAAACCTCAAAAGCTGAATACTCTTGCTTCAATGTGGCAAAAAAGTGAAAATAAGCCCAAGAAAGGTGAAAATCCAAAAGCTGATGGGAAAGGGAAAACTAAATCTCCTCAGGTTAGTGTTTTTAAATGATGATATCATTAATATAAATTTGGAGTGTTTTAACTAGTTTTTTAATTAAATTTATTGATTATATATATATATTATAAATTTTTATTTTATTTCTATCTGCAGGAAACAAAACCGATGCCTAAAAATAATATTTTAAGCATGTTCTCAAAGCAATCAGGTAAATTTTAATTTATTATTTACAGAATCTTGTTCTTATTAATTTCTGTGAAATTCTTGCATATTTTTTTATATATTGGTTTTTGCCAGTTCCTTATTTATACGATTGTATTATATATCTATATATTTCCATCAAAACTAATATTCTTTGTAATCCCATATAAATATTTAAAAAATTCTAATTACCAAAGATATTTTAGGGTTTTTTTCTTCTAAAAATTTTTTTTCTGCTGAAAGATATTGTAGACTTAAAGTTGAAATGTAAATAAATTTGGTTTTCTGTGTTTTCATATGATAGTAGAGAAAGAGAGATTTAAATTGTAAGTATTCCTTATTATAAATATTCTCATTGATTCACAATTTTTTATTATTTACTGATATATAATATTTGTATTTAAAGAAACCTTTCAATTTGTAAATATTTTTTTCTTGTGATATATCAACTAAGTGTTGATTCAGATAAATGGTTTGCGACTGCTTGAAAGTGCAGGGGTATAGCATCAAATAAAAATCTGAAATTTCTTTGCTTAAAAGACATTAAAACATTTGACAAATAAATAAGGGGAGAAAATTGAGTTGTAATTTTATTTAAAATTGGTCAAATGTGGTATTTTAATGTGTTTATTTATTTTTAAAATTTAATAATTTGGAGGAAAATAATTTATTAATGATTAAAATATGTAAAATGCTACACTTACAAAATCTTTAACCAAATGTATTTGGGTTAAATTCAGACATAATTTTTCAATTGTAAGTATAGAATGGAAAGTCAGCCATCAAACTCTTCGATCCGCCATGAAGGCACATGGATTTAAACCATAAAAACTGAATGACCGGACTGCCGCAACAGCAACATTGGCGGGAACTGTGGTTGAGTCCTAAGGGCCGTCACCAGCCACTGTACAACCCTCCCTGAAGGAAGTACGTCTCGTCATCGATGGGAGGAGTTAGATCCCCCACCTATTAGTGTACTCTCCAGAGTAGCGAGATCCACCCACCATGCCGGAAGCATCTCATCCTCATTTCGAGGTGCCCCCCAGGGTGATAGTATAGAATGGGGAAAAAGAATTATACTTGGTTACTTATGATATGATTGATTATGATTATTAAGACATTTGTCTCCTAGTTGTCTAAGACAACTAGGAGATAAATTTGGATTTCAAAATCAAAGCTCATTTATAGATTCTACTGCTTAGTGGATCTTTAAAGTTAAGAGATAAACATCCATAATATGATAAAATTTTATTCATTAAAAGATTACTCATATTAACTCCTTAACATCTGAGGAAAACTTGCAAGATGTGACCCCTAGTGCCACTGTGTTTCAAAAATTATTTTGGTAAGATGTAAGATATATGTGTATGCCTGTTAAGAAATTAATTGATGTTTACACTTTACTTGGGTCATATTTTTGCCATTATTATTATATATAAAGTAGATTGCCTAATTATGAAATGATCCAATCTCAATAAACTATAA
The DNA here is from genome assembly GCA_026543865.1 of Argiope aurantia. Classification (NCBI taxonomy): domain Eukaryota; kingdom Metazoa; phylum Arthropoda; class Arachnida; order Araneae; family Araneidae; genus Argiope; species Argiope aurantia. The sequence continues at coordinate 435,084 of JAPMOR010045543.1, read as the reverse complement.
ATGAACAAACTAGATCCCCCCATCCCCTTTATGGCAAATCTGGCTACATCTCACTCATGACCTTCACTGCATTGACCCCCCAAATTTTTAATTTCAGAATGAAATTAGCAAAATCATCAAAAGGCCTCTGAATTTATTCAATTTTACCAATTTTCTACAAGACTTTTTTTTTTTTTCTGTAGACAGTCATAGTAAAAAATTGGTTTTAAGATTGGTTAAAGATTATGATATATGATTAAATTATACCACTAAAAATTTAAATAGTCATTAAGTAAGCACTTTGCCTAAAATATTTTATTTATTTATTATTTCAGAAAAAAAAATGGATAGCTCATCAAAAAAATCACCTTCAGTATCAGAAACAGTTGAAGAAAGTGGTTTGTCTAAAGAAATATTTAGTAAAAGTGAAAGTCCCATTAAAACTGAGAAAATAAATGAGGCAAAATCATCTAAACCATTGTCTGATAAAAAGAAGAAAATTAATCAGAGGTTATTATCATTTATTGCTTTTCTTAATTCTTGTGTGTAATCATTGCATTACTGTGATTTTGTTTTTACATTATTTAACTAGAAGGAGGATATTTGAAATTTTAAAAAAGAAAAAATCAGTCATCTATACTTATAATAAAGCTCAATGTGTGTGTGTGTGTGTGTGTG
>JAPMOR010045543.1:308025-434417 GCA_026543865.1 Argiope aurantia | reverse complement strand
TAGCTTTTTTCAAAGTGTTGCCATCACATTGATTACACTCTAACTGAAAATAAATTAAATCTTTTTGGAAATGAAATCTGCAAAAATATAATTTTCGGCAAGTGTCTGTAGGAAATGAAACAAATATGAAATATTATTTTTTCTAAAAAATAAATTCAAGAAAAATTATTTTATGATCTTTTACACTCTCTATACAGGGCGTTTATTCAGTCCCGGATCCATTTTGATATTAAATATCAACATCTTCATTATTTTATGAGTCATTAAATGACTCATAAAATAATGAAGATGTAAACAAACTTATGGCATTTATTGATGGAATAACTCATATATTTTCCTTTTCAGGTTTGAATATTTTTACTTTTGTAAATATCGTCTGCGCATGTGGTAAATTTCAGATAATTTCATTTTCCAGTCTAAATATCTGTACTTTTCTAAATATCATCTGCTTATTAATTGCATTTTTCTCTCTTTTGTTTTTGGCAACTATTGAAATGTTATGTTTACTTTTGATGTGTTTGTTCTATTGTAGTACTTTTGTATGTGATGTTTTATTCGATCGGATATTAAGGAGAATGCATACACCACAAGAGAAAGCACAGATTTTATGGTGGTCATAGAGTTAATTTCCAATCAACTAAATCACTGACTTTTAAGAGTTAATTTCCAATCACTTAAACTGACTGATTTATGAAGATTTGAATATCACTATTCAATAAAAAAAGGATAATTTTAGATTTTCCATCGATCGTTTCAAAGAAAATACACCAATAAGCGCGCAGGTTTCTCAAGATTAATTGGCCTAAGATTATGAAAATGGTGAGTTTTTCTAAATTTTTAACATTTAAAACTTCATAAATAAGTCTTAGTTGATCGTGGAAAATAGAAACATTCATTCATTTATTTAAAATTTGGTGTGTCCAGAATATTTATCAGAATATGATACCTTACTGCATTAAATTTAGACTTCATAATTTTTGAAATATATTTATAGGCCGGAACAAAATTTTATTATTGATTTCATTTCAATCCATTTGAAAGCAAAACTAAAAACTGAATTTTATGCTGAATCTAAGAAATTTTTGTTGAATTATTGTTTGAGATATTACATAAATTATGAAAAATATTTTGTAGTTCACATAAGACTTAAATACCAAGCGATTCTGTTTGCAATACTCATATTCATGAATAATAATAATAAATAAATAACAATAAAGATGATAAATAAAAAAAACGCTTTGTTTTATTAAAAAATATCTTTATATTAATTGCAATTTCATCATTTCCACTTTAAATTAAAGTTGAAGTTTTACCGGAAATGACAACAAATTAGCAAAATATCTATAGTAAATTGAACGAAACGATCTAAACAACAGTATAAGTTTGGTATGACTATCAAAATTTAAAGATTAAAAATGTTTTGTTTGAGAATCTATTAAGAGACCAGTTACTTAAAATATTTAATTGAAAATTGTAGCGAGCGGTAATACTGGCGAACCGGCTGGTCGCCAAAGGCGGCTAGTATTTCAATAAATTTACCTATCATATACATGCTTATTTTCTTCTGTTCATTATAACTTAATATTCTTGTAAAAATGATATTTTATAAGCCATATTATAATTTTCAAGTCACTGATATGTAGAACTGATTACTTCTGTACTTATATATAGCATTTGTTAAATGGTTTAAAATTTATTTGCATTACATAACTTTAATTATTTGCATCTTTGAGTGATATACTGAACTTCTGGAACTATACATCAACAATTATTTTTAAATATTTCGTAAATTTTCCCTGAATAATGAAATTATATTTTTAAATTAATGTATTTATAAAATTGTTTATTTTAGTATATATTAAATGTATATTGTTTTTTTATAATATTTAAAATTATTTAATTAATCTCAATAGTATGCTATGTTTTTTTTTATCTATTTGCATTTTAATTATAATTTATTGGCTGTTTGATAAAATTTTTGTTAATAAATGATAAAATTATAGATAAATTGCTGCAAATGAAGATCTGGTGCATCAAAATTTAAAGAAATATATAATAATGAGTTGTTTTACTCACAAAAATTAAACAAAACAGTAAACTTTATTATCAAATTCAATCACTTTTTAAAAATATAATTTCAAAAAGTAGTTTATCTGACATTTACAATAAATCTTAGAATTTCTAGATGTTGTTAAGTAAATCTAAAATATTACACTTTTGTATATATTTTACAGTTATTTCTTATTTAAATTTCCTGTATAATTATTAATGTTACTTTTTATTTTTGTAGGCAAACTAAAGTTTCTAAACACAAAAAAGATGATGAATCTGGTAATTTTTTTATTTATTCTTTTTATAATTCTTGCAGGATTGATATGATATTATACAAATCATTAAAATTATATTTTACTATACAGATGATGAATTTCAACCAAAAAAGAAAAAACACCGCAGGATATGCACTTTTGATGATTCTGAATCTGAGAGTGAATCTGAAGGTGATATTTTGATTTATTTCCTTATTGATTTGATGTGTATGTTCTAATAACAATATATACAGTATATTCAAACTATACATGCTTATATATATTTCTTTCAGTGATTTATGATTTATACCTATTAAATTATTATACATAATAAAAAAATTAAATGATTTAATTGATAAGCTAAGTTCTATTCTGAGTTCAGCTGTTATATTCTGAAAGAGTAGCATTTAAAACTTAAATATTCAAACTCAATGCCTTTTTTTTTTTAATCCATTGTAGATGCTATCTGATATATTAAATGAATATTCGTATTAAAATATCATTTTCAACATTAAGCCATCATTTACAACATTTGGCACCAGCTATTAATGCTTGATTTGGGATGAAATAAGCTAATTCTGAGGTTATACAGAGATTATGAAGCTAACTGATGCTTGGGTATTGACTTCATGCTATCTGCAAACTTTAAGCTTAGCTATATGTCATTTGCTAATATAATTAATAGACTATTTAAAAAAAACTCTTGGCAATAAATCACTGAGTTTGAGTTAATATGCAAGTACCATCTAATTACACTGAACATGAATAAAATGATTTGATTATAATTGATACTTAAAGAAAGAAAGAAAGATGCTGGTTGACAGGTAATTCATACTTTTATTATTCAATAAAATTCCTTTCATTGTCATACCCTTATTAATATCTTTTAATCCATTTATTAAGCTATATATTTAATAATTCGGATTATATATATGCTGTAGAAAATATATAATTGAATATCATTGTAATGAAATACATTTATATTGTTTACAAACTATCTGAGGATTTCATGAAACTAATTTTAATATTACTGACATACTCATGTATGAATCTTCAATTCTGTTAATTATTAAATATTTTTGTCTTAAGTTTGAAAGTATATATTTTCTGCATTATATTCAATATGCAGTTTTAAAAAAAATGTATAAACTCTAACCCTTTAAGTAATTATTATTTTGAGTGAATGACTTGTGATTCTCCTTTGAATTTTCATGAGTGATGGGTACCTTTTTAGAAATAGAATTGCAATTATAGTTTTTAATAAATTTCTATTGGAAAGTTTGTAATAATAATTGTTCATTCCATTTTTACTTTTTTATACACTAAGTATATAAAAAGAAAAAATTTTTAATTGTCTAAGTATTGAACTATTAATAAATATCAGTATTCCAAACTCATTGTATTTGAGGTGGGGAGAATCAAAATTTCAAAAATGTGTTCAGCTGTTTAATGTAATTATAACTCAAAACTAAACTCTAACACTGAATTAAATGTGGAGGGGAATCTAATGCATAATCTTTATACTAAAATTTTAAATGTTTGTCAATTTTTGGACTAAATCTTTCATCAGGAAAAACATCATATATCCCTCTTCATTGTTTTATCAAATTTAATAATTTTTGTTAAAATATCATTGTTTTATAAAGTGTGCAATAAGGATCTTATATTTATAAGGATATTTTGAACTTGCTGAAGGATTTTCATGGTTCATTCAATATTATTTTTGTTTTAAGTAATCAAACTTTTAATAATTGGAACATAATTTTGTGAAACATAACTCCAGAAATTGTCTTCCATTTCAATAAATAATTATCACTGTGTATAATTTGATAATAAGTTAATGTAAAATTATTTCAGTGTCATTTTCATTTGTTCTCAATACTATTACATAAGATGGGGGGGAAAAGTTAATTCCATCTAAGCTCTTAACATTTTTGATAAAAACTTTTTTGTGCAAAGCCATGATTGTGAGGAAGAGAGGTGACCATTTATATATTCAAACTAAAAGAATTTATAAACTTTTGAGATGTGGAACAAATTAAGAAAATTATGTTATTACTTGAATATATTTTTTTAAATGAATATTTATTTAAAAAAAACAATGTTTTAATAGATATGAATATTTCTTTTTGCAATCTTAAACTTTTTACTTTAACAATTGTGTATTGTAATTTTTTTGGTGTGTTTAGAAATTCAAGACAGAGTCCAAAGGAATTTCTTGTCACCTGAAAAGCCAATGGAAATTGAAACACCTGCTAAATCTGCTACTCCTCCAAGTGACGATGAAGAACCCATACCTCCAACACCTCCAGTTATATCAAATAAGGGTAAAAAGAAGGTTTGGAAGACTGTTCAGAAGACGTTTGAAGATGAGGATGGATTCTTTGGTAACTTATTCTTAATGCATTTATATTATATTTTATTTGATATGTGCAAACTGCATGATTTAAATTTGAAAAAAAAAATTATATTAAAATTTGCCTAAGGAGATTATCAATCAAATCAGCTGTAAAATCCCAATCAATCAATTTCAGTCATTTTTAAAAAGAGAGTCATTTTTTCCAGAGAAATGATTTCCCCTTACTTTATATGCTTGTCTCTAGAAATATCTTATAATAAATAAATAATACCAGTTTTGCTGTGAAAATAAAGATTTTTTTAAACTGATTAATTAGTATTATTTCCAATCCAGAGATCATTAACTGACAGATCATGATCAGACCTGACAGACTATGCTGCAAATTTATTTAGAAAAGGCCCTTTAATGATGATAAATAATTTATTTAGTTCATTAAAATATAAATGTTTAATTTTTACTAAATGTATTGAAAAACAGGGGCTGCTAACTTAACATTTTGTAGTCCGGCAACTTTAAACTTTTAAAGTTATTGCTCTGAAAAATGGGTGAAATTTTTTAAAAAGCAGGAAGTTTAGGGAAAAATAAAACATTTTATATATGTAAATAAATCTATTAATATTTTGTTAATGGATGAAAAAATTTTATTATTTATGATATAGCTCTACATTTTTTAGATTTCCATTTAATTGTAAGGATCTTGGTTTAAAAAAATTAATTAATTACTTCAAAATCATTTTATCATATTGTTGTAATTGTAAGTTAAAAATCTCAATCAGAAGTAATAAATTATCAGAAGTTGAAAAAATATTTTTTATAGTTATTTGAGAATAATGACTAATAATTTAAATGAATTTTTAAAATTGTATGACTTATTTCTTATTTTTGATTCATCGATACATATTTATCAAACTACTTGATTTAAATAAATTGGAATTTAAAGGCTAATTAACTTTTCTTTTTAAGTTATAGGTGATTGCTATTATCATTATGCTTTATCATTACTTATGCTATTATCATTATGCATTCTTTTTAACACAATTTTTTTTCACATTTGTAAAGAATGGAATTAGATAATCTTTCACTTGCTTCTTTATATCATTAATTTTAATATTTTATATTTTTGAGCATTTTTAATAAAAATACGTTATTCAGTATTTTTAAAAATTAATTATCAGCTAGTCGATATCTTTATTCAAATTCTAATTCCATATGAATGATGCTCCCTAATGATGAATACAAGAAGATTGTTGATTTCTTGCACCTATTATTTTATAATATGGAATTTAATGAAAACTATTTTTTGTATAGTATAAAAGTTGTTTGAAAAAAGAATTATTAAACATTTTTATTGTTATTTTTAGTAACAAAACAAGAAAAAGTGCTAGTTTCAGAAGATGATGAAGATCCAGTACCACAGAGTTCAAAAAGTAAAGAAGTCAATAAATCAAATCAATTTACATACAGAAAACAAGCTTCATTGACTAGTTTTTTTAAGCAAAAATGAGTTATAATTTTTATATGGGTTTCTAGGAATCATAGTGATGTAAATAAAATTTTTTATATTTTACTAAATTTGTATATATCTGTCATTAACTGACCATTGTTTTGGGAGATCACTTTTCAATTCTATAACATTAAATGTTAATTTTAACCTCTAACTTTTGCATACATTTAGTTTAAAGTAAGAAATTATTAACTTATATTGTGCTTTTTATCAGAAAAGTAAATAATACTTTTAAGCGAAGCAAAAAGGTATTGAAATTGCAAAAAGTAAATAAAAAGATTTATTTTACAAATGTAATGTTGAATTAATATTTGTTTTTAATTAACTATGCTGACATAACTGACAATATTTCCCTTTTAAAAGTGTATTACTTAAACTATGATAAATTACTTCTTTTTTTTACATTTGTCTTGCTTATAATATTTTAAACAAGTAACTTTGTATTTTTTTAATCTTTATTAAGTAAATTCTGAATTAATTTGTTGTGAATATAAACTTTTGTTTATACATGATTTATTTATTGAGCCCATTAAAATCTTTGTTAAGATTTTATCATGCAAATTATTAAAATTTCCCTTTTAGTTGTCATAATTCCAACAATTTGAAAGAAAGAAATTAATTTTTTTAACAAAGTTATGCATTTTTGTATCCCTTTTATTAATAAAAATTTATGAATTTATTAAAATTAGTCAGTTCATTCAGTATTCAATTGAGTGTACGATATTTTTGTCAGCCCGTCTTTAGCCACCACAAATAAGCTCGATGGTTTGCCCATGTGAGAACATGCCTCATATAATTGTCTGTGTGAAAAACATAGTATGCCCAAATCTAAGCCCCAAACAGACATCGTTTGACTTTGTGACTTATTGATTGTCATTGCGAATGCCAATCTAATAGGACGCGTTTGAATTCAATTGGCGCATCTGTGAGAATCCTTGGAATTCGTGGTAGCAAAACATTTTTGGCTCGGAATTTGCCATTCAAGACGGTGGCCTCGATAAAGTTTTTCATCAATTTTTTAATGACCAATCGCGTGCCATTGCACAACCGTAGTGGGTTCAAATTCCGAAGTAAAATAACCGAAGATCGACCTTTCTGTCGTAGAAGATGTGGTGACGTGCCTGGCAAATCCAGTGATTTCAAAAACTCTGTTGGATAATTTACAGCTTCGTTAGCATCGCAAACTGTATCGATCGATTTGTGTAATACCAAGTCGCCTGGCAACGACTGCTGTATCTTGAAGTTTAAATCGTCGACGTCCACATTTTTTGCTGCCAAAATGACTCTTTCTGCCAGCCACGCATGATTTATGTATTTTGTGCGTACATCGGGAAATATGCGGTCAATGAGAGCATTTTGCGAATCAACGATAGTGCAGAAATTAGGCGACAATTTTATGCATCCAGTATTTTCATAGACAGCAACTTTTCCATCGCCGATATCTGACAATTGATTCGAAAATGTGTCAGCAGACGGATCTTGTAGAATTTGAACGCGCATGTTTATTTTTATCCGGACTTTTTGAACATTACGCCACAGAGGCGATGATTTCAAGCAAGCATTGATCTCATCAGCATACGTTGTACGTGGAATGACGGGAAGTGTTTGTTTGAAATCATCTGAAAGGCGTAACAAAGTGCGGCCGAATAGTTTGTTGTTTTTTATATCATTGATTGTTCTGTTCAATGACCCAAGAGAATGTTTGTGTGCCATAGTGCATTTATCCTAGATAATAATTTTGCATTTTTTCTGTACCGTGGCTATGGACGATTGTTGTTTTGTAAGTTGTACGCTGCGTCTAGGTTATTTTGAATATTCAGTGGCAGCTTAAATGCTGAATGAGCTGTTCTGCCTCCATCTAATAAAGTTGCTGCAATCCCAGATGATGCAACTTAGATCGCATTTCGGCGAGAATTAGCGAAATGAGAAATGCTTTGCCAGTTCCACCTTGTGCATCCAAAAAAAAAAAAAAAAATCCACCTTGTCCCGCCGAAACTGTTAGCATAATACTGTCGTAAATGATTTTTTGTTCGTGCGTTAGTAGTGGGATATTGCGAGTAACAATCGCTGTCATTTCTTCAGTATCGTACTGCAGTTCATGATTCGTTTCGTGTCCATTAAATCAGATTCACTTCGATTTGGCGAACTCATACTGAAATGACTGAGTGATAAATTGGCAATGACAACCCAAAGATACTCGATAGCAATCAGTGCTTCATTGTACATAGCGTCGCTGAATGTAATCGTTAGATCGTTGCACCGTGTACGAATTCGATGCAATATATCGTCAGTGATTGAATCTTTGTGCTTTTCTCGCAACGTGTCTGCTCGTCCCGGGAAGCATGTAGTCAACACTATTGAGAATAGTGAACGAATTTGTATTGCTGTACAGCCCAATGCTGCTTCAGCAAGCATATCGTCCCAGTGATTGTCGTCTTCGAGCAAGCCGAGTGCAAGACATACATCTTTATATGTTGGATACTGTTGACCAGTCACTTTGTGTATATCTTGGAATGACAATGGGCCGGTGACATTAACCAACAGTCGCAGATAGAAGCACTCAATCTGCCTTGGATTGACTGTATATACTCGGCTCAAAGTGTTTGATTTGAATAGATCAGGGCACACATCAATTGGTGTGCCTTGCTTGCATGGCATCCATTTTTTTTTTTTTTTTCTTTTTTGATTCCATGTGAAATAGCGTCGTACTTCAGAATAGAGTAGTATTCGTGCGATTGCACAGTTCGAAAAATTCAGTGAGTGTTGTTTTTGATGGATTTATGACACGCTCAATTGCTATCTCGTTAGTGAAAAATACACGCTGGCCGTTTTCAAGATGAACGGCTAAATGTACAACTGCTGGGTCCCGTTCATGAATTGGGAAACCAAAGATGCGCCAGACAGCTTCATTGGAGTTGATGTACCAGCCAATTTAGGAACACCCTAATTACCTAGCATTATGAAATATACTTTACGACTTATTCTCATAACTACCAAATACACATAAAAAATTTCATAAAAATCAGTGGAGTCGTTTCGGAGGAGTATGAACACAAACACCGTGACAAGAGATTTTTATATATTAGATATAATAAGTATGGAAGAAAATTCAGTTTTGAAATTTTGTTGGTATCAGTTTTTTCAAACCAGTTTCTTGGGGGGGGGGATAATGTCTATGGATGTGATAACTGTAAAATGAAGCAGACTAGATAGGCAAAAGATAGCATGTATTTTTTATATTAAAATTATACATCTTAATGAGATTTTTCCCAAAATTTATCAACAAGAATAAATATTTTTTTAAACATACTTTATTTGTCAGCATATTAATAAAAATTATTAAAGAAAAGTTTGGCATGTATTCAGTTATTCACTTCTGATAAAAAAAAAATATCATATATAAATAAATATATAATTATGTAATCCTAAAATATATTGTATTTGTTTTCAATTATTGCTAATAATACACTGTGTATCTAGTGAAATAATTAACTTATTGGCAATTAGATGATGAATGAATGAGATTCATTTTGTCTCATAATAAGTAATGATGCTAGTAATACTATATCCAAAATTGTTTGAGTTGTAACAGCTTAATGACAAAAGGAACATGACATACCATAATCTGACAAGCATAGTATCTGTGTCACATAGAGTTGTAGACTGATGGAAAAGTGCTTAAGTAAAATGCAAACATTCAAAATATCTGATTAATTTAACACTAAGATAGTAATTATATAATATAATCAAGAATTTGTTATAAAATAAAATTATCTTGGCATAGATAAACATGAATATTGCAAATCCATGTTTTTTTTAAAGAAATTTTCTGGTATATATTTTCTATTTCAATTCTGAAAGTATTGAAACATTTTATTCCCAGTTTAATGGAAGAGGTCTAAATTGAGATTTTTTTAATTGAAAAAATTAAATTGCAGAATGTAAATAAATTTGATAGTGGGTATTAAATGTGATTTAACTCATTTGCTTCAGTAATTTACTATGGTTCGAAATTCCATTAGTATCCACTTACATCATGAATACGATTCTTATTAATATAAAATCTCTGGAACTCGCTTGACGAAGGGAACCGTAACGACCTTTAATTCTTGTTTGGGGTCCTTTTGGGGCTCAACAAACGTGGCATTTTATGCATCGTATTTCAAATTTAGCTCAAATTCAAACAAAATTAATCTCGGGTTCCGTTTAAATTTTACAATTCGAAAATTCCTTCCACTCATTCTATCACGATTTTCTCGCACAACTTTTTCAATTCTTTTCGTCTGAAGAGTTAGTTCACATTGACAAGAACTTCCATCATTAGTCTTCTCCTTACGATATAAACACCATCCTTAAGGTCTAAGACATCCCAAACAACCTCGATCGTTTTATTGCAGGACTTATGGGGCGATTTCTTGTCATTCGGAAACGAAACCAAATTATTTCGGGATCGAAACTAAAAAATTATTTCGGAATCAAAGTAAAAAATATAAAAGGCACCATTATATTTAGAGAGCGCAAATGCAGCTACTACTAAAACACAGATGAATCTAGACAATTAGTAATAAAAACCAAGTTAAAAGGAAAAAATAGAATCAAAATTATGTCAAATAAAATAAGCATCCGGCCTGAAATCTGCCTAAAGGTTACCCTCAGGCAGTTATTCAAAATAAGGGATTTTTTTTCTGTAAGGATCGGAAAGTTCGATTGAAAAATCTCTTATTTTGAATCCCTGCCTGAGTATGACCCGTGAGAAAGTCTTCAGGCCGGATTCTTATTTTATTTAGTTTAATTTTGATTCTATTTTTCTTTTTAACTTGGGTTTTTATTACTAATTATATATATATATACATACATCTCTAATCAATCATTCAAATAAAATTTTTAAATAGAGAATGGGAATAAGGATTTGGAAGCATTTGTGAAATTGTCTTGTGGATCTACTTGCTTAAATATAGTTTTCTGATTTAAATAGATTGGAGAAGAAAAAAACACTGCTTAATATTATTATAAAGCAAAAAATTCAACGTCTAATACAGAATTTAAAAAATTTCTGGAATAAGAAGTCAATTTCATATTAAATTTTTCGTTACAAAAAGAATGTGATCGTCAAAGAATTCGATTTCAAGATTTTGATGAATCTGCACGTTTTATTAACTTTCCTGAATAATAATAATAAAAGCAACAGCAGTTACTTAGAAGCATTATAAAGTTGGAGGATAAAATTTATTACCCGGTATTTTAAACCAAAATTATATTATTTCCAACAATGTTTTTCTACCGATTTTTTTAAAAAAAATATTATATGTATGTATATGAGCACGATAACTCAAAAATGTAGTTAGCTATGTATAGAAGATTCGATACGTGGTTTTATTATTAGAATTTTAGGTCTGCAACAAATTTTGGATAAATATATGGAAAAACTGATTATCTAACTATCTATTCTTTCAAATGTAAATTCGATTACTTATAATCGAATTTACATTTGAATTCGACAAGCTAGATGAGTAAATTAGATTATATAGTCCTTATTCTAAAATTATAAATATATCTCTCTTAATTTTTTTACCATATGCATCAACTGAACAGACTGCCCGTATATATGTGAATACGGTAATTTTAAAACATGATAACTAATTATGATAAACCGTGATAAATTAATTTTAATGCTTTGTCTAGACATCAAAATCGTAAATTTTGGACTAGATCAAAGGATTTCAAGAGTTCAAATGCATAATCGATTCGCTTCACATCATTATACATAAAAATATCAGAATGTGAAATGGCTTGGGCAAATGATATATTTCAGCCTTTAAGAAATAAATTTTTCCAGCACTGCTGAATTTTGAATAGACAACTCGCAACTATCTTTGAATAACTTCGATACTACTATTCCTTGCTATTCATTAAAACTTTCAAGGTCGATTTGAAACATGCTTTAGGAAATTCTTGAGGAAGAGTGATGATATTCAATATTAGCTGATAAATAGCAATAATAGATCCTTGTCCGCAGTCTTGGGTTTATTGTATAAATTGAAAACTAACGGAAATTGCTTCCCTTTTCAAATCAACGAGTGTCATCAGCACACAAACACTTTTCTGGGGAACTTGATTTGAAAAATCCTTTACAAAATACCTAAATTTCGCAAAAAAAAAGTAAAGTTTCTATGCTTCTATAATTTTAACATTTTTCTTTTGAAAAATTAAGCGGTTTTTTTTTTAATATAGAAATATAATTATCATTTTAAACAGGTTCTCAAAATGTGGTATTCCCGACATTCTGTTATGCATTTCCTTACTTCTGGAGGTGGGGTTATGCTGCATAAAGAAAATATGTTTCTTTTGCAATGTTTTATTGCGTGCTTTCAATATGTGCACCATTAATCAAGCACAACGCGTCAAGTCTATACGAGATTTCTAATCATGTTTTATGAAGATTATAAAATTAACATAGATGATCGCTGTAATTTGACTTTTCAGCTCATCGGTGTCATAAATTTAAAATTGCAAAACTTTTTTTTTTTTTTTGGCATACCTATGAAAAGAAGTCCAAAGGAATTATGTGGCGGTGGTCATGTTATTGGTCTTCCTATCTCAATCCAACGGCTAGGAAATCTGCATATTTCACATTTCCGAACTGTAATGTGATGCTGCACATCCTGTTGTAAAAATGATACATATTGGATTGCAAGTCATTTATTTGAGGAAATGTGAAAATTTTAAACTCTAGATAATTATCAGAACAGACAATTACTTCAGAGCGAAAAAAAAAAGCTGTCTAATTCGATCGTGTAGTAAGTAAACCACACCATACGACGTTTAATTTAAGTCTGTCTCTTTTTTACTCCCAATACAGCATGAAGATTTTCTAATTATATTCAAGTTTTGTTTGTGTGTGCGCTAGTGCACGAAATTCAGAACGCTAATGTAGTGTGGAAGTTCTGTAACGAAATTCCAGCTAATTTGCGCCCTATTTAATTCACCACAGTGCAAAATGTAATGTTCATATCAAAATAACTTTCATGCATCTAAATAAAATACAATCTATATCTATCTATACTTCTATATCTATGTCTATCTATACTTCTATATCTATATCTATCTATACTTCTATATCTATGTCTATCTATACTTCTATATCTATATCTATGTCTATCTATACTTCTATATCTATCTATACTTCTATATCTATATCTATCTATACTTATAATAAAGTCAATGTGTGTGTGTGTGTATGTTGGCGCTCTACAGGCCAGACCATTCAACCTACAGCTACCAAATTTGGCACTTGTATACCTTGGAGGCCGGGAATGTGCACCTGGGGGTTATTTTTTCGAATTTTTAATTAGAATTTTATTTATTTAAAAATTAAGCGAAATTTTGGCGTGTTTCTGCTATAACTTCCGAAAATATTACCGCACAAAAAAGATTTTTACATCAAGTTAAAGATCAAAAATTTATCTTTTACATCATACCAATGTTTTAACCTTAGAATTAAATTTCTATTTTTAATGAATTTTTAAATAGATATCTTAACTATATTTTTCAACAATTTTTTCATGCAAAATAAAAATAAAATTTAAGCTGCACGAGCACGTTTCGCATTCATGGGGAAAAATTAGCTTTTTTCAAAGTGTTGCCATCACATTTATTAAAGCTTCAATTAAAAATAAATTAAATCTTTTTGGAAATGAAATCTGCAAAAATATAATTTTGGGCACGTGTTAGTAGGAAATGAAACAAATATGAAATATTATTTTTTCTAAAAAATAAATTCAAGAAAAAAATTTTTATGATCTTTCACACTTTCTATATTATTAATCCAATAAATCAGTTTTATTTTAAAGCAAGTTTTGTTTAATATGAACAGGATATCCTTTCAAATCAGAGCCACACAGCTAATTTGTAAACCTTTAGTAAGACACAGATATGCTAAAATGGTCTAAATGGAAAATGATTTTATTTTATATAACTTGATTCAATAAATGCTCTAATAAATAACGAATTTTTGATTTTACATAAAGCCTCTTCTGTGGAAATTACAATTAGCAAAATATTCTTGAAACACTAATATTTTAAACGAAAAGAATTAATTTCCGATCCACTAAATCAATCACTTAAACTGACTGATTTATGAAAATTTGAATATCAGTATTCAATAAAAAAAGGATAATTTTAGATTTTCCATCGATCGTTTCAAAGAAAATACGCCAATCAGGGCGCAGGTTTCTCAAGATTAATTGGCCTAAGATTATGAAAATGTTAAGTTTTTCTGAATTTTTAACATTCAAAACTTCATAAATAAGTATTAGTTGTTCGGGAAAAAAGAAACATTCATTCATTTATTTCAAATTTGGTGTGTCCAGAATATTTCTCAGAATATGATATCTTACTACATTAAATTTAGACTTCATAATTTTTGAAATATATATATAGGCCGGAACAAAATATTATTATTGATTTCATTTCAATCCTTTTGAAAGCAAAACTAAAAACTGAATTTTATGCTGAATCTGATTTTTTGTTGAATTATTGTTTGAGATATTACATAAATTATGAAAAATATTTTTTAGTTCACATAAGTCTTATATAACCGAGCGATTCTGTTTGCAATACCAATATTTTATAATAATAATAATAAATAAATAACAAAAAAAATGATAAATAAAATAAAACGCTTGGTTTTATTAAAAATATGTCTTTATATTAATTGCAATTTCATCATTTCTACTTTAAATTAAAGTTGAAGTTTTACCAGAAATGGCAACAAATTAGCAAAATATATATAGTAAATTGAACGAAACGATCTAAACAACAGTATAAGTTTGGTATGACTATCAAAATTTGAAGATTAAAAATGTTTTGTTTGAGAATCTATTAAGATACCAGTTACTTAAAATATTTAATTGAAAATTGTAGCAAGCGGTAATACTGGCGAACCGGCTGGTCGCCAAAGGCGGCTAGTACTTATAATAAAGCTCAATGTGTGTGTGTGTAACTTTCATGCATCTAAATAAAATACAATCTATATCTATCTATACTTCTATATCTATGTCTATCTATACTTCTATATCTATATCTATCTATACTTCTATATCTATATCTATCTATACTTATAATAAAGTCAATGTCTGTGTGTGTATGTTGGCGCTCTACACGCCAGACCATTCAACCTACAGCTTCCAAATTTGGCACGTGTATACTTTGGAGGCCGGGAATGTGAACCTGGGAGTTATTTTTTCTAATTTTTAATTAGAATTTTATTTATTTAAAAATTAAGCGATATATATATATAGGCCGGAACAAAATATTATTATTGATTTCATTTCAATCCTTTTGAAAGCAAAACTAAAAACTGAATTTTATGCTGAATCTGAGAAATTTTTGTTGAATTATTCTTTGAGATATTACATAAATTATGAAAAATATTTTGTAGTTCACATAAGATTTAAATACCGAGCGATTCTGTTTGCAATACTCATATTCAATAATAATAATAATAAATAAATAACAATAAAGATGATAAATAAAATAAAACGCTTGGTTTTAACTGCAATTTCATTATTTCTACTTTAAATTAAAGTTGAAGTTTTACCGGAAATGACAACAAATTAGCAAAATATATATAGCAAATTGAACGAAACAATCTAAACAATAGTATAATTTGGTATGACTATCAAAATTTGAAGATTAAAATTTTTTTTGTTTGAAAATCTATTAAGAGACCAGTTATTTAAAATATTTAATTGAAAATTGTAGCGAGCGGTAATACTGGCGAACCGGCTGGTCGAAAAAGGCGGCTAGTTATAAATAAAGCTCAATGTGTGTTGGCGCTCTACAGGCAGGTCATTTGACCTACAGCTACCAAATTTGGTACATGTATACCTTAGAGGTCGGGAATGTGCACCTGGCGTCCCTTTTTTTGAATTTTTAATTAGAATTTGAATTATTAATTAAAAACTAACTTTCCCGCCAAAAAAAATCTTCCATTTTCCCCACCGCCAAATGAGTAAGGCTTCAGTTTTTTCCTCCCAACAGTAATGAGGCTAGGGTTAACATTTTTCGGCCTATTATTTTAAACGATTCTGTTTATTTTCTTAATGTTTTACGCATTTAAAATTAAACATTGTTAATTAATCCATCTTTCAGATTCATTCTGAAGTACTTTTGAATTAAAATAACACAGAATAAAAGAAATTAAAAATTTCTAATCTGCATAGCATTACCCCAACTGGCGTAGAAAAATTCACGCTTGCGCATTGTGTTCTGATTGCTGACATGACAGCCATTATCAACGGATGATTTAAATTATTTTTAGGTTAGTTGCATGCTTTTGTAATTAAATTGTATTTATGTTAGTTATATATATTTTGTATATGCTTTTAGTTTTAAGTACATCGTTTTTAAGTAGTTTTTTTTTAACCTGTTTTCAATGATTTAAATTATTTTTAGGTTAGTTGCATGCTTTTGTAATTAAATTGTATTTATGTTAGTTATACATTTTTTTGTATATGCTTATAGTTTTAAGTATATCGTTTTATAAGTAGTTTTTTTAAACCTGTTTTCTACCGATTATTTTAAACGATTTTATTTATTTTTTAGTGTTTGATGCATTTAAAATTAAACATTGTTAATTAATCGATCTGTTCATGATGAATCTGAGCAAATTTTGTTGAAAAATACTTGAGATATTACATAAATTAAGAAAGATATTCTTTAGTGCCCATAAAGTTTAAACGCTCAGTGACTCTGTTATCAGTAATCATATTATAAAAAAATGCTTTGTTTCAGTAAAAAATATTATTATATTAATTGCAGATTAATTCTTTCCACTTTAATTTAAAGCATAAATTCTACGAGAAGTAACAGAAAATTAGAGAGATACATATTACGTTATGACTGAAGGACTTTATAATATTATGAGTGAATTATATGACTATCAAAATTTGAAGTTTTAATATATTTTGATGAAGAATCTATTAAAGTTGGAATTGCGTAAAATATTTAATTATTAAAATTTAAACGAACATTAAGATTGGCGAACCGGCTGGTCGCCAAAGGCGGCTAGTATAATATAAATATTATATACATTTTATAATATAAAATATGAGAATGCAGTATTGTCGTACAAAATTGAAACAGTGTAAATATAAGGCTAGTTATATTAATCAATATTAGATTCCAATACTGCGCAATATCGTCTTTTCCCTGATATTCACCAAATTATTTTCCAGTGTTGTAAATATTCTCAAAGTTAATTATAATTATCCGTTCAGATATAAAAAAAGAAATATTAAATTTTTAGATGCGTCATTTGATAACTTTTAATCTAATTTCTCTGTACTTACTTTGAGATTTAATCCCGGGATCAATGATTTTAAATCAGAAGTGGCTGATGATGGTAATTACTTGTTTGATTTAAAAGGTATATTCTGCACTTTTACATATAATTGTTTCATCATTCTTTTAATTAATTTATTTTTTACAATATCAAGTTAAAAATTGATTTGAAGTTAAAGAGAAAGCGATTTCACTCATAACTAAGGTTTGTTATTAGAATAAATTATAAAAGTCAGGTATAAAAGTGCTATCTTTTAAATATATGGTACATTTAAAAATTTAACATCTTTCCAAAACTATTTTCTGTTTTTATAGTTAATTCAATATTAAGAAAAAGGTAAAAATAAATTTCTTTGTGAAACAAGGGAGTTGCTCACCATTGCCTTAGTTAGTTAACGAGAAAGCGTATTCTGATGATAGCAAAAGTTGGATGAAAACTTTTTCAAAAGTATAATTTATTATATCTATATGAAATTAATTTTTGTTAGTTTATTCGTTTTATTATTTTTTTATTTTCTTTTTTTACTTTAAATACATAAAGAGCAAGCTAAGATATTTTATTAAAAATTGAATAAAAATATATACAAAGAATCAAAATCAATATATCTCATATATCCGGTTGTCTGATCACTTTAGGTAAACATAAAAATGAATAATAAACTGTTATATATATTATTACTGTTATATAATATTAATATTGTTCAGTGTAGAGTTTTCAATACTGTTTTTACAATGTTGTATAATAGTGTTACAAAAATTTGTAATATTGCCTCCTGAAAAGAGAAAGGAAGATAATTTTACAGACAGCTCTAACGAATGCCGAATCAATGACGTTCGGCCTTGGGGAGTATCCCAACAAAAATGAAAAATAGAGAATAGTTAGTTTCATTAGAAATTTCCAGTCTTTTATTCTAGAAACTTTCTCATATCATAGAAACGATTAAAAAAAGGGAGGGGAGGGGGACAGATTACTAACAATTTTCTAAAAACCTGGAAATAATGAAGCGTACAATAAAATATTGGAGGACCTTTGAGATATATGAAATAATGATATAAATAATTCCTTTGCGAAAAAGCACTTATTTGTTAATTAAAGTTATTGAATTAACACTATCAGTCAGGGAAATTTGGTTTTGAAAGATGTGCATTCAATTACTACACTTAAGCAAATAGAAACCAACATTAGTTTTTTTAAAAAAGAAAAGAAATAATAGACTTATAAAGGAAAAAAAAAACATATTTTGGAAATTAATTTTTATGAAGTGAATTCTTAAAATACTGGAATTCAACAACAACAACAAAAAAAAAATCGTGCAATTTTAGAAAGCCTAAATATTCCGGCATTTAAAATAAAATCCCTAACCTAAAAATTTTAGGTTCCAAAAGAAATGACCAGAGAACAAAGAAATCACAATCGGCAACAACTACAACCTGTCTTTATTATTACAGTTCCTCAATCATTAAAAAATTTTCTGAAACCTTATACAAACAATGGTGCTTAGAAACTTGGAGTACCTACTTGGACTCTTATCATTTTACTAAAATTATCATTGCAGGACATATTCTTAAGAAAATTAAACACCTAACGCTTCAATTTTCTATTAAACATTTGGCTAATCATTGCTTTTCCCTATCGGCTATAAAAACGATTATATGAATTTTCGCAACTGGAACCATACTTTCAAATCACTTTATCATAGATACAGATGATTCAAAATCGCATTGGTCCACTTATTCGCAGGTGCATGCTGCATCCAAAAATCTTCCTATATTATTCATCATATAAATTCTATTTTTATCAGAAATTCTAGCGGAATGTTCAGCCTTAGATGATCTCTAACAATTTCAAAGATATCCGAATTCTTTCACTTCCTTAAAAATATCTCCTTTCATTCGCCTAAAATTATACAGAATCTGGTTTCAAAAATTCATATAAGAAAATGTTTTAAAAAATCTTATTAATTATTCCTCAGTCATTCAGCAATCATGGAATGAAGAAAGATTCACTCACAAAGAAAATTACAGAATTATTGCCATTTATAGACCAGATTTTCTCGGAGGATATTATTTTTAATACTATAAGGGACTCGATTTAAATTACTTAAGAAACTAATAGAGAAGCAAATATCAAGATTCGTTTGGAAACATTCTGGATATATCTAACTACACTCAAAAAAGGGATAGGACAGAATCATAGCACGTTAAATAAATGAAAGGATTTTTACTCTACGCCTTTTGCATAAATTCAACTTAACCATCAATTTGTAGCAATGCAAACATCTCCCATACACTATTAAAATAAACATAACATATTCTGTTTATAAAGAAAAACTCTGCAATTCTCTTCGAAAAAAATAAAGAACTGCCCAACAGGACATTTCCTACAATTTCCTTTTATCAACTAAAATCATCTGAAAACCTTTTTTCGAGAACTCTAGTATTTTGCCATTGGCTAATTACAACTTTTATCAACTTACGGCACTAAAAGCGAAGACAGTCTTATGTTGGCTACATATATATCAATATTCAATTCACTAACCAAGCTGCATAGGAATTTACTGGATCCACATTCGATTAATGTAGCTAGTTTCCAGTATTCTTTTTTCATCAGGAGCGGTTTTTAAAGCCGCTTTGAGAGACATGGAAGTAAGTTATTTCTTCAATGTCTGGACCAAGTCTGGTACATTTGAATCTGTGTCTATCATCAAACACGATATGCCACAAATATTATGGCATATTGTTGCATGCAATTCCATTCGCTAATGGCACATTGTCTCATTTTCTATTTCGCTAAGTGTAGAAACATTCTGTTTACTATTAAGGAAAAACAGCCTTCAGAAAGAAGCTGTAAGTTAGTTTCCTATGGATGAGCATAATCGCTTGGAATTCTCTGAGCACGTGCACTTTTTTTATTGCACATGTTTAGATTTTGGCAAGAAATGAGTTTCTTTCCAGTAGTAAGATTGTTCGATAATTTTTCTAATCTTTTTCAAAAGTGATTCAAATTTTAAAAAAATAAAGAGCAAAATCCTATTTTTACGGATCTTGCAAATAGATATCTTCGAATAAGTTTCCAAAGCCTCATATTTCATACTATACACCAAAAGTAACTTCAAATCTTTTGTATCCACTAATCTCTTAATATTATCTTCCTCTTTGATAGCGCCTACGAAGTATTGGGTTACCAAGCTTTCCCGAACACCCTGAAGACAACTATTGTGCAATCTCATTAATTATTCCACATCAGTGGCAAATACTAGAAGAATACTTGTTTGTCAATTCAGTTCTATATAACGGAGTAAGATGATCATTTCCAAGTAGAGCTCTCAAGAACTTTGCCGATGTTCAGATCGACTGTCAGAACCGTCAACTTACTAGCTGTTATTTCTTGTAGAATATCTGATGATCTTCAGAGCGAGGTTTACAAATTGATTTGGTTTCATAAAACCCATCCATCCGTTGGTAAAAATTACAATTTCAAATTGCATCTTGAAAACAGTCCATGGTATTTGTCCGCTGAATATTCAAGATTCTACAACTGGTCTAAAACATATGGATTATAAATTTATCGATGAATTGCATAGTTTATCCTCACGATCAATAAGTCTTTTCTCGATGTCATTAATCTTTCTTTGAAATTCGTTCTTTATTTCTTCAATCGCTCTTTTTGTGCCCTAGACACCTATTTTCCCAATGCATCTGTTTACATGATCTTTAATTCCTTTGACTTCATTTGTGATGTGCATTTACCTCTTTTTTTTTTTTTTTTTTAGCTCGCATTAGATTTTTCAGTTCTTGACCTTGCTCCATTCTATTTTTCATTTCGTCTTATCCAGCTTCTAAAGATTTCTTCAAATAGGGTAATAAAGAAATCAGATCATCATTCTCAGTCATTTTTGCTAGATCTCAATAAATGTGGGATTTTCCGATATAAATCATACAAAAATCGTCAATGGGTGTACGATGAATGCAATTCAACTAATTGGATAACGGAAAAAGATGCTTTATTCTATGAATATTCCAAAAAACATGTAGTAAAATTAATAACAGCGCTTGTGCAAATTAATAACAAAAGTAATAATTTAATTAAATAACAGTAACAGCACTATCAATAATGCTCAGCGCCTATAGCTTACCAGCTCACACTATGAACACTTCATAGAAATTAATCTGCTTAAGCACTTTCAGTATATATAGCTTCCCAAAAGAGCATGACATTGCATAGAATTCTCCATCTCAGCTCCTAAGGGAAATAGGGACATAATACTTATTTTCAAGAATCTTTTAATCATATTCATTAAAGATTTCTATAAATCTCTTTTCTAGCATGAAAAGGAATTAACATAACAGATTTCTAAGAATATTGTTCTTTCAACATTTTTCGAGCATAACTGAAGCAATTACAGAAATATATAATGCATAAACTGCCAGGTTTGTAGAGAAATGTTTACTTATTTTTTTCCTTTTAATCATCTTTTGCCATGCTCTCAAACCATTTATATTAATAAAGTGTCAACCTATTAAAAATTTCATTCAATAATGAATTCTATTCATACTCGCTAGGTTTCCAAATTTTTTTTCGTCGATTCACAAGCAAGATTAAACTTACTTGTAATTAAAATATTTTGAAGGAAAAAATATAGTTCGTTTTGTTACAGCTAGAATAAAATTTACCAGAAAAGATTAAATGAAACACAAATCAACAAATACAATAATTTTTTTTTCAATTTAAGTTTGCAAAATTTTATTCTATAAAATATACATTGAAATACTTGTATATGTGATTCAAAAAAAAAATTACATGCATAAATTAAGCAGAACTGAAGATCATTTAAATAACCACACATTGAAAAAAAAAGAACAAAAAAAAATGCAATAGGCATAATTGCTATTAGTGTATAAATTACAATTAAGTGATATTCTTAAAATATTTAACAAATATATTCACATACTATATATTTAATTGCTTAAACCTTCTATACATATTTTACATCAGAAATATTTTAAGAACACAAGTTTTCAGCAGTAATATATGTACACTTAAAAACATTGATGTTATCAATGAATGGAGCATCAGTTTTAAAACAGGATTTATGCTTGAAATCTTGATGATTACTACCCTTCAGATCTCAGACTGAAAAATACAAGTTAAAAAGCACAGAATCTTAACTATAATTTTTTAATATCAAAAGCTGAAGATTTAGCAGTTCCTAACACAACAGTCAGTTCCAAATTAGCAAGCACAGCTGTCCGATCTAGGTGTCTGTTCATTTGTGAGCTTAATTTGGTCAGGAAATTCATTATACAGTTCTACTTCTGTCTCTTGTGCTAGTGCATTTTTTGCTACACATTGGAAAGCTTGCTCCACATTAATAGCTTCTTTAGCTGATGTTTCAAAGTAAGGAATATTATTCTTGCTCTGACACCAAGCTAATGCACGCTTTGTGGTAATCTGTAAAAAACATTTATAATTTTAATTTGTGATTAAATAATCAGACTAGCAAAATAATAGAATCTCAAAATTCTCTAAAATTCTTCAACAGTTACCTTGTTAACTGTTTCAATATTGTCAACAAAAATAATAAATAAACCTTATTAAATATATTTTAATTTGTTATATTACACAGAATCACTCATTTTTATTTATCCTTAATTAAATGTTTTATTTATAGTTTTCCACTACCTTCATAATTATAGTTTGAACCACAGAATTTTTTCCCCCTTTTATTTAAAAAAACAGGAAATGTTTGAGTTTTGATATAAATATCTCTTTCTTTATAAGGTTTTGATAGGAAAAATAATAGATAATATTTATTGATAATATTCTGCTCAGCAGAGTATAACTTATTGAAGAATTCAAATGCATGCATTTTAAGCATCAAAATAATTGTTAAAAATCAGATTTACTAAAAACCAAAAGTAACTGTTGGAAATATAAA
Organism: Argiope aurantia; assembly: GCA_026543865.1. Lineage (NCBI taxonomy): Eukaryota > Metazoa > Arthropoda > Arachnida > Araneae > Araneidae > Argiope > Argiope aurantia. Next base: position 410,966 of record JAPMOR010045543.1, on the reverse strand, counting down.
TTTTAAAATAAAATGCTTCACAGACTTACAGATCGGTTTTCAAGATCAATTTTGTTGCCAATAACAATGAAGGGAAAATTATCAGGATCTCGAGGTCCAGCTTGAATCAAAAATTCATCTCTCCAACCATCTAGTGACTTGAAAGTATTTGGTGCAGTAACATCATAAACAAGCACTGCACAATCTGCACCTCGATAGAAGGCTAATCCAAGTGACTGAAATCTTTCTTGCCCAGCTGTATCCCAAATCTAAAAAAGGCCATTTAAATTTGTTGTCTTAAAAAAAAGAATTTTAATTATACATTACATAAAAATAAATAAAGATAAATATTATCTAATGAGTAAATATGGAGTAGAATGTAAGATTATGAATATAACTAAACACAGAATTTCTCTATTCATGAAGGAGAGAATTATTAAAATAATAAATACTGTAAAAAAGATTAATCTTTTGATCTGATTCACTAGACTAGCACAACATCTTGAAGCCATTTAAAAATTATTTTAGAGCTTACTAGATAATTTTAATTGGTGACATATGGCAATTTTAACAATTGAAGCAGCACTTTATTCTCTAGATTTCTACATCAAACCAATGAGATGATAATGTCAGATTTTAAAAAGTACCAAACTTAAAGGCATGATAAAATGTGGATAAGATCAGCTTCAAACTTATAATCCTAATTCCTAAGCAGAAATATTGCTAATAGTTTTAATTAATATCCATATCTATTCAATCCCTATTTAATGTATTCAAAAACAAAATTAAATTCTGGGTAATAGTGCATTTATAACAAATTAAGACTATTAGAAAATACTAAGTTTGTGTATAAAAATTAATATTAAAAAAAGCAGGAATAAACTATCATTATATTAAAGAAATCTTTCTACAATCCAAGATTTAAGGAAATATTAAACAATTTAGTCTTCCTAGCTTAAGCTAATTTTAAACTTGCATTTTTACATTGTATGATTGTTTTCATATTTTAAATAGGACATTGAAATTAAATTGACTGTCTTTTCAACCTTTTTTCTAATTGGCACATTTCTGTGCTAATTTTAATTTTTATCAGAAAAAGAAAAAAAAAACCTTGATTTTTTTTAATTACATAAGCAAATTTTTTATGGCAATTTTATCACTAATCTAGTTGCACATTATTACCATAAAATAAAACTATGTTTATGAACATTTTATCAATAATTAGCAATTACATTAGAAATTACTCTCCTCTTCACCCAAAAACAACTAAAAATATGCGATTCTAAAAGAATTAACTCTTACAAGGAAAGCAGCAATAGAAATGCAAATAAATAAAATAAAATATTTAAATAAATATTGATAAAAAAACAAGTAATGATTTAAAATTATTTCACAGCAAAATATTTCCAATTTTAAGAAAAACATAACACACACTCGCATGCATTCAGCATTGTAATCTAAACATTGCCTTACAATCTAAATTATTTACAAAATTATCAGAAAAGTACGAGTAAAGACAAATTGATACTTCATACACACAATATATATATATATATATATACACACACACACATCAATTTGAAAAAAAAATTTAACATACTTTTAAAGTATATTTTACAATATAAATTTAGGTCCATGTTTTTAAATTATAAATTTTAAAATTGGTTTTGTTATTAGTATTTCTTTCAACTTTTCAAAGGCATTTGGCATTCTTTAGACCAGATCAACTGAATCCAATTTTTTCAACTATTGTTTTTAAAATATTCAGCATTTTTTAATTTTGTAAAATTTCAGTAAAATATCTTAAATTTCAATACACAAAATTTTAAATCAACAGATCTTCTAGACACAAATTTCAACAACGAATAATAAAGAAAGTGTGTGTTGATGCTCTCTACAGATCAAGTCTTTTACTAAGCATGATGCACAGTTACTTTGGAGTGTGAAAATGTGCACTTTAGAATTTTTAAGAAAACTGCAAGTAAAAATTTAATTTAAAAAAATGCTAAATTTTGGCTTACTTCATGATAGCTTCCAAAAATATTACAACATAAGAATTTTTACATTTTAAAATTTATTATATATATATATTCTTTGATAAAAAAAAATTTGCCTCTATATTTTTTTATTGTATTTTGCCTATATTTTTCTATTTGTTAAAAAATATTTTATACAACACATTTCATTACTGAAATAAAATTTGAATTTACATTGTTGCTTCTAGCATTTCATGTTGGTCTTCTAAAACACACTGTTAATATAAATTTTGAAATTTATTACATTTGCAATTTAGATTTAATTTCACCAATAAGCAATAATTAAATTTTAAAAAAATCAATTTAATTTTAAGCAATATTACATTTTAATATAATTGGATGCATAAAAATATATTGTTTGTCTTATTTGAAAATAAACTACTTTCTTGATTTAGTGTGCTGAATTTTTGGTTGAGAAAGAAACTTTATATTGAATAATTAACTTGCACATTTCACAAACTACAATAAATATTCAGAGTAAACAAAAAATTATAATGCTTTAGATGAGATGGCAAACAAATTAGATGAATTATGTAATGAATGGAACTGTATAAAGCTTTTAAAATAATAAATGTTGCATGACTATCAAATATGAAATTGGTTGAACTGGAAATACTTAGTTGAGGAAACCCTTAAGAACATCTAAAAAAATATTTAACAGACAATTTCAACAAACATAAGTCTTAGCAAACCAGTTGATTACCAAAGAGGGCTAGTACTGAATAAATCAATTTGGATATTAAAAAAAGATTAAAATATTTTTGTCACTTCTAAACATTAGCAGTCTAAGGCTGTTCTTTATGTGCCACTAAAATTTTTGAAGTAAATGTATACTAATTACTTATTTTTACAATTATATCGCATATTTTTTGTTTTGATAATTTACCAATATTTCTTTAGTACAGTTCAACATATATTATATATTTCGAATTGAGTCGATGAAACTATTTGAATTTTCATCACTCTTTTGATAGATTTGATGGTCTTGTAAAAAGTAAAGAGAAGTAAAAAGAAACTTGGCCTAAATGAAATAAAACATCAGAGATGCATAAATTTAGCTGGATTCATCTTAGAGCAGAAAATTCACTAAAAGAAACATAACTACAACAGTGAACATAAGTTATTGAAGCAATTGAAGTAGCAATGGAAAGAAAACAAAACAGAAAAATAAATTTAAGCACTAAGTTCTTCTGTTGTGGTCGATGGCTTTGACATCTATTGGGTTGCATCTTGCATAATGCTAGATTAGGGATAATGGGTTATAGAGTTTCCAATGCAATAAATGTTGATAAGAAGCCATAAATCAGTTTATTATTAAAGTTGAAATTTTAAGTCCCTTTTCTGATAGCACTTCAGATAGTAATTAGTTACTATTAATAGTGATAGTTTTGTTAATGAATATAGGAGAAAAATACAATGAAAGCTTTGCTAATAGGAATGTCATAGGAAAAAGAACACAAAATACGAGATTAGTACCATTTCAACAATTAAGAAACAGGATTTATTTTCTATTTCTAAACATCATAACATGATAATATTTGAGGCTCAATTCATATATCTTTATTTTTAAAATTTATTCTTAATTTGTACACAAAAATATGTTTGGCATCATTAGAAAGTTTATTAATATAAATTAAGAAGCAATTTTTTAAAAATTTATGATGAAGAAAGATTTGTTTAGGTAGCAGTTAAAGCTATAGTTTTTACATATTGGAAGACGTGGAAAACTTATGTGCACAGAAGTTAAAGTGAAGTTTGAATTCAAATGAGTACAAAATAGTTAATTTTAAAAACATGCATAAGTTGTTCTTCCATTTTTAAATTGGATAAAAAATAATTAATAGACATATTTTTTTTACTGAATTTTTAAAAAAATTAAACAAAAAACAATATAGATTAGGTACTTTGAATATTTTGAAAAAACAAAAGAATGCACCAAGATTCCCAACAGAAACCTTCTGCCTTAGTTTTCGACAATGGAAGGAAATCCAGCAAACTTGCATATTAACACCACCACAGTTACAGATTTGATGTTAATGTGCCAATAAAGAGCAATCCTGTTGTTCTGTGTTCGTACACAGTTATCTTTTGGATTCCTTGTTGTTTTCCGATTTTTGATGCCATTTTTTATTGCTACGAAAATGCGTCTTTGGGATTTGCCAAAAACAAAACAAGATGCAATTTTATTTTTTCAGAAGTGAAATATTTTACCAAAAAAAAAAAAAAATGAAAATGTACCAATTCCCACGACATGAAACTTTATTTTCGTAAATGTACATTTTGGAAATGTAATTTAAGACAGTGTGATCAGCAAGTGGGATTTAGAAAAGACAACTGGTTATAGGGAAGCAAAGAGAGCAAGCATACTTTGAGATTCATATACTGCTGGTGCGAGGAGTTGACGATTAAATTTTGTGAAAAGCAACTTGATTGAACAAAGTGTTTTGATTTTTGAAAGTGTTTTAATTTTAAATAAAGTGTTTTATTTAACGATTTGTCACAAAATTTTAGGTGTAGATTGGCGGCACTTAAAAATCACCAAATCTGTAGCTGCGGTGGTGTTAATACACAAGTACCAACATTTTATAAAACATTGAAAATTGTTCGAATTTCACGGTAACAATTTAATACATTGTTAGAAATCAGGCAAACATATACATACACACACACACTTAAAAAAATTGTTAAAATTCATACGACTATGAAATCAGTATCCTAAAGAAGAAGATTTTTTTTTAAATGTTGAAAAATAGTAATATTATATTATATATATATATTTGCTATAATATTTCTGAATGTTACTGCATGAAAACACTGAAATTCAGTTTAATTTTTAAATAATTAAAATTAAAAAAAAATCTTTTTGTGGTGTACATTTCTAATCTCCAAGATGTATATATGTCACATTTTGGTAGCAGCATGTCAAATACTCTGGCCTGTAGAATGCCAACACACACAATAATCTTTATTAATAGTATAGATTAGTCATCTTTTGCAACTAGCTAATTTATCAAGGTTAATGGTTGCAAAAAATTTCAATTTAATAATTTGTGAACCAAGCGACTTCTTGGTCTTCAAAGTTTGATAGACATACAACTCGTACTATTTTAGAAATTTTGCATCATTCTGTTCATTGAGCTATATATTTAATTTATTGTCAGTCAATATCTTTATATCATAGAAAAGAGCAGCAGTATTAAAATTAATACATAAAAAACTTTTTTTACCGTTACTTAATTATGAAGTTAAACCATTATTGCAAATGTAACAAAATTTCAAGAATTTTATTTAAAGCATTATATTGAAACCTACTGAACTTTTAAAAAGAAATCAAATGCTACATCATCATCAAAAGGAAAAGCAGTAGAATGAAATATTAGTAGCGATACTGAAAATGATTCGAGTTTCACTTAAATAATGAAACATTTTAAAATATATTTTAAAATTTAATAAAGAAATATTTGACATCCATGAAAAGAGAGCCTTTTGAATTTTCAGATGGTATAAAAAGAATTTTGTACTGCAATATTTTTGGGAGTCACCGAGAAAAATGCCAAAATTTTTCATAATAATTAAAATTTCAAAATAATGATAATCGCACCAAAAGGTACATTCTCACTTTCCAAAGTATATATGTGCAAGAGCAATCAAAATATATTGTTTGGAAATTCTTGGTCAAATAGTCTAACCAGTATAGCTAATTCACAGAGAGCTTTCTGATTTTTAAAGATATATATTGTTTCAAAATAATAATATATATGTTAGGTCAATATGTTAATAGGTTAAGAGGAATAATTATCATTCATTATAATAAATCAATAAATACATTGGCCATAATATATATAAGTACTAAAAAAAAAGATTCAATGAGAATCGTGAGATGAAGAACAAAGGATGCTAATTTTGAATTCAAAAGCAAGCTGAACAAGAAATAGATTAATTAAAAATTTTGTTTTATAAATTAAAAAAGCTAATATTTTGGGTGATATTAATGGATTCTTTATAAACAACTATAAAAAAAACATAGTTACTAAGTCTTTAATAGAAGTCTAAGTGATTTTCAATGATAAATTGGAACATTCCGATAATTTATACTGATGGTACAAAAAGAAATAGAATAGAAATTTCCTAAATAAAGAATGCTTAGTTTTGTAATCAAGCATTCTTTAATAATTTTAAGCATCATAAGTATTTAAATCAGAAAAACTATTGCATTTTTCAAGCATTTCATTCAACTGAAAAGTCTCAACTCATAACAAAACCGAATGTATATTAAAATATTAGTGCTTGATCAGACAGATCCTGGGGCGATAAAGAACCAAATTTAAGAGAAATATGCTTTGGTACATAGATATACCAAGGAACAATTTTAAAAAAATAATTCTGTAAGTAAATATTATATACAAATTTGACAACTTTGGGAAATACAAGCAAATAAAAATAATAATAATAATAATTTTTATATTAACTTAAAATTTACAAAAATTACTTTTTTTAATGAAACAAGGTTTTTATTCTACTGCCCTCAGGGCTTATTTGCTGATCTTAGGATTATCCCAAGATTGCAGCTATGATTTTGGCAAACTCAAGATATTGCAAAGATTTTAGTGAGATATTACCATTCATATCTTGAATGTTAGGCATATGAATCTTAGGAAGGGTACATAAAAACAAGAAAGTAATAATAATAAATTTAATCATATAATTTTTTACAAATATTCTTATGCAGGATTTGTAAAAACTATTCAACATTGTAGTGAAATTTCAACTGTTTTAAAAAATATTTAATTATATACTTTTCTTCCATCATTGAATGAAGATTATGTGAATTTTTTTATGGGGTCTATTAATAAAACCTTCTAAGATATTAAGCTATGATCCTATTAATTTCATACTACTATTCTTTCATATATTTATTAGCAGTCTCAACCCACTGCAGGCAATTAAACATTTACATATAATTTAAAAAAATGTATCAATATTTTAATATTGGAATTCTATTACATTTTATAGAAAAAATAAGAAATTGACGTTACTGTATTAGACAATATACAGTTAAAATATTAAATTAAAAAAAGATATGTTTGCAAGCAAATATGCAAATATTACTTGACTACCTATGAAAATTCAAATGTAGTAAACAGAAAATATAAAAGGTTACTAAAATAAAACAGCTTAAAGGTCTATTATAACTTAGATACTTAAACATATCCTATTGAAGGAATCATGAACATGAAATTAATATATGAATATGAAAAGATTTAAATGAAATGAAACAACCAATATTCTTGGTGAACTAGCTAATCACCTAATTTAGCTAAGCAGAAGGGAAAAAAATTACCTGCATTGTGACAAGTCTATCATCTACTCCAATTTCCTTAGTAAGGAAATCAGCTCCAATAGTAGCCTTGTATTGGTTGGTAAATCTTTTATTTACATACTGATTCATGAGAGATGTTTTTCCAACTCTAACAATAAAACAATATTTCTATATGTTTTAAGAAATGCATTTAAAAAATGAATAAATTTTCATTGCAAATGAAGCAAATTAAACAATATTTCAAACTGACATACCCACTATCTCCTAGTATGATTACTTTCAATAAAGCCTTTTTTCTTGCAGCCATGTTTCAACACTGTACAGAGCAAGAAATAAAAACTAAGATAAAAATCCAATTCTCAGAAAAACTAAAAATTAATAAGAAAATAAAATACTTTCATATAAGATTTTTAGAGAAAAATCAATATGAAAGTGAAAAACAACAGTGCAGATTAAATAGTAATTAACGCATTAATTTAAATATCTTTATATTGGTAAAATTTATTGAAAAATAGAAAATAATTATACAACTCTTTGAAGCCAAGTAGTTTTTCTGACTTACAAAAAGATGCAAATTTAATATTTTGTATTCGCTCAACAGCACTTTAAGTTGTAAGTTAATAAGTAAATTGTAAGTAATTTTCAGTCTTAATTTTCTTATTTTAATCACACTGAACATATTATAGAATAAGCTATCTGAAAAAGAAATCATGTAAAATTTCTTTAAAAAAGAAACATGAAAATGTTTCACTCTGCAATTACAAAAATAATGCAAGTCTAGTTCTAGTTTTAACTAGAAAAAAACCTTTTAAATTCATTTATACATTGCAAATTTATAATATTTTTTAGGAATAAAAGCAATAATTTACAGCTAAAATATTCAGTAAAACACAAATAGTAAAAGATACTGTTGCAATAACTTAAGCTAAAAAGATGAAATAAAACTGAATAATCCAACATTATATTTTTTTTGTTGAGTTTTTAAAATAGAGAAATAAATCGAACTTTTCCTGTCATATCATACAAGTTTGAAAAAAAAATTATTAAAATTTTTAAAAAAATGTTATCTTTTCGATACTGGAAGAAATGTAATTTTCTGAATTAGAAATCTATCAAATAATTAAAGGGATACTTTTGCAAAATTTCATTCCTTCAATAAACATTAAAAATTTAATTAATAATTTATCAAAATTTAGATAATGAATACGATTTAAATAAATTTTTATGGTGTTTAAAAATTGAAATAAAAATACTCCACTACGTAAAGATAGCTTTAATACATAAAATTTTACAATACCCATAACAATAGGGGAAAATAAAATTCTATTTCAAGGAAATGTTTCCTGTTCCAGGGACATTGTTAAATATTCAATACAATAATTGAAGTTCATTAATATTTAAAATAAATCATTCCACTTCATTTTCTAAAATTTTACTTACATTAAAAACGGTTAAAAATCAAACCTCCCTCTTCACGAATTTCTACGCACAATTTTATATAAAGTTACTACGTTAGAAATGAAAAGCATGTAATCTATAATATGTAAATACATTTCAAGACAGAGAAGCGCAGTAAACAACACATGACCATGATGAACATCATGTGACATATGGTTACATTTCTTTTCATATATGATTATTTCTCAACATACATTTAGTTTTAAATTATCTTCTGTTGCAATTATAGTTGCATCTACTCACATCAATTTGATATGTAGATTTCTATTCCAAATGACTTTATCTATAGAAAACGTTTCCAAACGGGTATAAAAGATTATTTTGACAAGCTGACAATTTCTTTTTTCATGTGCAGCTTTACGTCAATTTAGTCTAAACAAAACATAACACGCCAAATGTAGTAACCCTAAAAATGCAATGACTTATCTGACGAAAGCATTATTGAAATTCAGACATCACGAAATGTCCACACATGAACAATAATGCCTTCGATTAGTATTTAAATAAAAAATAAAAAAACTAATTCAATGCTTTTTAGAGATAAAAATATCACAAATACGAATCTTTAAAAACACGAGCTTTGTCTGAGGGTACTTTTTTCAGAGATAATGGAATTCCCCATTCGTACAATTCGAAAACGCTATCCACTTCTTATAATAATAAAAAGAATCAGAATCTTTTATACAAATCGAGGTTAATTTTTATATTATTTATATAAATATGCCCATGATTTTTTTTCTTTCTATTTTAATATAGTGTAAATGATCTTTCATAATACAAATTCAAACAATTTTCGAAACTGTTATTTTTTAAGAATAATGCTATGATTTAGAAATCATATTTTGTTTTTTTCAGATTACTAAGAAATTCTGAGAATAATTTGAGGTAAAACCAGCTTTGAAAAATTTAATCGAATTTTCAACAGTGAAATCAAATGAAAAGAAGAGAAAATGAAGATTGTATTGGAAGAAGTGGAATTGCATGTCTCAACTCAACATGAAAGCTTGATCTAGCTAAATTATATATGTTTTATAATCGTTATATTTCTTTATAATTGTTTCTGATTTATTATTTCCAATTATTCATACTCGTAAAAATGCCTCGTATAATGATTAAAGGAGGCGTTTGGAGGAATACTGAGGTAAAATTTTTTTATGCGATCATACCTAAACTTATTCGAACATCTTTGAAAGTGTTTATTATATTGAATTTTATATTAAATGAGGATGGATTGTATTTTTCCATTTTATTTCATCGATACGTGTTTCGAACCAATTTCCTAAAGTATTGTTTCAGTGTTTACAAAAAACGATGAAAAATATCCTTCTTGTAATTTAAAAACTGTTTCTCACTCGGAAAAAAAAAAAAAAGTCTGTTACTGACAATTGTAAGCCATTAGCATTTATAAAATTTGTGTAGTTCTATCTAATGGAATACACACCATAACTTTCTAGCGCCATTTCTGTGAAAACATAATTTGTTTTTCTTTAATATAATTTTTATTACAGGAATGCATCTACTATTCTCTTGCTTCTAAATCTTTAGTTGCTTTTTATTCCGGATAACCTCATTATATTCCCGAAATCTGCATTTTTAAATAATAATAAAAAAAGAGATTTTATCATTGGACATTTATTTATATAAGGGTAAATTAGAAGGAGTGTTAAAAATTTTGCATTTTTTTTTTGTTATTAATGCATACTTACAAAAATTGCAGTTAATAAAAATTTTTAAAAGTATGTCCTTTAATTTATTTTTTAAAAAATACAATAATAGCAAATGCAAACAACTAGCTTTTATTTGCATAGTCAAAAATTATAACAATTTTGTCCCATACTTCCCCATTCGAAAACGCGAGAGAGAGGTATGGGACACATACGAGGGAACAATGGGACAAAGTTTGAGGAATTTAAAATTGATAAGTAGTGCATTTTGATATCCTTTTAATTCAATAATTGATGATTTTGAACATGCCAAACAAGAGTTAATTTTGAAATCTTTGTTAGTGCTGTTACATCCTAAAAATTTTCATTTTCTTTTATTACTATTTCCTCTGATTGCAATATGTTATTATTTAATTTATTTTTCTCTTTCTAAATGCTTTTTTTTTCCATATTTGTGACATTTTTATATAACAAAGATAAAATTATAAATTCTTTTTAATTTGGAGCAACAAAAGTTTTAATAAATAACTTTTATAACTTATCTTCATTTTTTTTCATTGCTTAGTATTAATTATATTGCTTATTACTTTATTATATTTACAGTAGAATTTCCCTTAACTGAGTATACATATTATTTACCCTTGTTGTACTCCTGATCAAATTTGATGATTTATATGACTATATAAAAATTATTGAAATGAAACTTGATTTAAAAATTGTTGATAATAATTCTGTAATGGTGCTCTCCCCTCCCAAATCTATTGAGATTTAATTATATATTTATTTTCTTAACATTGTAATACATTATTAGCATCTATAAGTATTTGCCAAAAAAATCCCATTTAATGTTATTTTAATTTAAATCTACTTTAAATTATTTAGTAGGGTTTGACGGTTTTTCAAACCCGATTTTAAAAACCTGGTTTTTTAAAGTAAATTTGTCACATTTGAAAACCAGTTTTTAAATTAAACCAATTTTCTAAACACCTGAATATTCCTCTTTTAAAAAAAAAAAAAAAAAATTGAAGTTTATTGGTTGGGACCGAATTGTCTAGCAGCTGAAGGCTTAGGAATCGAGCTACCTATTAACAAGAAAAGGTATATCTGAATTTCTGTTAAATAAACTAAAAAATTAAAGCATTGAAATAAGTTTGAAATTATTATATGCTTCAGAAGAACGAATTCAAGAAAGAAGAATTAGCAACTCTTTTGCTGTATTTGCACATTTCTAGTTCAGCGAAGAAATCTAATGTACTTTCTTTAGCTTCAAAAACTGAAATTATTGAGTTATCTGGAAAGATAATGTCTAGAATACCTCTGAATTCTTATGTGGAAACCAATTCTGATGAAGAGCAAACTGAAGAAACTTCTCATCAGAGTAATGCTTTTTTAAAAGAAGCCATGAAAAAATCAATTCAAAAGTTTCTCAAAGACCCTGAAGAAAAATTTAAAAATCCAAAGACACTGAAAGCTGAATTTTCATTACTTGAGTCAACGAATAGAACAAAAAACTTAGATTTGTTATTTGATGCCATGAAAACTATAAAACCAAGCTCAGTAGCTAGTGAACAAGTATTTCCAATTTTAGGCAATATTTTGTCCAAAATAAGAACAAGAATAAACTACCATTCAGTGGATATTTTGTGTGTGTTTTTTTTAAATCTTTCTTAGGAGAAATTAAAATTAGTGAAAATAATATAAATATTATTTGAAATTTTTGTTTGAGTTTTTGTTATTTTGTGTAAGTAATATTTATATGTAATTCTTAATTTTTTTATACATATTTTGTCTTTGAAATTAATTTCGTATTTTGTTATTTTATATAAATTAAATTAAATATTTTCTCAATTCATTTTTTTTTTGACAAAAATTCAAGAAACGTCTATTTTTTTTTTTGAAATATTGAATTCAAAAACCGATTTTTCAAAAAGTCTGTTTTTGTATAAACCCTAGTATTTGCTTAATGCATCTAATATTTATGGTTTATTCACTTATATATATATATATATATATGCTTCTTTTTTTTTTCCTTTTAAAGAAAAAATCTTCTTATTTATTGTTTTTGCTTTTTTAAAATTTGAATAGTAGAAAATATTTTAATGCAGAATATATATATATGTTTTGCTTTATTTGTGATAAACTTTCTCAATTTTCTTTTTAAAATAATTCTTTAACAGCATTAGAAAAGTCTGCAAATTATTTGATTTCCATAAACTTTTTATTCATTAATATTAATTTAGAATTTTTTTAAAATAATTTTAAAGATTAACTGTCAAGTTATTGTCATATAAATTTTTTTCGCTTTTTATTTCCTAGTGGTTTGCTGTCAAGAAATATATTTTAGTGTTATGTTTATTTTGATATATATGTTTAGAAAATGTATTTGAAGAATTTTTTCATTGTTTTCCTGTTGAAAAGGAAGTGACATCGTAGAACACTTAAACTTTTTCATGCATGTTTATATAAAGAAGTTCAAAATAATTTAATATTCATATGTAACTTCATTTATAAAATACAAAAGTATTTGACATCAAATAAAATGACTGAAGTGATAAATGTAAGCAACAAGATAGTTTATAAACCATGACATTCTCATAGGAGGAATAGTTTTCTAGATGATAATTTTCCATTTATAAATGTATGCATGCATAATTGTCTGATATCTTTTACAGGATGAAATTTTGAAAGCTGCAGTAATGAAATATGGCAAAAATCAGTGGTCACGAATTGCCTCCTTACTTCATAGGAAATCTGCAAAACAGTGTAAAGCTAGATGGTAGTAAAAATTTAATCCATTTTATGTGATACTTAAAAAAATTTCATTAAAAATTTCAGTTGAAAAGTCAGAAGTTATTAATTTAAGATTAGTTAAATTAAAGTTTAATTGATTTTTTATTCTTTAATTTAAATAAACTAATATAAGTTATTATTTTAAAAGATATTTATTTTTTAAATATTAACTAAGAAAAACATTATTCATGATTTGAAATCTTTGCCAGATAAACTGATAAATCCCCATCTTATTTTTTTTAAAAGGGGGTTTAGTTTAGTTTAGTTATATTAACGTCCCATTTGAAGCAACACTAGGGCTATTTTGGGACGGACCTCGTAATTTTGGGAGGGGTTACATTAGAGAAATAACACAAAATATTTTTTTTATCTCGCTCTCTCTTTGTTTGAGGAAAAAATAATTGTTCTAATTTTGTTTTACATTTTAATTTCTTTTATGTTCTAACAAAAATTCCTTAAATATAATTATCAATTTTTATAACATTATTTAAATTCTGTAAAATTATACTGTTGCAATCTGTTTAATAAGTTACACTAATCTAGGAGCACTAGTACACTAGTTTTCTTAAAACATTCTCTATAATAAGCCCTTTTAAGTTGTGTTTTTGAAGGAATTCTCCATATGTGTCAGAAAAATTTGTTGTAATTGTATAAGTAATATCTGAAAAGTAATAAGTTGTTTAAATATTAATAAATAATTAGTAACAACATTCAATTAAATATATTTATTTTTAATGCAGTTATTAGAATGAAGATGTTTTGATATCTTTATTTGCAACCTTTGAAAAATATTTTTAATACTTTTTAAAGTAGAGTAATACAGCTTGATGTATCATTATATTTGCTTTTTACCATTAATAATAAGATAAGAATGAAATGAGTTCTGTTTTACTATTTGTTTATATAAACAAAACTCTTCAGATTGCTGCTTTACCTCAATTGAAACTTGGTAGTTTCATCTTTATGTCAACCACCTGTTAACTCCTTTACATATTTAAAAGAAGTCTTCCTAATAAAAATTTTTAATAAAGAAAAAAAATTAATATTTTCTTGCCTTTTAGAAGTATCTTTCTTTCTGTGGATAAGAAATAAGCTTTTTATAGTTGTTTACATAATAAAGCTAATAGTAAAACAGAATCCCTCCTATACTTACCTTATTCTTAATTGTTAATGACTTAATTTTAAGCAACTTATAGTCTATTGTTTTAAAGTGCAATAAAATATAAAATTCCAAGAATATTTCTTTGAAATTTGGCAAATCCTAAAAAGAATTATACTAAATACATACATTTTTATTTAATATTTCTCTACCAAGTAGAGTTTTATAACATTGCAGTTTTCAATTTATCTTTTTATAAAGGAAATTTATTTTATAAATTTTGTATAACACACAATTTTCTTTTTCTATTTCAGGTATGAATGGTTGGATCCAAATATAAAGAAAACAGAATGGACCAGAGATGAAGAAGAAAAATTATTACATTTAGCTAAGTTGATGCCTACTCAGTGGAGAACTATTGCTCCCATTATAGGGAGGACAGCTGCACAGTGTTTAGAACATTATGAATATTTGCTGTATGTTCAGTTACATTAATAATCTTTTTTTTTTTTTCTGAAATTATTCCATGTGTAAATAAAATGAAAATTTTGCTTAGTGTTCATTTTATATTAGTTTCAGTATTAGAATGTTTATTAATGCACTACATTTTTCATTTTGTTAAAATCATTCAAAGCTATTTTATATATCTAAACTATTATATAGCTTTTTGGTCAAATATATAATTATTCAGATCATTCAATGAATACTAATTGCAACTAATACTGGTTAAATAATGACATTGTCATTACTCAGATAAATATTATTTGTAATAAAAATTATGATTTGCATGAATTTTATCTAAAATTTAAAAAAATTATGTTTGAAGCTATAAGTAACTTTTTACTGTATTTCTGAATATTAAAAGATGCTATATAAATATTAAAAGACTACTGAGAATGAAAATATCTATTTTTTAAAATTTAGTATTTGAAGAGAAAAACTGCTATTTACAGCGAGGGAGGATATATTTATATTATAAAAATATACTTGTTTTATTGTAAATTATGTTAAACAATGAAATAAAATTTACACATAATATGGCAAATTTTTATTGATAATTTAATTCTCATTACTGTAATATTTTTACATTAAGATTATTGACTATCACCTATTTTTTAGGGAAATATTGAGTTAAACTTTTAAATTTAAATGATAAATTAATTTATGAATTAAAATTTAATTAAATTTTAAGTATATTTTTGTATTTTTTTAATTATTAAAAAAATTATAAAGAATTAATTGTTTTTGATGATAGTATTAACAAATCAGTATGCCTCAAATATGCATTATTTTTTAAAAACTTATATTGGTTTTTAATTCTGAAAATAAACTACTGGTTTGCCTTTTGTTAGGGGAGTGTGTGTGCGTGTGTCAATTTGTTAGATAACAAGATGATGTGATCAATTTGTCATAAGATTTGCTAGTGGCTTCAAGATGAGTAGATCAATGAGATAATTTTTTTGTATTTTTTTTTCTGAAATTGATTTTGATAAACAAAGATATATGATGAAATACTTTGGTTTGTAAACTATGCTGGACTTGAGTTTGGAAAACAGTAATGAGATTAGTATTATTAAACTCATCCATGAACTAGATTAAATGCTACTGAATTAGCTTTGAAACATGAAATACATTGAACTACAAGAAAAAATGGCAAGTATAGAACAGATGCTTTTCATGAAATGAAATTATATTGTAGCCTGAAAACTTTGATCAACAAAGAGCAATTTAGTTTCATAAACTTTTTAAAAAACTTTACAATTTCATCTTCATTAATTACTTTAGCTTTCTTTCTTTCTGTACTTTTTTTTAATAGGATTGGTTTAGACTATTAGTTGCTTGTTATATATATTTTTGGTTTTTATCTTGAAATCCAGTATGCGTTGTTTTAGTTATTTTACATTGTTTCTTTCCTTATTATCTGATATTTTTATTAATTCATCTGATAACTAAGACTTTATTTTTTTATAAGCAATGAGGGCTCATTCTGTATTTTATCTGCTTGTAAAGATTGAGTACTTTTATGCTTTTTTTTTTTCCAGTTTCAATTTGCGAGCTATTATTGAGAGAAATACTTGTAATACATTAGAAATTGTTTATAGTATTATAAAGAAATTTTATTTTTTATTTGAGCTATTGTTTTATTTTACAGAATAGCTATAATAAAAAGAAACAAAAGACAATATTTTTTTTCTCTGCTTCTGTCAGCTTTACATGAAACATTTTGCCTATTTTAGAGATCAAGCTCAAAGGAAAGAAGAAGATGGTGATATGGCTGATGATCCTCGAAAATTGAAACCTGGTGAGATTGATCCTAATCCAGAAACCAAACCTGCTCGGCCAGATCCCCAAGATATGGATGAAGATGGTAAACTGTTTTTGGTAGTTTACAATCTGAAGTCAATTTAAAGTTTTATCATGAATTAATTTTCTATTTTAAGATTTTTTTTTTTTTTTTGATATAGTAATCCCTTTTATCTTTTAACAAAACAAAAATTACTCAACATTTTTATTTTTAAGATATTTTTACTATTTTCTGATAAATTGTTTTCACTTTAAAATTGGATTTGGTAATTATATAAATTAAAAGAATTTTGTTTTCATTTCTAAAATATTTTGCTGTGTAAATTAATTTTTATAAATGTTACAATGCAAATATTTTCCCTTTATTTAAGAATATATTTACCTATTTAATTCATTTTATTGTGCATTTACTAAACTATATATATATATATATATATATATATATATATATATATATATTATGCTTCATCCAAAATATCCTATCTTTTCCCATAAAATGTATAAAATATTAATTTAGAAACAAATATCTTCAAAGAAATTTTTTAAATTTATTAGTATATAAAGATGATTAAGATTAGTAATATTTTGAATTAGTGAAGAATTGAAACAGTTCCATGCATGTTTGAATTTAATTAAAAGCAGATTTTGTCTTAAAAATTTACTCCTGATATATTTCCATTTTCTTTAAAAAGTCTTTAAGATTTTTTTTCATTACTCTGCTTTTAATGTAATTGATTGAAGATTTCTTTGTGTGGATTAAATGTTTTGACTATATCTCATTTTCTTATAATAGAAATGGAGATGTTGTCTGAAGCACGTGCTAGGCTTGCTAATACTCAAGGCAAGAAAGCAAAAAGAAAGGCTCGTGAAAAGCAACTGGAAGAAGCCAGGCGTCTTGCAGCTCTTCAGAAAAGAAGAGAGCTGAGAATGGCAGGTATTCAGTTGGAGGCCAGAAAGAGGAAAAAAAGAACAATAGATTATAATGCTGAAATACCCTTTGAAAAGAAGCCAGTACCTGGATTATATGATACATCAGAGGAAACTTATGATCCAATGCAACCTGATTACAAACGTTTAAGGCAACAGCAACTAGATGGAGAATTGAGAAGTGAAAAAGAAGAGGTACTTTTTTCATTTTTCATGTGAAATAAATAAAAAAATGTTCATATAAAATTCTTTACTTTCTTTGATTGATTGAAATATTTTATTTTTTATTTTGAACTTGCTGATCAATTATTGTTTGGTATGGAAATATTTTTAATTTAATTTTAATTTTGATGAAATACTTATTTAATGCTTCCTTTTCCTCCAGCAAAATTTGAACAAAAACTTTAATTATCCCATATTAAATTCATCTGTTACATTGTATGAACATCACATAATAAGCATATAAAAGCACATTTAGTATTATAGCTAAATGGATACAAAAATAAATGCATTTTTAAATATATAATTTTAAAAAAAATTCTGATTGTCTGTAATTTTATTTTTAGTTAAAATGAGAATATTAGTTTGAATAAATTTTATTGTTTTGCATTTCTAAAATATTTTGTTCATAAAGAACTGGAATGGCTCAGTTCCAGTTCTTAGTATTAATATATATTTTAATAATTATGGTATGAAAAATGCTGTATTTTTTAGTTGATACGTTTTCAAGATAGTATATATTGAATGTATATTTAGGAATGGAAAATGGTATTAAATATATTATACATACTGATTTATGTTAATATTTTATACATATTGCTTTATGTTAATATTTTATACATACTGAGATGTTAAATATTTTAATTTTATCTTGAATAGATTTAGAGCAATTTTTCATAAATTAAGGTTTTATGCACAAACAGTTTTAGACTTATAACCTCCCGAAATGACCACATGTAGTTTTAAAATAATTGAACTTCAGGAAATGAAAGGTTTTAATTGTCTATTCTGCAGACAAAACAAGTTTACAAAATGATATGCTGTCTGATCTTTCTGATTTTCCCCATTCATCTACTGCATTTTTATTTGTATATTGGTCTGCTGCAATTATATGGGTTCAATATTTCTTTTTAAATATCAAAAAGCTATGTAGCATTACATTACTTGCCATGTTGATTCTTCTTATAATTAAAGTTTTAAAAGTAAATTGATGATTCAGATATTATTATAACTAAAAATAAATCTCATTCAGTAAGAAAGTAAGGTAATATTAAAACCACACAAAAAAACATAGTTCTCATTTTTTTTTCTTTTTGAAATTGTTGTGAATACACTGAGATTTAAATTTGTCATAGAATTAGAGAAAAAAAAAAAACGTATTTAGAATCAAAAGTGTTTATCTTTAAAATTGGCCAATTCTATGATGTGGAATGAATTTATAAGTGTCCGAGTTAGCTGAAATATATCAAAATAAATAGTCTTCTTTCGTATGATATTGGATTGAATGGCTTGAAACGTATATTCTGTTCTTTCATATAAATCAGAATTTAGTTAAGGTAATGATGAACATCTGATGAATATCAGCCATATTTTGAAAACATTACACTTCATTTTTTTAATTTTTTTATTAGAGAGAAAGGAAGAAAGATAAACAGAAATTAAAAAATCGAAAAGAGAATGATATACCATCAGCCATGTTGGCTGGAAATTTTGAACCTGCTAAGAAAAGGAGCAAATTAGTATTACCAGAACCTCAAATTTCAGATGCTGAGTTAGAACAAGTAAGTAAAATGTTTAACTGTTAAAAATTATGTATATATATTTTTTATTATTTTATATAAAATATTTATTTATGATTTAAAATGCTGAGATTCTATTAAAGCCACATTGAATTTTTTTTCCTTGAATTTCAAAAATGTGTAATTTTTTATTA
Source organism: Argiope aurantia (assembly GCA_026543865.1). Classification (NCBI taxonomy): domain Eukaryota; kingdom Metazoa; phylum Arthropoda; class Arachnida; order Araneae; family Araneidae; genus Argiope; species Argiope aurantia. The sequence goes on along the minus strand of JAPMOR010045543.1, from coordinate 391,456 downwards.
TAATGTTCATTGACTTTGTCATCATTTTTAATATTTCTTTTTCTTTATTTTAAATATAATAAAAAAACTTCCCCTCATTACATTTATAAAAATAAGTTGAATTACAGTATAAGAATGGGAAACATTATATATTACATATTATTTTATGGTTAGATTAAATTCCTGCCATTTTATAATCCCTCTTTACAAATCTAAAGATAATAAAAGTGTAAAAGAGAGAGAAATTAGTATATAAACTCTTGCTGAAAAATATTTTCATTTTTATGATAAGTTATTTTATTAAAGTAAAAACAAATAATTACATTGTTTTCAAATGTTTTATATTTTCATCTTGAATGTATTTAAATTTCAATGTGTTTAAAAATATTTAAAACTGTTTTGTATAGAATTAATTTAAAAATGTTGTTATGGAAATTTTTGATTATGCAATTAAATAATTAATATCTTCAATACCTACTGCATATATATTTTATTTAATACTAGCCGCCTTTGGGGACCAGCCGGTTCGCCAATCTTAATGTTCGTTTAAATTTTAATAATTAAATATTTTACGCAATTCCTACTTTAATAGATTCTTCATCAAAATATTTTAAAACTTCAAATTTTGATAGTCGTATAATTTACTCATAATATTATAAAGCCCTTCAGTCATAAAGTAATATGCATCTTTCTAATTTTCTGTTCGCTACCATAGAATTTATGCTTTAAATTAAAGTGGAAAGAATTAATCTGCAATTAATATAATAATATTTTTTACTGAAACAAAGCATTTTTTATAGTATGATTACTGATAATAGAGTCACTGAGCATTTAAACTTTATGGGCACTAAAGAATATCTTTCGTAATTTATGTAATATCTCAAGAATTTGTCAACAAAATTTTCTCAGATTCATCATGAACAGAACGATTAATTAACAATGTTTAATTTTAAATGCATTAAACACTAAGAAAATAAAATGAATCTTTTAAAATAATCAATCGAAAACAGATTTAAAGAAAACTACTTAAAAAACAATGTACTTAAAATTATAAGCATATATAAAATATATATAACTAACATAAATACAATTCAATTACTAAAGCATGCAACTAACCTAAAAATAATTTAAATCAAGAATCATCCGTTGATAATATTGTCAACAATCAGAACACAATGCGCATGCGTGAATTTTCAACGCCAGTTATAGTAACGCAAATGTGTGAATTTTCAATGCCAGTTACAATAACGCAAATGCGTGAATTTTTCTATGGCAGTTGGGGTAACGCTATGCAGATTAGAAATTTTTAATTTCCTTTATCCTGTGTTATTTTAGTTCAAAAGTATTTCAGAATGAATCTGAAAGATCGATTAATTAACAATGTTTAATTTTAAATGCATAAAACATTAAGAAAATAAACAGAATCATTTGAAATAATTGGCCACAAAATGTTAACCCTAGCCTCATAACTGTTGGGAAAAAAACAAAACAAAAAAACTGAAGCCTTATTTATTTGGCGGTGGGGAAAATGGAAGATTTTTTGGAAGGAAAGTTAGTTTTTAATTAATAATTAAAATTCTAATTAAAAATTCAAAAAAAGGGACTCCAGGTGCACATTCCCGACCTCTAAGGTATACATGTACCAAATTTGGTAGCTGTAGGTCAAATGGCCTGGCCTGTAGAGCGGCAACGCACACACACACACACACACATTGAGCTTTGTATAAGTATAGATAGGTTTTACTTAATTCTTATCTGTACTTTATACATCTTATAAGAATATATATATATATATATATATACTTATTTTTTTCCTAACAGTCATCTTTAAAAACAAAAATTATAGTAATGAAATATTAAGTTTTTAAATTTTTTCCTCAACTATGCATAATATTATTTTTATTCATTCAGTAATTAATCTGTAGTATGTTTTTTTATGCTGAAATTAATAATAGTTGTGAATTTTGACCCAATACTATCTGTTTTATATTTATTACCTAATTAATTTTCATCAAAGCATGTTAGTAAAGGACTCTCTTTTAAAACAAATATATTATGCAATATTTAAAGAAAGTACTTTTTTTCAATTTCTTGTTTCTTAACTTATGCTTACTTAAAACTTGTACAAATTAAAAATTTGTTAAAAACCTTTTATATTAAAATTTCAGCTATCTATGGCTTGTTAAAAGTATACAAAAATATTTATTGTAGGTTGTGAAATTGGGAAAAGCCAGTGAAACTGCCAGGGAAGCTGCTGAAGAATCTGGTAGTAAAGTATCAGAAACTTTGTTGCCAGATTATACTTTAACTCCTGCTGGATTAAATGCACGAACCCCTCGCACACCAGCTTTGAGCAGGGATTCTATTCTTATGGTAATCTTCATTTTTAAAACATTATATATTTTATGTTTTTAACTTTATATCATTTTATTATATTAAAATTTTGATATGTGTTCTAAAGCTTTTAAGTATTTAGTTTATTTTATCAGTATGTGTGTTTGTTTGTTGCTCTGTTGTTTCTTTGTTATTTGCATTTTTAAAAGACCAAATAAATTAATAAATATTTATAAGAACAATGCATACTTTTTTATTATAATACTTAAATTCTGAAATATATGAGTACTGATTTTAAATCCTTATTTCAAAGAATTCCTGGCGCTAAGAGATAATAAAATATATAAAGAGCAAATAAAACCTATTAAAATTACTAGTATCAAATTCCTTAAATTTTTTAACCTTGTTGAGATAAGCATGTCATATATGTATTCCCTATGAACATCTCTCACAACCAGGCATTTTGCCTATGCATCTCTACATTAGTGGATGGTTCATGTGAATTTTAAGATCAGCTTTAAAGACCACAGGATGGCACTCTGTGTCTATTTCTTTTGATAATTTTAATATCTTGACTTTCAATTTGTTCTATTGTGGAAAAGAGGTAGGGAGGAAGAAAAGCACAATATGATCAAACACAGCTTGGCTCTTTAGCTTTCCATTACATTTTTGTTTCTAATATCTCTCCAAATATTTTTTATTATTTTTTAAATCAGAATGTAAGATTTTTTAGAATTTTTATCATCAGTTCTATTAAGATTTTACCATTGCTTTCAGATATACTTTGTATACTTCTCTTTTTAATTGTTAGTTTTGACTTTTATTTGGCAAGTTTATTTTGGCAAGAAAACCCTATTTAAAAGTGTGAACAAAGCCTAAGAAGATGTATTGTTTGTTCACAAACTGAACTAAGTAAAGAAAAAAGCAATTTCATGCTTGTTTATCATGCAATGTAGGACTTTGTATTTCTCTGTGCTTTGAGATTTATTATATTAAGATTTCTTTTTTATTTTCATTATTTTTTTATAAATGGTTTGTTTTATATTTTTTATTAATTTTAAAATTTATTAATGCATTTTTCTGTTAAAACTTCTGAATAATTTGAATGGTTTTTGAAAAATTAATTCTCAAGGTAAACAAATTTTTAAAAATATTTTTTTAATGTAAATGAAAGGTAAACAATTTTAACTTTACTAATTTTAATATGTATGAAAGTAACTAATATTTAAAAGGATATCGCAACTTAAGACATTAAGACTTTTTTTTGTGTGTGTATAGAACAGGTTTTTTTAAAAAAAGTAAGGCAATGCAAAAACTGTGAGATGGATTTTTTTCATCTTCAGTCTGATCCAAGTGAACATCTTAAATTGTGGAGCCCTGTCACCAAAGGATTAAAAGATTTTTCTTGTTTGTTCTTGATGTGACAAGAATAAGAATTGCATAAATATATTTTTTAATTTGCATTTTGTTGTTGTTCTTGTGTATCAACTATAGATATAAAAGTCAGTTAAAAAAATTGAAAGAATTTCTTAAGGAAGATAACAAGCTTGATAAAATAATTGTTCTTATTGTAGAAATATATTAATTTTGAAAAAAATACTTGAGATTTTCTTTAGACAGTGTTTATTTGCAATTTATTTGTGAAAGTCAGCATTATATTGAAAAATTTATCAGATGCTTAAACTTTAAAAAATAATATGACACATTGCTTATGTATTCCTTTTTCTTTTTATCAAGATTGGAAGAACATGGAAATATTTAGTTTATTTTGACAATTAAAAGTTAATTCTATATTTCATTGTTGAAAGAATTAATGCTGTTTTGATTTGCTTCCTATTTATTAGCATTTTGTAATATATTTTTTCCCTGGTATATTTACAATCCTGTTATTTTCACGTTTTGTTACAGGAAGCGCAAAATCTCATTGCTTTGACAAATGTAGATACACCTTTAAAAGGAGGACTTAATACTCCTCTTCATGAATCAGATTTCAGTGGAATAACACCTAGAAAGGAAGTTGTTGCAACTCCAAACAACTTAATAACTACTCCATTTCGAGCATCAGTGCATGGTTCTGGTAGGTCATATGAATTTGTAAATTTTGAATACTGATTTTGTAAATTTCAGCATTATCATTTCAGTATTTATTTATGGGAGATATTTAATATTCCCATGAAATTTTAAAAAATAAAATAGCTGTTACTTTTTCGCATTCAAGTCTTTAAATGTCATTTTTAATTTAGATTTTCTATTCTTTTTCTTACAAATTTTTTCAATTAAATTTTTGCTGTGTAACTTAAAAGTGTGCTGTTAGTTCTTAAATAAAAGTGTCTTTTTCTTTTAGGTGTAACTCCTGGTCGAACTCCTGGCTTGAAATCTTCCAGAGAAATGACACCTGGTACCACGCCTTTGAGAGACAAATTAAATATTAATCCTGAAGATCATCTAGGATTTGAAGATGTTCTATCAGCACAAAATTACAAGGTAATTTATTATTAATAAAGATTCAACTTTGCTGCTTTTTATTATCTTTATCTTAATTCTATTGTAATGTATAAATAGAAGTTATTTTAAATTATATATCCTTGGTGCTTGAACAGAACTTTGCTACCAATGTTGTGGTAATTAAATTTTATTTGAATAAATGTAAAAATAATTTTCCCTTTTTTATAATATTTTTACTCTTTCTCTATAATATGTATTTTCATGAATGCATTGCCTAGGATATTTAATTTAAGGACTCTCAGAATGCATTTAAGAATTTAATTGCAATTTTGTACTAATTGGTTTTGGCTGTTTGGAATGCACAATATTAATTAAATATAAACTAATTAAAAATTTCTTGGGCATTTAATCATGCTATTAAGTTTAATTAAGATTATCTGAAGATGGATGCATTTAGTGCATCATGGTCTTTTATTTATATTTCATGGACTGCTAATTTAAGCTATAAAGTGATATAAGTGAAAAATCAAAATAAATTAATGTATATATATATATATATATATATATATATATATATTATATACACAACCTTATTTTAATTTAAATTCTAATTAATTCCCACTTTTTAGCTTTAATTACACCATGTTACATATTCTAAAATTTTCTTTTGTTTCTTTTTTATATTTCTTGATCCAAATCCTACTTTTTTATTAAATTATTTCTAACATGCACTCTACAGAATTGTCGAGTTTGAACTTTCCATACTGTGAATGAAGGGATAAAATTCATAATGCTTATGGCATAGTTTCAAAGATACCTATGATTCCCTTTCCTAATTCCTATTAGAATCACTGAGTAAAATCACTAAAAGAAAAACTTCTCTCACTTCTGGTTATGTATTCTGAATCCTTAGGGGTCATGAATAATTTTAACAATAATTTGTCCATAGGAGTGATCCCTATGTACAAATCATGCTTTGCATAGAAATATAAATTGAATTTAACTATAAATTTATCTTCTTTCAGCCATGCATCTGCAAAATTATGTTTCACATAAACACACACAATATATTACTGCTATGCTTATAAGCTTGCTGAGAAGACAGGCTTTTCATTTTAAGTCTTTTTAGAGACAAATGTTTTTTAATGATATTTTATTAAAAACTTTTAGAACATTTGTGAAGTTTTGTTTTAAAAATGAATAATTACAATGAAAAAATTTTATGTAATTATGTTAGCAAATTTTTATGTTGTAAAAAGTATGTCCTTTTAGAAGATGCATGAAATTCACATTATTGGAAGTTAAATAATGTTCTCAGTATATTAGATATTTTTAAGAAAAATGTAAACTTATGTTTTCTTTATCTTTTCAAAGGCTGAAAGCAGAAATATGTTGAAAGAAGCTTTATCTTCGCTTCCTGCTCCCAGAAATGACTATGAGATTGTTGTTCCGGAAGATGAACAACCACCAGGTGAAAAAGAACAAGCTGAAGCACCTGTGGTTATGGACCAAGCTGATGTTGATCATCAAAAGCAATTGGAACAAAAAGCATTGAGTGTGTTAGATAAGATTTTTATCTTTAAAAAAAGTATATGTGTGAAAACTGTCCAGTCATAAATGATTTATTTATTGGACCATGAGATGTATTCTCTATTATTCTGGTTTGATAATATGAGACATTCATTGGAATAATATTTTACCTAATTTTAAAATAGAAAAAAACATGAAAATTCGCCTTAGTATAATGAATAGTCATGATAACTTTTACTAAAAGTATTAAGCTTTTTTTTTTTATCTTAAAAAATAAAAATGATTCTTATTTTTTTTTTCTCAAAAGATTCTCAATTTTTAAATTGCAAATAAAATATCCTTTTCTTTATAGACTTTCATGAAATAAATTATGTTTTGCTAAAAGTGCTCTTTGAAAAGAGAGCTAAAATGATCTGTTTAAATAAAAAGAAAAAAATAATAATTTCTGAGAGAACACATTTTTTGCACAAATGAACTTAAATAAAAAAAAATTAAGAAAAGAATAACATTTAAAGCATATTCTAGCTTTGAAAATTGCAATAGTTACTTGCTAATAACTGCCATTGCCCATTCCATGGATGCAATGGTGGTAGATATATTACTTGGAAATTTCAATCTTATTAAAAGTATTTCTATAAAAATTGAATATTGAATGAAAAAAATTTCAAATAAATATATATCTGAGAAAACAGTGAAAGCTTTCTATGTACTTTGATTCTGAATTATTGATTAAAAACATAAAACAGTTGCTATAAAAATTGTATTTTTTAACCATATGTCTTCATTTCTTCTTAACTAATAATTTTTGCCAATTATTTTTTATTAATGTTCATTTAAGGCATTACTAAGATTTAATTGTTGTTTAAAATTTAATTTTCTTTTTGGTTTATTTATAGTGGAAGCAGAAAGGAAAAAACAGTCAACTGCTGTACAAAGAGATCTTCCACGACCATCTGATGTCAATTCTAATATATTGAGACCTTCTCATTGTGATCCTCCTTTAACTGAACTTCAAAAAGCAGAAGAACTTATTAAGCAGGAAATGTTAGTGATGTTGCACCATGATGCTTTAAAACATCCTTCCCAGATACCTGGCTCTGGTAAAAAAACCCAACAGCCACGTTCTAATGTTGCCCATCATACTTCTTATCTTGAGAGGCATCCATATGTTGAATATGGTGAAGAAGATATTCAAGATGTAATTGAAAATATATTTTTTTATTAATCTATATTAGTTTTTTTATTTTGGAGAATATTCTATAGTTTTGATTTTATCATTCTTTTAACATTGAGTAAAACTACTTTTAAGTTACAATGTTTATAGTGATCACGGATGTAGCAGTTTGTAGGTTGTCTTGATCAAAATAACAGGGAATGGATCTCCTGTATCTTAAGTACATAAAAAAAAAATTGCCAATTCTGCTATTAACAGTTTGCTTGCTGTGGTCAGTTTTGATGTTTGAGGTGATTCAAGGTTGATGGAAAGTCAAAAATTAAAAGACTTGGTTTTCTATTGATCATTAAATTTATTAAACATATCCTTTTCCTATCTTTTCTGCAATACTCTACTTTCTACTTCTTGGACTGTCAGCTGTCATCAAAGGACATTGCCTGTTTTCTGAGAAGCAAACATCGAGTGATGGAGTTAAAAATGCAATCTTCTCAAAGAGTCTAAGTAACTCTAAGTCACTTAGTAAGTCAGTGAGAGCTTGTGAGTATGCTGAACATTTCCTAACCATTGGTGATAAGTGGCAGTGATATTGAATCTGCAGTGTGGAAGAATGACACTTTGACTCAAAAGTAATATGAAAAGAATGACGATGTGGAAAATACATTGACAAGGGGGTTTCTTAAAGTGAGAGGAAAGAGCACATGGTTGAGTGGGTTATTGCTATGCCAGAAAGCTGGATTAAACACTTTTTTAAAATAACTTTGTTATTCATGAAACTATAACAACAGATGGGATGCGAAACATGAGAAAACTCGTGAGCGGTTTTTAATGTGTTAAGATGTAGCATGAAACAAATTACTATCAATTTTGAGGATATTAAGATTCTGCTTATAAATATAGTAATTCAAAAAAACATTTTTTATCCTTTGTATCTCCTCTTCAAATTTATACAATTTGCTGTGTTTCTTGCTATTATATCATTATCTGATGCAGCATTGCCAAATCTGGCTCTTCTGCTTAGAAAAACAAAACTAACTTACTAACATTATCTTTAGCTAATTTCTATTTATTTTCTCGATATTTTTTAATATTTTTTATCATTTCAGCTGTACTTTCATAAAATTTACTTCCATTTTTCAAATTTATATACATACATATTTTATTTTCATTGCAAGACATTATGTAACAAATGTAGTTAATTATAATACTAGAATTGTTTCTTCTTTTGTAAGTGACATTAATTTACATTCGAATGAACAAAAATGTATTTCTTAAACCATATGTTAATTTGAATAAAAAGTAACTTGTAATCTTAGTCTAGGTAAATTGTGTAATGTATGAATGTTCCCAAGAGAGTTTTTTTCATTGTAAATTTTTTGATAATTGCCTCTATTAATGAAATTGTGTTATAAGGAAATTGCTTGCTGATTGCTTTATATAAGTCATTTATAGTTTAAATATACTTTGGTTTGTATATTATGTAGCATTATATTTTCATTTTAGAAACTTTTATATTTTATTTGTTCTTTTCTTTTAGGCAACACATTTGCTTAAAGATGAAATGGAAGTTGTGAAGAAGGGTATGGGTCATGGTGATCTTAGCTTAGAAGCTTATACTCAAGTGTGGGAAGAATGTTTGGCTCAAGTTTTATTTTTACCCTCTCAGAACAGATATACCAGAGCCAATCTGGCCAGCAAAAAAGATAGAATCGAATCATTGGAGAAAAGATTAGAGGCATGTTATATATTGTTATGGATTTACTTCACTTCACTACTACTAAGTCCGTAAAGTCACTGGGTTCATTTGTAGTGGGTTTTTGGTGTGAGAACAATCAGCAGTACTCAGTAAAAAGCAACAACGACATTTATTTAACACAAAGACGATAAATATTTACAGCCGAGACAAACACACAGCAGCACACTACAACACACACAACACACAAAGTGGCCAAACAGTATTCAGCAGGAGAGGGAATCTTAAGAGCTATGCACTGCGATCTTTCCAAACGACTGAAATTCTCCACTGTTTCCTTGCTTTAGCTGTATCCAACTGCCAACTCAATACCACACAACTTGTTACTTCACACACAACTTGGTGCTGCTTCCACAATAGATAACATGACTGCACACTGCTCAGTTCAGCAATAGCTTGGGCTCCACACAGACTATTCCGCCATTGCTTCATTATCCTTTTCGACGACTCATTACTTGTCTACGACTCCAGCTATGATAGATTGCAGCTTGAGACTGCTGGCCATTTATATTTCTCGGGAGACAGACTGAGATGGTTCAGGACCAGTCAGCTGTATCTTGGTTCCTAATGAATGGATCACTAAAATTCTCGAAGTTTCCAGTAATATCTATTTTGTCACCAAGATCACTGACACGACACCCGATCCGCACCCACAGGGCTGATTGTAAAACGGTCTTTCCAGTGATTAAACTAACCGTGCTGGGAAGCAACTTTACAGGCTTCTAACAATATAAATATTTTCATGCCTGATCCTTGTTATAATGAATTTGCAACATTTGCTTATTTTACAAATAACTATAAGCAATAAATTGTGCATCTGAGTAATAATTTATAATTTACTAATAGTTAAAAGTTGTATTAAAAACTGAATGGATTAAATATATATGTAGTTTCATTTTAACTTTATAAAACCACATTCAAGCCTTTTGATTAAGCATTAAGTTGTGCCCCCCCCCCCAAAACTGTAAATTCCTATAAAACTTTAAAAATCTTCCACCTAGTATTATATATATATATATATATATATAAATATATATATATATATATATATATACTAGTTGTTTTTAGCAACCATCTAATTTGCTGGGGTTATTGGTTATATTTAATTCCAATTAAATCAATTAGATATATTTTGTGGGGATCCATGGGACTGTGATCCCGCCAAATTATGAAGCATTAAAGCCGTGTTATATTAATTGCCTTATATATGTGCAGTACATTGAATAAATGAACAGCATAATTTGACACACACATAATTTGAGTTAGTTCTATGGCATTACAACCTTTTTAAAAACATAAATATCCAGTTCATCCATCTTCTGCTTTTCGTGATATTGTAACTTCTCTTTTTTTGTTATTGTTGTAAATTTTGCAGATAGTTAATTGAATCCTCCTGTAGCTTTCAACAGTGGGAAAAAATAATGCAATTGAATATTTAATGAAACAGTGAAAACAGTTGGAACTTCGGGATAGCAATGCAATTTTTAGTTGAAAACTAGGGGGAAAATGAAAAATACTGCTTCAACAAAAATTCATACATTAAATTGGTATCATTAATAAGACAACTTTTTTAAATTTTAACACTTAATTTTTAATTAAAATTTCAAAAAAAATTTGTTAGATATGCATATTTGCTCCCACCAAAGTATAAAATACCAACTCTTTGGTAGCTTTAAGTCAGCCACTCTCGCTTGTAGAACCGCAATGCACACACACTTTCTTATTTGTAGTGATATGTGATGTAAAGTAAAATAATTTTTGGTTAATGCTCTTCTAAAGATCAGTTTTTAGATTTAAGTGTACATTTGTAAAAAAAAAAAAAAAAAAAAAAAAAGCAAAACATTTTATCTAAATATTTCCAAAATTATATATCAGCTGATTAGGCAATATCTACATGAATATATAAATTTCAGTTCTTAAACTGTACTTAATGGTTATGTATTGAATTTTCTAAATTCCTTTTTTACAGCAAAACCGAAACCAGATGACTAAAGAAGCTAAAAGAGCTGCTAAAATTGAAAAGAAACTACGAATTTTGCTTGGAGGATACCAGGTTAGTTAATGCTTATGTGTGACTTTATATAAAACTTACAATTTGTATTTAAATTTTGTTTTACAAAATCTATACGTAATTTAAAACTTGTATTGATTTAAAAAAATCAAAAGTTTAACTGAGAAAAAATATTTTATAATCCAATGATTTTCATATTTTTCTTGTCTAAAAATGTATCCCTTTTACCTGAATGAGCAATAATATTGTCTAAAACTTTTTACTACTCGTCACTTGATTGTGTGTGTATGTGAATATAATAATTACAATTTTCTTTTGTCATTGAATGACAATTATTAGGTTAAAATCCTACTAAATTTAAATTGAAGCTGATTATTTTAATAAATTGCAGCATCTTAATAGGATTAGCAATTGAAACATATCTATAACCAATCAGTATAGATTAGGCTTATTAACCCCCTCAAAAGAGTGGATAGTGTAGAGGCAAAAAAATATGAACAGAAAAAAAAAAGGTAATTATTCTTTTCTTAATGTACTTCTATTTATTTTAGTCTAGAAATCAAGCTCTAATGAAGCAACACCAAGATTTAGTTGAACAAGTTGAGCAAACTCATTTGGAGCTGAATACTTTTAAAGCTCTACAAGAACTTGAAAATTTGGCCATCACAAAAAGAGTTGAAGTAAGTTTTATTATTATTATTATTATTAAAGGTATATATTCAGATCTTGCTTTATAATTGTATGTTGTGCATTTAAAAAACTAACTATAGGATTGCTGATATATGTATTAAAATGCCTCCTGCCATTTAATATTTTTTCTTAATTTAGAAGACTATTTTCTTTATGCTTTACATTGTTAAAGGTTTGAAAATTTAGCATATTTATTTATGATAATTTGAAGGCTTGAGAATTAAACCTTTTATTTTTTATTGCCATATAATCCAAGTTACCTTTATTTTGTTTACACAAAATACATGATTTCATTATTTTTGTGTTGCTGTATGAATTGCTTTTATTCTTATTCTTTACCATAAGTATGACATTCATTGCCCCAGATTCTGACAGGAATCTTGTTTGTATACTGATTTCAAATTTATGAAGGTTTTCTTTTGGACTGTTATGTCATCACTTTGACTATAAGGAATATAAGTGAGAAATGCAGTAGAAAGGAACCAAAAAATGTTTCTTTGTCAAGTTTTTTTTGTTGTTAGTTAGTTTTATTTCTATATTAAACGGTACTGCTTTATTTAAAGTTATGTTCTTTATTTGACAGTCAAGTCTTCATTTTGATTTGATAAAAATATTTAAATGATTTAATTAGTTTTGCAGAGTTCTGAATAAAAATAATTCATCTACATTCTATAAAAATTCAAATGAATCCAGACGGAATTATTTAACAAATTTTCTTAAATCACATTTTATTTTAATTCAGCAATTCAAGCATATATATATATATATATATATATATATATATATATATATGAAATTTTATGCATAAATATGTGTATGACATTAGGAGTTATTCTTTTATTTTTTGCTTGTCATAATAAATCATTAAAATGCTTTATTTTATTAGAGAAATTTGAATTCTGCAGCTACATTATCATAAATTATTAAATAAACTGAATTTAGCAACTTCAGTTTAATGAATTCAAAATGTAGGAAATATTAATATGCTCTTTAATATAATTATATGCATATTGTCTCCTACATTATTCAGATTAAAATAATTCATTGGACATTGATTTATTTGAAAAGATTTTTGTTTTAGGAACATACTTAATTTGCTGATACACAGAATAGTAAATAAAAGTTATAGATTCTAAAATTTTGAATAGTAAATTTAACTCATCATCTGTTAATTTAGGCAAAAAAAGTTCAAAAGGAGTCTCAGTCATCAAATGTATCATTAAAATAAGAAAATGTCTATTAAAGTTGTGCTTTTAAATTATTCATGATGATTATAAAAATTTAAAAAAATGATAATACTGCAATATTTTTTAAAGTAAGTTTAGTACAACCTTTCAAATTTTAAGATATTTGTCTTGCAATAAAAGGAGACATACTGTTAATGAATGTAAATTCAATTGGAAATTCAGAGGCTTTTAAAAAATATATTTGATTAATTTATTCATTTCAAAATGCTGAATTCTATTTGAGTCAGAAAGCGGGAGTTAATGAGTGAGGATTTTTTCCTAAACATTCTGCATGATGATGATCTGATATTGCTTTTACTGTGTGTTTTTAATTTGATGATAACTGAAATTTATAAGCATGGTATGAAAAAACTTAGAATGGAAGATTTTTATCTGGATTTTGGATTTTTACTTATATATATGAAATGAAAGATTGGCCCTCTAATGATTAGAGGTCTTGGATCTTCAGAATGATGAAACATGCAGTTCCTTTAAGAGAAATTTCATACCCTCCCCATCTAAAAAAGAACCCTGCTGGAACCATATATTCTTTTAAGGTTTTGTTTATAACAGATGATACTACTTAATCAATGACTATTAATCAATCATTTCTGTATTTTCTATGTAAGAATTCAGGATACATATTTTATTTGGAAAAATTGGGCAAATTGCAATAGCTGCCCTTGAATTTAATGAATAGCCAATTCTAAGTACTTCAGTATTGAAAAACTACAAATCTATTAAAGTGCTAGCATATAGCAAAACTTTAAATATTGTTACATTTTATTTCTGTTAATTATATACAATAGTGTCTATATGTAATGTTTCAAATTATCAAAATGTGTATTAAAAATTGTGTGTTGTATCTTTATGGATTAATATATGAAATGCTATTTTAAGTATTCGTTTAAAATTACAAATATTTTTAAAGCAAAAATATTCAATTCTAAATATTTTTCTTTCTCTCTGTTTCAGTCTTTGACTGAAGATGTGAACAGGCAAGTTGAAAGAGAAAGAATGTTGCAAAAGAAATATGAAGAACTACTGTTTAAGAAAACTAAACTAGAGGGTGAACTTGAAGTAGCTAGTAGCAAAGTCTGAATTTCATAATATACCAATAAGTACTTTGGTGTTTTATGTTTGTAAATATGCATTTAAATTTATTGTTATAATTACAAGTTAGTTATCTCCTCTTTTTTGTTATTTTTATTCACATGAATTCTAAATGGATGCTTTTATTTCTGGATAATGTATTTTTTAAAAAGAGACATCAATCTAAATCTTAATTAATGAAGTCTTGTTCCCACATTATTACCATTGTAAAAAGTATTGAAATAATAAATTCATTTTTCATTAGTATGTTTACTACATATGTGCATTTTTGTGTATCTTTATATATATATATATATTGTTTCATCCATAAACATTAAATGAAACATAAATCAATCGCCGATTTTTTTTACTGTCAAAAGTTGGATTAGAACTTTTATCCATCATTATATTTGCAAACATTTTTTTTAAACCTTTGACTTACGAATATTTGGTTAATCATTATAAATTTTTAAATTATTTTTTGAAAACCATTTGCTGATGTACTTGGCTCTCCTTAACATTACGAATTATTTTAATAGATAATATTAATTTATTTGTGAAAAATATTTTTCCTGCCAAAAAAATATCACCAAATGTCTTTCTATTTTTCTTGCCAAAAGAATTATTTTAACAAATTATGTTGTTATGAAGTGTTTAAAGGCTATTTATGAAACATGACATAAGCAATAAAAGTTGGGAAAAAAAGCCATAACTAAAATTTATTTAATAATTGAATTTTATACAATGATAAAGCTTTATGAAAATAGTTGAAATATTTATATTAAATATGTTCAATATCACTGAGCAGTTAATCTGTTGATGTATTTTTAAAATGCTTTCTGTGTTTTTATTTTTTTTATATAAGGGGTATCTTTATTTATTATGTAGGAAATTATCTCTATTAATAATAAAAACTAATATCTGTGTATCTTATTAATTTACAAAGAATACTATTTACTTGAATGGTTAAATTTGACATGAATGTATATCTCATTATAAAATAGAAAATTGCATCTCATTAATTCCTTAAAAAAATTATTTAATAAAAGAAATGACATTTTTTTTACCTTTTTCTATAATTTCTGAAAATATTATCACTTAAAAAGAGTTTTTAGACCATTTAGCTAATATTTTTTTAAATGATGGGTAAAAATAATTTTCATTGTTGTCATGAAATTGAATCTAATACGTGTTTCACCATATTGTACAATGATATTATTTTTTTCAAGATAATGACTAATTTGTTTTCGAACTGTAATAGCCATTTTCTTTCCACGAAACAGTTCTTAAATAAATTATCTGAACATTTTTATTGCTCAATCTAAAAAGTTTAAATTCGAGCAAAATGAGTCATTGATTTAGTTTTGTTTTTTCATTTAAATTTATATAACAACTCTCTAAATTTTTCTGTTACAACAAACTCTCATATTCAAAACTCTAAATATGAAATTTTAGATGATTTGATATCTGATAAAGGGTTACATACTATAAAAAGGTTCTAGGGTTTTGTCTTAATATACAGATATGGAGAAAATTGATCATTCATCTAATTCTTTCCTTTACTTTTTCTGTTTATTAGTTGTGTACCAAAAGATATGAGCAAAATATGAATGTAAAATTATTTATATAGTTTTTCAGGTTTTCACCAATGAAAAGGAAATCACTATTGGCTCAGTAGTATTAAAACGATTTTGGTAGAATGTTAGCAAAATTGAATCTATCGCATTTTCTGCTATCTCATTCACATTTTCTTTGTTTTTTACAATTATTTTGAAAACATTAATGTTTTATCAATATCTAATTATTTGTCTAAAGTAATATTCAATAATTCTGGTTCATTTTGTATTTCATTTTAGCTATAATTTTTCTATCTGGTCAACTTATTAAAAATCAACGATTCCTTGAAATAAGGGGGGAAGTGGCTGTGCATCTTAGAATTTTGCTGTTTATTTTCAGGGTTACTCAACCAAAATGGGAAAAATCTTGCACAGCAATGTTTTTTTTTTCTTTTGTTAGATATAATAATTTTTGAAAGTATGTATTCAATAATTTTAAAAATACCAATTTAATACTTAATAGTATTATAATCAATATTTAATTAAAATTATAAAATATTATTTCACATCTGAAAAAATACACATTTTTTTTATGTAGCAGTTTAATGGAAAATAGGAATTGCTGTAAAATAGTTTTTGCATCTTGAGCACCAAACAGCAACCTTTAATTAAATTAGAAGCCCTAAATTTTCACTGACCATAATTGATTGCCTGTTTTTTTCAAAGAGCAAAGTTTTTTATAAGTAGTTGAGTCAATTTAATTTGGATGATTTTAACTTGTTCCCAAATTGGGTACTGCCATTATAGAATTGAATATATATGAATTTTAATGTGAAAACAATCTAATTGCTGAATCTTGGAGAGATAAATTTTCTACCATGACAGAAAATTTTAGTGTTAACACTCAAAAATTAGCCCCTGATTAAAAAACTGCATTCTGATATTTTTTGGAGGAACTATGCAATGTATTTTAGAATTTGATTTTCCACTGCAGCTGGAGGTTACAAGCATTTTTCAAATCTATTTTTTTATTTCAAGATCATTGAATGAAACTGTTTTTAATTCATAGGGTTTGTTCAGTATTTTTTTGGTACTAATTTTAATTTAGTATTTTTATATTATAGTTGAAAGCATTTGCTTTGCTTTATATTTACAGATATTCAGTTTTATTTCATTTTGTAGTTATTGTACTTTAGATTTAAATCAAGGAAATTAAATAGTATTTCTTACAAAGTATTTAGAAATTATTTATTTTATTGTTTTTCTTGATAGTGCTTTTGAAAATTAAGTCCCATTTTACTTTTCAATGCATCACACTTCACAATGATAATATTGACATTTTGCAAGTGTTCTAAATTATTGACTCTCTACTGTTAAGTTTGATAATTTTGTGAATATTTAAATCAAAATTGTAATATGTTGTTTTTATTCTGATTAGTCTTTAGAAATAGATAGTTCATTTTTGTATGGATTTCAATTTTCATAAAATTTATATTTTTCAAATTCAACAAATAATGAAGACAAAATTTTAAATAATTATACATTCTATATTAATACTTTAATAGAATAAGAAACTAGTTCAGAAGTTGGTCAGCAAAATTATTAGCATTTAAACATGTATGCACTATTTGAAATCATCGTCTTATGTTATATTTTGTAAGCAGAATGTTCATTTATATATTATCAGATTATGCAAGGCAAACTATATGCTACAGTATGTTGTGGGCTATGATTCATACTAATTGAAAACCAAATATTGATAAGCTAGTTTAATATCTAGACCTAGGTATGATTGTTTTAATTTTTTTTAAAAAATTATGAGCATGTATTCATTTTTTAAGGTAAAAAGCACAAGGAGAATAAAATTTTAGCAATCATTTGATGCAATATGCATATTTTATTTTTGATATAACCTGTTCAAGCTGAATCTTGAAATATTTATGAACATGCATTGAACTGTTTTTCTCTAGAATAATACAGTTTATTGTACTTATTGTAGGAATATAGCTTTTAAGAACATACAAGTATTACTAGTTATATTTTGAAATGGATAAAAAGTGTTATAGGATTTGTATCATTGCTTTTTTTTATATATATACTATAAGTATTTTTTCAAGTTTCTTAAAAAATAAATTTGGCATTATTTCAGACATTGCCTTAGTTCTTATCTTATATATAAGTTAAGTGGTTTAATGATTATTTTCTTAAAGAAGTGTACATTTTTATTAGATTTACTGATGACATAGCAATGTCTTACTATGGATTCCTTGCCTTATAAAGGAGCTTTTGGAAATAAGACTTTAAACATTCGTACAAAAAATTATTATATATTTTACATGAAAATATTCTAAAAATTTATTAAATCTTTAATGTATTGTTAATTATCAGATTTGTAAATATGCCATAAAAATTTAACCATGAAAAGAAATAAATGTTGTTTCCCTAATATGCCAGTTTGTCTGGAAGATAAGACTATTTTTTATATGTAGTATAGAGAAAATACAGTAATCATCAAAAAATTCGAACTCAAGATTTTGATGAATCTCCATGTTTTAGACCTCCCCAAGTTCGAAAAACACATTTTTTCAAAATGTCCATCTATCTGTCTATAACAAAGCTTTGAGCTACATAGTTGAAATTTGGTATATGGTCTTTACATCAAATTAACAGATTTCTATCAAATTTTGAGTAAAATCTGATCAGAGAAAGTCCGACTGTTTGAGTGTTCAAATACAAATTAACACAATAATTACAAAAAAAGATAGTTAAATAGAAAAAAAATTCGTTATTCAGATTTAACATCTATAGTGTAGACATCAATAAAATTTTGAGCCAAATCCAACAAGGAATTGACTGTCAGTCGGTATGTGCTTTCAGAAAAATGTAAATCCGATAAACCAAAAACGCATTTATTTAAATATATCAAAATTGGCACGGGATTTTGTGTCAAATTTTGATTTCCATTGGTTGAGAAAAATGAGTCTAAAACACAATTTCGATTTTCGGATACTATTAGCAGCATGCCAGGATAAATCGCCCCAAAACTCGCCAGTGATGATACGAAAGATTCAGTTAAAATGCTAACTTGACGCCAAAAGTTGATATTTCGTAACTATTGTACGCCATTGCCATATAAGGTATTGTCAGGGATGACACTTTTATGAGAGGGTATGCAAGAAAGTTTTGGAAATCACTCCTGCTAGTTTGATTGGCTTTGCTCACTGTCTAGCTGTCCATTTAAACGACATTAGTGTCTTCGCCAGCAGTATTTAATCCGATCTACATAAAATACTCGTGTAACGATCAGAATGAAACGATCTGACTAAATTTCACTATCCCTTTTATCTGGAATTTGCTATTAATACTTCTTGGATGATATGTTGGACAATGGAAAACCAGAAATTTTCATTAGATATTGCATGCCTGCTTCTTTTATTAATATTATTATTAGTAGTATTATGCCCGAAAATTAACATTCATTGCTTAACTATCAGGGAAGGGGTATTGGATTGCCGTGATCTCTTACTTATCTCATATATGAACTCAAAGTATTGCTGTCATTTCACGATTTTGTTTAAGAGGAAAAAGATACACTTCATGATTGATTAAAAAGATTCCATCAAATATGGAAAGGTGTATGAAATGTTTTTTAAATGAAGTTTTGTTTCCAAGACACAGTTATATATCTATCATTTTATATACATATATAAAAAAAGTTAAATGTTGCTTAGAAAGTTAATGATTGACTATTCGTAATAATTTACAATATGGAATATAGTTGAAAGACTTATTCTTGTTAGTTATGGATAAACTTAAGTATTTTGCATTTTCTTCAATCAAAATTATGTTCAAATAGTTAGTATTACAGTTATTTCTTTCCTTGTAAATTTCATTATATAACACTTTTCTTGATCTAATGCTGTTGTATTTTCTGCAAAGAGAATTTTTCTCATCTTATAAATAAATGCAAGATAAAAAATTATTTTAAATAATTACCTGTTAAGGAATGTCTTATTCTGATCTTTCGTACAATTTTCAGAACTTTGTGGGTGAAGTTACACAATTTTGTATTTAAAGTTATATGGTCCAAGCTTTAAACTCTAGACCTTTTTGAAGATCAACTTATAAGTTTGAGTGATGTTTGCATCCAAAGCTTAAATTACCTTATTTTCATTTAGTGTAGAAAGGTAATGTTTGATTTGCCCACTCTTTTCTCTCATCAAACAAATGAGGTATTAGAATTTTTATCAATTCGCAGAAGATTTGTTCCAATTTTCTTTGGCAGTGTTCCAGAAACGTAGTTCAGATTGCCAGTCTGGTGTCAGTCTTTGGTTAGAGGTATCGTCATCTGACCGCGATTAGCCCTACTGTTGCTTTAAAACGGGACGTTAATATAAGTAAACCAAACTTTATTTAGATATCAGGGATTTAGAATCCAATTCTTCAGAGGATTTGCCATATGTGCAAGTTTAATTAATGTTCTGTTCGTATGGAAATTTGTATTGGTAAGATACCAGTAAAGGTTTCCCCCTTATTATTAACCTCGGTTCAAACTTCAATAATGCCCTCGATAACCCACATGTATCTTTAAACATAAATCTTATTTTAACAAATCAAGCCATTCAGAAACAAAGATATATGAACTTTTAAACATGTGTGAACTTTCCATCCAATCCAACACATTTTTGTTGATTACTTCTTTTATACAAACATTTCTTTTTAATACTTTGTGGTTTTTGATATAACAATTACTTGTGTTAAAAGCCTTGTGGAACTCTGTCACTGTGGAAGAGTATTTGAACTATTGTTTCTTCATAACTGAAGTTATGATTGTATCAAGTACGGTCGGCAGTGAGGCAAGGGACTTGACCAGTGACTAGATGAGGTGCACTGTAGTCGTTGGAATCCTAATATACGGTAGCCAGGATGGCATCCAACCATGACAACTTCTCCAATGTCATAATGAAATTTGGTTGGGATAACTTGCCCGTTAGATGGTTCTCCCGGAAATTCACAAGCCGCTTTACCTAGAAAAATAATTTTATATTTATTAAATAATTAAAACGTATTGTTAGGTGATATATATATATTCAATAGTTTTCAGGTAAGTTTGTTAGTTGTTTGGTGTTGAAAAACATTTATTTAATTGAAGTGAGGAAAGAGAAAATGAACCTCTTAAAAAAAAAACCAAACGATGCAAAATGAGCAGTTGAAATGTGGATAGATAAATAGTGGGATCGATAATCAAACCCCATATTTAGTAAATGAATTTCAAAGAATAGGATTGATTATATCAAGTGTCCATTCTTATCGTAGCCCAATAGATAATTTCTAAGTCGCTAGAGATAGACATATAGTTCCAGCTAGAAAAATGTTTTTAGTGACGAGAATTATACTTTGCGTCAATAAATGTATTTCTGAAAAAAGTTGCAGGGTTTATCTAAATCTAAACATTTTCTGCATGATCATCTTATGATTAATTGGATTATTCAGATAAATCAGTAATTTAAAAATTAGTTAAATATTAATTGCTTTATCATTTTCTTGATTATATTCAAATATTTAAAGAATCAGAAATTTAATTTAAGCTCAAGATATATATTTTTTTAAGTAACGAAAAATATTTTATTATAAATACCGTTTTTTATAGATTGTTTTGCATTTTCTTATACTTTTTCCCCTATCAATAATTAGCAGATTTTTAGCAAAATATATGTTTCATTGTATATTATATTAGGAAAAGATTGCACACCTAGAATTTGGAAATATGGAGAAATTGACACGCGTTCATTTGCGCATTTCAGTGGCATATTTAGTGCATCTACTGTTGTTAATAGTAGAAACTTGTTTGAAATGTGGAGTAAGTGAAGAAGAAACAACAAAGTTCTGCAACAAACTTCTGCTTACATTTTGGTGGAGATTGTGACCAAACTCCGTGGTCTGTGCAAATAGCCACTGATTCTCCTACAATCACGTGGCCTGCATTGCAGGTGTATTGCACGAAGTCGCCTGCCAAGAATCTCCCAGTATCCAAAACACGGCCATTCACAGGTGCCACGGGAGGTCTGCAACTTATGGCTGAAATTTTGTTAAAAAAATTATTATAGATGACATGTTCAATTTCTATATGCTAGTTAAGGTGATTTCTTGTAAACCTTTAGATTATTATTTAAGAGTTTTTATTTTTGTACAAATTGTTTGCTTTCTACATTCTGAGTGTGAAAAACTATTCATTTTATGTTGCAGAATAGTATCAATAAGATATTTTTCTGCTGTAATTTCATAAAAATTTGTGGGGGAAAAACAATATATCAAGAAGAAATTGTACCAAATTATATCTTATTTGGAATGCCTTTATTTCTTGATAGATTTGAGAAGTTAAATTTCTTGCATTTTAGATGCCTAAGTTCTTATAGGCTGAACCATGGTAACATGTCAAACCTATCGGAAGTTCCTGAAAATCGAGGTATATGATGAACCTATTTATGAAGAATTGCAGAAAATGAATGTAAATGCATCATTAAAAGTATCTACATTATTGTGATCTGATTTGAAACCATTCAAATCGATTACTCACTTGTTGTATATAATGAATAATTTCTCTTCTAACTCTTATGTTATTTATACATTTTTTTAAAAAAATTTCCAAGTTTTTTCATTTGCTTTTAAAAATAATTCTTCAAGAAACTACAAATTGACTCCCCCCCCTTGGTGATACTATTCAGTACAAGATTAAACAGAAAAACTTACGGTTGCAAGTAGGTGTGGCTTCCGACCAATTAGCTGTCTTCAAACAGTTGAGGAAAGGTGCGCCAGAAAGTTTAAATCCCGTTGGGCAAGAGAATACCACCCGTGTACCATAAGTCCTGTTCCTGGTACTCACGATCAGATGTTTGCTTTCAGAAATAAGAGGCGGACATTTTAGAACTGTTAAAAGATTGGACATCTTTAAATTATTTTTTAATCCTATTAAAAAAGTCAAATTAACAATAAGCCTTTTGTTATTGTGTGGGTTTAAATAGTCCCAAATATTATTTTAAGTATTCAGATCTATAGATATATTTAAAAAGAATTTTGTTTGAGATACATGTAGCCGATAATTTGTGTAATTGCGTTCTTGGGTTTAAAATGATGATGGTGAATGATTTAGAATGATTATGTAATTGATTCTTATGCTAAATTGATTTCATGGAGCTATTCCACATTCATTACATTATTCACCATTGGTCACTCATAACTTTCTACCAATTGTTGATTCAAGTTTCCATTTTCTTTAAAAAAATAACAAAATTCACTAAATTTTCTCTTAAACGACACTTAATTAAAAGGTAATGCTAAGATATACTATTGTTTGTGATCTAAATTCAGATTTATTGAATAAAGATATTGAATTTGATTCGTTCTATTAAAATCTCATTTTGATACTATCCCTATTAGCATAAACATCAAACATCATGTTACAATATCTTCCCGACATTGATCGGCATTCAAAACATCGAATAACATTGTGATCGTAAAGTATTTTGTGCTAATAGTGATGCAAAGTCAATTCCAATATGTTTTATTATATAGATATTGTATTTAATTTGTTTATTTCATGCCTCGTTTTGATGCTATGCAAGGACTTTTAAAGATTTGATTAATTAATCGTATTAATAAACTGCATCAAATAAAAATAATCTTACTTTAAAAATCAGTATTCTAATTAATTTAATTCTTGAAGGATGATCTGTTATTGTAAATAGAAATGGATATTTGCATCAATGAATAATGTAGATTTTATTTTTAACGAGATATATATGAACTGAGATAAACATTTATGAAATGTATAGTTTTTTCTTATATTTAAATGTTATCGTTAATAGTTACAGCAAATGAGTCGTTTAAATGTTATTAAGAATAGTTACAGCAAAAGAAAAATAAACATGAAAATAAAGGAGAATTTTACTAATACCAGCGTGCTAAAATTATCGCACTGTCCACAAGAAATTATAAAATTGGAAATTCTGTTTAAAAGAGTGGTATTTTAAGATCTTTTATTTCTTTTTCGATTTATTTTTATAAAAAATATATGAGCCAGAAGAAATTGCAATGGAAATCAAACTGAAAAATGATATAGAAACGATGTTTTCACATCTTCATTGTGTTAGCTAGCAACGAGTGCGAAAGACATTTTAAATCCTTAAAATACAAAAATCTCATAACATATCTAAGAGGCAATGATGAAATTCAATTTAACCTTTAGGGAATGCAAATGCTTTATAAACACGTATTTCTATTATGCAATGAGAATACACTTGTGAAACATTATAAAGGAAGAAGTTAAATGGCTTTTTTTTAACATAGTCACCCTATAAAAGTGGCAAAATAAGTTTATAAATTTAAAACTATTGCTAAAAAGATGCTTCATAGCTATTAATAGTAATGAAGAATAATGTTTATAGTATTATGGTATTTCTATAATATAGAATAAATCGTTCTAATGTCCAAAAAGAATATAGGGAGAAATAAATGACTAATGGTTCATAACCTTCGCATTTCGGCGCTTCATCTGACCACTGTCCAGATGCTTGACAGGTGATTTCTTCTGGTCCGACCAGCTCGAAACCTTCCATGCACGCAAAGCGTGCTTTGCTGTGCATTTTGTTACCCTCCACGGCCATCACTCGATTATGGTCCACGGATTTGATGGCTGGACAATGGACATCTGAGAGAAAGAAAATGTTAGGATGGAACATATCGAGTCCATCAAGTTTGATATGTTATATAATAAAAATTGAAACTTGAAATAACACAAAAAAGAAAGATTATTTATAAAAATATGCTTAAATATATATATGTAGCGTTATTTTATACATCTTTCGCTAACTTATTAACTTTAACAGTAATAAAAAACAGAAAAATACAAAGGAATACAAAAATGCCAATAAAATATATATGAAAAAATATTTATTTGTATATATTTTAAATTCAAAAATATAAATATATATATATATATATATATATATATATATATATATATATATATATATATATACAGACAGCATAAGATGTTTCTAAATAACTTTCTCTGGTTGAATCAGTTTGCAATTAAAATTATAGAAAGGAGAGAAAATAATATTTTGTATACACAAATTTCCTCAAAAAAGATAACTTTCTTTCATACACAGTAGCTAAGACGGACTACTCAGATATTATTGTTCTTCGTGCCGGTTTAACCAACAAAAAATTGTCTCATTTTTTCTTTATCCTTTTTCCAGTTCCGTGGAGTTAGTCACAATATCAACAAATTTTTGTAACTATTGAATTTAATTTTTCGTGTATTCGCTAATCTAAATTAATAATCAGAGTAATTAATATATGTCACTCATCTTTATTTATTTATTTTTTTATTGCTTTCGAGTATTGTTTTTATTTAATTAATAATGTCTATGAATCTATCGGTTATTTTTCAAAATAGTGTAGCCTTTCATATTTTTACCAGATTTCACAACCCATGTTCTTATAAAATTAGAATAGGTAGTATGTTTATTAATTCAACAAGCGATTCCCAACGCCAGTTGATTTGCAGAGAGGTTGGGACACGGTTTCATCCCAGTAACATCACGGAAAGAGACCGTTTCGGTGGTCCTGGAATTGTCGTCTGGGGAGGCATTATGATGAACGGGCGGACTGAGCTCCACGTTTTCGACAGAGGTTCTGTAACTGGAGATCGCTATTGTCAGGAGGTGATCCTTCCCCATGTGCGTCTGTTCCGAGGTGCCATTGGATCAGACTTCGTTTTTATGGATGACAATGCACGGCCACACAGGACTCATGCTGTTGAGGAGCTCCTGGAAAGTGAAGATATCACTCGAATGGATTGGCCGGCGTTCTCCCCTGATTTAAATCAGATAGAACATGTGTGGGATGCTTTGGGGAGACGCCTTGCGGCACGATTACATCCTCCTGGGAACACCCGACAACTTAAACAGATGCTGATTGAGGAATGTTGGACAATCAAGAACTGTTGGACAATCTGGTGCTGAGTATGGGGAGACGGTGCGAAGCAACCATTGCAGTAAGCGGAGGGCATATCCCATACTAAGGAACATCTGCTTGCTGTTCTTCCTCTTGGACAGACAATCATGTGTAAATACTATGAGTTCAATAAAGCCTTTTTTTGTTTGATTCCATACTGTATGCATTGTATTCATTTCTGCGCAACTATGCTTTCGCCATTCTTTCAGAACAAAATGCTGTATCTCATTTCTGAATTTCATGTCTCTCAGATGATTTCTCGTGAAGTTATGGCAAAAAACATACCTGTTGCTTAAGTTTTGCACACCAGTGTATATACATTAAAGAAACGCTTTCCTCTTTTCACCCATGGTGACTCAATCCACTCGGGCATCTGCTATTTGTGCCATTTTGACTTGCTAACTTCGTTATCTCGTCAAAACAGCTGATAGGCTAAAAAGGCTGCATGATGAACAGAAATTAAAAATACATCTCCAATGTAATTTATAGATTTAAACATTTTTAAGGTTTAATATTGAATAATAAATTATTTTAATTTCAAGTCTAAATAGGTGAAAAAGTAGTTTCGAAACAAAAACATAAGAGAATGACTCTTTAAATTGTGATTTGTCAAAATCCAACAACATTTCCCTCTTAGATTGTGATGTTATCCATGAACGAAAGATTACTACTATATATAGTTCTCAAATAGTAATCTGCAATTTAAATTACAGTTAAATTCTGTTTTTCTAACTTTATTGTTTTAAAACTGGGTGAATTTCGAATGGCACCAAAATATCTATGTAGATTTAAAATAATTCGTTATAATGCGTTTCTAAAAAATGTAATAAATTTCAAATTATCTTTTTATTTATAGATCTGTTTTGGATTGTAAATTGGATTATAATTTAATGCCCATTGTTTAACACTTATGGGAAAACTATTTTCGCTCAAGCATTATAACTTTGATCCATGACTAATTATGATAACGATATTTGAGCTGGCAACCTGCACTTTAGATCATAACAGTGGGGAAATGTTTCAGTCCTATTGATTCAACATGTACCTGGCTTACAAAAACAGGAGAATGTTTGATACAATAAGCGCCGAATTTGCGATCTTCCAGTCCAAAATCCGTGGCTACCAAAACCTTCTCAAAAAGCCAGAAATTTGTTTACGATTCGTAGAATAGTGCAAACTTTTCACGAAACGAACGCATTCACTAATGTGTGAAATTCACGCATATTTGTTATTTCTTACATATTCGACAGTAAGTATTGAGGGAGTTCATAAAATTCTTGTGAAAGATAAAACATTTCTTTAACATAGCAGCAGTCGTCATCAAGCATAAACGTTGAGGTAAAATATCACTTGTCAACACTAAGAATCGATAAAAAGGACAGAAAATAATATATAAAAATGAAAAGAGTGACTTATCATTTATTCATAAATCATTAAAAAGTGAAAACGATATTGTCACTGAAAGTTGTATCAAAATTCTTGTACTTGTATATCCCTACTTTGGTAGTTCAGATCTAACACAAAGTTATTCCAAAATCACATTCCGTATATTCATTGACAATTTTTGTTTTCACTATATGATGACAAATATTTTTTGTTGAGAGCTTTAAGTACGGTTATGTGGCATCTGAAGAGAGATTAAAGAGAATAAGGAACGTTTCGAACCTTTGACGACAATGTTCACTTCGTTGCTGATGTCGTGAGGAGTGACACAGGTGTAGGTTCCGGAATCGGAATCCTTGGCGTAGTAAATGGACAGGCGGAATTTCCAATTCTTCTCTTCAGCTGGAATGGCCCATGCACTTGGGTACTGTCTGAAGAGGGTAAAATCAGATAAAATGAGTTAAAGGACTACTTTTATGAAATAAGTGAAGCTTCGTTAACTTTAAATGCACACGCAAAGATAGTGAGTCATATCTATGCTCACACTAACAGATATTTTAAACACTATTTTGACAAATAAAACATGTTTTTCAGTGGTGATCCGTTAACTTAGTCCATTATGCTCCCGCTCTGAATGACTACTGGTGACCGAATCTTACGGGGGAATTATGTCGATGTCTTCTTCATAACTGACCTGAATGCTCAAAATTATTAGAACATCATCGGAGTTGAAAATTACGATCAAGATCACTCTGCTACTTTCAATGTTAAATTTTTGGGGAAGAATTGTATTCTAGAATTATAGCGAAAACATTATTCTAATTTGAGAAAAAATATCTTGGATAAAAAATATCTACTTGATATCAAAATCATAATCTTCCGGTTTCCTCTATATCATGGCTACTGAAACATTCTCTATGTACAATTCATAGTCGCTATGACCGCCTCATACTTCTTTTTCTCCGATTGCAGCCTATTTAAACAAACATGGTATTTTCTTACCGGATATTTTTGTATAGTTTCATATAAGCTTTTTACCTATGATTCCCGCCTATGTATTAATCCTCTAAACGTATTGGATAAAAAAAATCAATAAAAATTGGCTTAAAAATGCAGTGTTAACTTTTTCTTCTGATAGTTTATCACTTATGGTTTAGGATCTCATAACATCGATGTTTTTCAACTGAGAACATATTACCCGAATTTATACTTTCTTGATAATGAAACTTATGGGACTCTTTAATTCTGCTAGAATGGTGGCTTAAATTGATTTTTCTGCCTATCATAATTTTTTAAAAATCAATCTTGTTTATAGATTTAATAATTTGACAAAAATAACTATGTTCACGATTTTTATTGGTGCGATAGCACACATATAGATACATGCAATAATCAAAAATATGTCTATTATTAGTCTTTATGAAAGTAGCAGCTCATTAAATATACTCTGTAAATCTGAATTTTTTTTCCGGTTTCATAGTGCAGTAAAGAAAATTGAATATATGTGAAGGAAAATATCTCTTCAAGTTGACAATATCTGCAGAATTTTTTACGAATCTATAATTTTGTTGTAAAGACAGAATACAGAATATTATTCATCAAATCTATATCTTTTTATTTATTTATCATATCGCTGCATGACTGTTCTGTGCCAAACACATGGTGACTATAAGTCTAAGGTATAAAAGTTTTAAAATGTTTCATGGCAAGTAACAAAACATGGCTGAAAAGGAAGTTAGAATTTATTATTTATTTTATTTATTACTTTATAAGTAAAAACAAGGAACACTTATATTAATCAAAAGGTAAAGAAAAATAATAATAAAAAAACGTTTATCGATAGTTAACAAATTGAAATGCTAAAATACGTTTTTGAAAAAGAGCGGTAGTATAATCAGTACTTTATATTTTGAAAGAATGATAATTTGCGATTATGGAAGTTCTATTTCAAATTGTAAGAGAGACACTTTTCTTCAACCTTAAATGGATCATCAAAATGAGGAGAGAGAGAGAGAGAAAGAACGAATGAGGACCAGGTTTCTTCTCCTCTCCTCGAAGAAAACTGTCACCAGTTTTCAATGTTCTTGAATGTGTGATGACCCTTAAAATTTCTTTGAAGTTCTTCATTAATCCGGAAGTTCTGTGACCGAAAGAATGTGGAAATGAGATGTTTAGACATTCACTCTCAAAGTGGCAATTCTGAAATTCTGGTCCTCCAGGACATTGCCTGAATGTCAGTATCTTACGTTTCTTTCGAGTCACTTGTACAACTGATTAAAGAAGACAGATTTGCTTCCTTTTCCTCTTCATCAAGAATGCGACTTAGAGCCGAGTGATTTTCATCTCTTCCCTCAACTAAGAACTGGATAGAAGGCTATACTTCTAGATTAAAAAAGAACTACAAAAAGAGAGGAGGAATTGATCCATCGATAGACTAATACCTGGATCGATTATGTCGAAATGCAGCCAAAATTGTACAAAACGTTTGGTGACAAATCAGTCTTGTTTTTTAATCTTATATTTTTTTATGATTTATAGGAGTTTGAAAAAAAAATAACATGGTCATGTTTGTGCCTACTTTCTTGCTTCTAACTCAAAAAAGGTTTGAAACATGAAGATTCATCATTATACCAAGGTTGATTTCGATGAACATGGCAGTTCTTTATTCATCTCGTCTTTTAGTGTCATCTTAGATAAACATAAATGGTATCAAATTTTCATAAAATAAATGAAGAAGAATACCTTTGTGTTGATGTCCATATCCATTCAGGATTTCCAAACTGTCTTTGAAATAGGCAGTCGATGTTAATTATAGTTCCTGGAAAAACGACAACCGACCCATTTTCTGCTAAACCAGCATCTCCAGACACTACATGGTACAAAATAGTTGGAGGAGCTTGCACTACAATGAAAACAAAGATTCTTGATATTTTTATAATATACATTTTCGTTCATATTAATATTTTTCAGCATTTTTCAGAAGAAATCAGTAAACATTTTGGTTAAAACGGTAATTTGAAAGAGTAGCTTGTTTTAAAACGAATATGGCAAAAAATTAACCAGTTAGTTAATAAATTTAATTTTATGCTTTGATTCTAGAGAGAAAAGTATGACTTGTAATGCTACTTAAAATGTTCACCCGAAAATATTTTCTTAAACTCGATAATTTATTCTATAATGTAAAATAAGAAAGTTAATCGAACAAACCAATCAAACTCTTGAGCATAAAAAGTGTGCAGCTTTTCTTCAGAAAATATAGATAAATTGTATAGAGAAATAAATAAATAGTACAGGATAGATAAGTGTATATATAAATAGTAAAACTGAGATAAATAATAAAGGGATTAAGTAAAAAAGGTTTAATATTTGAATTAAGAAATCGACAGATCTGGTCTTTGATTTTTTCTTTAATGATGTCCAGAACTATGAACATAAAAATATATATAAAAAAATTACAGTTTCACTTTTCTTGACATTATATATTATTTCTAAGTTAGTATATTTCACGAAATAAAAATATTATATCATTTTCAAAATTATCAATTGGCCGACACTGTTAAGTGTCCAGAATCTTAAATACTATGTCCAGACCAGCAGATCCTATTTGCGATAGTAATGGAAGAGATTAAAATAATTTAATAGCAAATTTCTACTAAAATAAAAAAAAATTAAACTTACATGAAAAATTTCTGTGCATAGTTGTTGCCACACAATAAGGTAAGTCTGATGTCCAAGATCCATCGTCACATAGCAGGGTGTCATTTCCTACGAATTTGTACAATCCTGGTTCCACACACCTAAAACGGACTTCGGTGTCGTGTGGAAGGGATACTTCTACATCAGGTGGTATGAGACGGTTTTCGTCAGTCACTCCTATTAGCTCAGCATCGGTGAGACGGAGGGTGCATCGGCGCATTATTCTCTTGATTGGATTGCCACCTGAAGTTCAAAGCAATGATTTATATATTAATATTATAAAAAAAATCCACATTAGCACTTTTGCATTTTTAAAAGAAGCGAAGAAGCGTGTTTTTTGCTTGCTGTTTGATTTCAATTTTACATTCTTAGCTTCTAAACATTTCCAGTTTTATTATTATATTATACTATATTTCATGTTTTTTTAATTATATTTTGAAGAAAATAATTACAATTATGGTCTGAATCTCAAGCTTCAGCTCAGTTTATTCTACAAAAGGATCTTGTGCCAGAATAATATCCGCATCAATAATCAATATAGTAAAATCACGTGTAAACTTGATCAACTGTTTATAAAAATATAAATCAATTGAAATCGCTTTAAATCAAATACTTTTAAGTGTTTAATCTAATTAAGATGCCAAGGTCGATCAGCGTGAATATTTTAACTCTGCTGATGCTTGCATACCGTCAGGCTCCAAAAGGACAGTGGTTCTTTTGATTGCAGTATTCTGATTTGACTTGTTAAATTCAAAAAAATTTCCTGAGTTGGAGTTTGAATATGTAGTTATTAATAATATTATTCTCTAATGTAGCATTTGAAATAAAAACAAGAAAAATATTTTAAATAACGAAATAGCAAATTTTTATTAACTTATTATAAAAAGCTTAGAACAATGTAAATGATAGGTCACTTAATCATTTATAAGCTTTATTAATAAACTAAAAAGTAAACTAAACTTATCTGTTTTGCATCAAATTTTAATTTGCATACCTGGTAGATTCATTAAGCAAATACAAATTAAATCATATGATTCCTTAAACATGTTTTCAAAGTTATAATTTAATAAAGTGATTGAATAGCATTTTCGATAGGAGCTGTTGCAATTTTATGAAAATTAATTTTCTTTCTTCGGCTCATTTCTATTAATTTGATAATGCACAATTTAAACACAGATGTACTGAAAGAAAGTGTTGTGAAATACATTCAAAATGTGCTGGAAGTGAAACTAGGAATGAAGTTACCACCTTTGTTCAATTTTACCGAGGCATATCAAATAATACAAAAACTGCAAACATCTTTTCAAGAGAGCATTTTTTTCAATCTTTGGAAACATGATCTGAATGTTTTCTTAGAATATTATTTTTATTTTTAAAAATAATCAATAAAATTGAGTAAGTAATAAAATTATTTCGTAATATCGTCGAATGTATTCTATTGCAGATAAGTATTGATCATAATTTATTTAGAAATGTTTAATTTTAACGTGACTAAAGCTGAAAGTAAAATAGCAATTAACTATTTTTAAAAAGATATCATTTTCTGAATACTAACATTTTATATGTGGCCTTTATATAACACCTAATAAGTAAAGACAAATACTATTTCAGCCATAACAAGATGAATACTTAAAATCCAGCTTTAAAGCTAATCCATAACCAGAAGGAGTGGTCTTCCCAGCATTTTCTCGTACTTTTTAATAAACTTGTTATGCCAGAGGACACCTTACATGGCATTGGTGTGCAATAGTTGCAAAATATTAACTTTTGGCGTGAGTTTAGCATTTTGACAGACATCATTGGCAAGTTATTTGGCGAGTAATTCCTAAATTGCGTTAATAGCATCCAGAACCCGAATTTGTGTTTTAGACACATTTTTCTCAACCGATCAAAACAGCACTTATAGTTACAAATTCAATTGATCAAATTCAATAGATTTAAGTTATTGCGTTTTTGGAATATCGCTTTTACATGTTTCTGAAAGTACAAATGGTCAACCCATAATTGGATTTGGCTCAAACTTTAACAGGTGCCTACCTTATAGACGTCAAATCTGTGCAACGAATTTTATCAATCTAGCTCTCTTCGTTTTGTAATGATCATATTAACTTATATTCGAACAGCCGGACAGACAGACTTGCTCTGAACGGATTCTATTCGAAATTTGATTGAAATCTGAAAATTTTGTGTAATGACCGTATATCGAATTTCAACCATCTAGCTCAAAGCGTCTTTTAGTTATCTTTGTCACAGACAGACAGACATTTTCAAAAAATGTGTTTTTGGACCACCGGGAGGTTTAAAAAGTGGCGAATCGTTAAAATCTCGAGTTTGATTTTTTTTTTATTTTTATGATTACTACACTTTCTCTATATTATGTATATGAGGAAGTAACAGATTCTTGTGAAATATATGTGCAAAGGCGTTATTCCCGATAAACCTCTTTCTTTTGAATTGATTTTCCCATATATTCAATTTTTCTTTAACTACTAATAGATAAAAATCGCTCACCTTCTGTACACATGGGTCCTACCCATACGCCATTCAGACACTGTATTTTGCATTCTCTCTTCTGGCCTCTGCGTCCAATAAGTCCAACAAAATGTATCTCTTGAACGGTGGAGAAATCTGTTGTACCATCGGGAATGAGACTGCCGTTCACGATGACTTCCGGCGCAGAGCAGCCCTCCCTGCTGACAGTTAGCTCTGGTGAGCCTGGATAAAAGAGAATTTGTTCTGGTTCTACCATTGAAATTGACTAAAATGTGAAACTGCAAATAACTAACTATTTATTCTACTGTTTATAAAAATTATTAGTAATTTGATCAAATAAAAATTATAGTTATCAATAACTGAAGTCCGTAGAATATGAAAACATACCCAATGCATCATTATTCCTGAATAGTCCTGAATAAGATCTTGAATATTTGAAAGTTATTAATATTACATAATAAAATTTAGCTTTAAATATCATGTGCAATATCATTAAATATTTTGTGCAATAAAATATCCGTTTTAAAACGAAACCTTTTTAGGAATTCTTTCTTCAGCTGTAAGTAGCACTGAAACAACGTAGCACTTAAAGGTAATGCAATGGCTTATACTTTTTTTTTCGTATTGTGTAATTATCAATGGTTATAGACCATATTAAGGTAAGGAAAGGAATTGAATTCTTTCTTAAAAAATATGGGAAAAAGTGAAAACAATGGATAGAATAATTCCTTTTTCCCTGAACTCGATCCCTTCTTGTTTCGAATGATTTTACACTTATTTGATTGAACTTCAATGAATATTTGTGAATTTTATATTATTTTGACTTATATTGTACGAAAAATGTTTATTGGCAGTTTTCTGTTAAACAGGTATACAATTATAAATCTCTAATAATATATGCCATATCGGGTGTAAATGAACATTATTTGAAAACTACAATTGCATAAAACAAATAATTGAGATTTTTTTAATTAGCTGAAAAGCTATTGCGTCTTTAAAAAAAAGCGAAAATCAATTCTTTAAATATTATGTTTCCTCCGTTATCTAATTAGATGACCCTTTACTTTTTGGGAATGGATTGTTTTCCTAATTTATTTAAGAATCTGTCCATGTTTCTGGAATATGTGCAATTTTTGTGTTGAATTACAGTATCTTTGAATTATTTAAGTTCAGCTTAAAAATCTGAAGACGGAAATTTGATTCATGCGTATGATCATGGCCACATTTAAGGAGTTAAGGAGAAATCGTACTCACTTTGAAATCTTACTATAAAAAAAAGTAAGGGAGATGCAGAACGGTATCTAAATCAACGTGTGGCCATTGTCAAACAACTCAAAATTGATTTACAAGTATCCATCTAGAATTTTTTAGCAATGAATGTGCACATCTTGCTGACAATTAAAAAAAAAGAAAAAATATATAATAAAACCTTGGAAAAATTCATCAAAACTTAAATGAAAAATGTAATTTCATTACCAAGGAGCTAAACAATCATAGCAACTATTTTGAATCATTTAAAGAAATTTTGATCTTTGGATGATGAATTAAAACAGTAAAAAGTTCCGTGGATAGAATTGTCAAGTAATTAGATAGAATTCAAGTAATTCATGGATAGAATTGTCAAGTAATTCATTGTCAGGTAATGAATCATTGCTTAAATGTAATGAAATAGATTTGATTTTGTTTGCTCATTGCGAATGATTAAAATTATATATCATGAGATAGATGGCAATGTTCGTGAAAGATCGATTGATCTCATAATGTGAAAAAATGCCGGAAGTAATGTCGAAACCGAGATAGATGGGAAGAAAAGATTTGCTGATATATGAAAAGACTGTTGCACCATGAGGTGTAAATAAAACGATGAACTCTTATCTCTGCTGTCAGAAAAATTGAGATAAAATAAAAAATCAAGCGATTGAAAAAGGATTTGTAATCACTAAAAAAAAAAGATTTTTTAAATTAAGAAGATTGGAATACATATTTCTTTAAAGACAATCTGAAAGTAAAAAAAAATATTCAAAAAAAGCTTTTCTCTTAGAAGTATAGATGCATTTTTCGTCTTGATATTGAATCTTAGGACTTCGCATTCTCTTAATTGGTTTTTAAACTACTTGAATTACTTTATTTAATTTTCGGTGCGAAATTCTAGAAATTGACGGAGCGATGTTTTCTGTCAGAAAAATAGTAAGAGGTAGTTCCTCAAAATTGTACATAATTATTTTTATAAACTTTGTGTCATTATATAGGAAAACTGCTATGAAAAATAATTATTTTAATAAATTTTGTTTCAAAACTGAAAATAACTGCTTTAATGTAATGTAAAATGCAAAGAAATTTGTTCCTAAACCCAATAATTATAAAAATAATCCAATTGCGCTCATGATTTTGTATAACTTTTAATATAAAGATGACTGAAGAAGTAAGAGAAAAAGTGTAAATATTTATAAAATTCATATATTTTGATTATAATTGTAATTACCAAAGATAACGCAATTGTGTCAGAATTTTGGTTCTGGATTGGAGAATCAAGATAAAATCAGAATGTTTATTTATATGAAATACGTTGGCGGAATTTAGGTAATTTAGATTTAACTAAAACTAACGTCAGGCATATCTCTTAATAAAATCAGATATAAATTTAAAAATTCTAAAATAATATCACCCTAAAAATAGAATTAAATTCCATTATTTATGTCCTCATAGCATTATCGTTATAATGATACAATAAAGAGTTTTACCTGGAGGTAAATTTCCGTGGAAATCTTCGCTCGGGCTGGTCACAGATTTAGGTCGAGTAGTTGGTCTTTTCTTTGGGGGTCCTGAAAACAAAGGAATATTTTCAATATTTGTGGAGTAGCATAGTTTATAATTCACCAAACTGTTAAGTCGTTATTTGTAAAGGAAATCCATGATTATGTGAAAAAATAATCTATCTGCATCTAAAAGTTTATATATTTTTTTCCTCCATAAATTAGTCTAAAATTAGATATACAACAGAACCTCGAATATCCGATCCTCTATCAACCGAGATCTCTATTAACCAATATGGTATAAAAAAAGATCCATATTTTAAATTCATTTAATAAAATCAGCGAATTTTTCACATTTTTTACGATTCGAAGACTTGTCAGAGGTCGAAATCGGAAAGTATTCTTTTATAACTCTAAGAGTTATTTAGAGAAAAAAAAAATCAGTTCTATTTCTAAGCGTTTTCAATAGCGATGAAGACAAATTTCATGCATTTTCATAAGCTGGTATCGTCAATACGTTTTGCGTTGTTTGCTGAATTTTTTTATTATTTTTTTGAATAATCATTGAAAAAATGCTAAGGACACAGCAAAAGTACTTTTTGCCAGTTTATTGATCAATGATGGATCTTTTGACCTTTTGAATCATTTGATGTCACATCTAACGTGTCACATGCATTTTTTTTTCTTTTGTAGCAGTTTTTTAAAAAATTATTGGCCTATAGATCGGTTTATGCATAGTTTTACTAGTGGATTTATTTTTATAACTTCGTATAAATAATTTTAGAAAGCATTATCAGAAGAAAAGAAGTCATACTTTAATAGTTAGCCTCTATTATCCGAATTTTCTGTTAACTAATGTAATTAAAACTCCAAGATGAAATAGAAATTTAATATGCAACTTAGAATAGAAAATGTACTAAACAATAAGTACTTGATCACGTAAGACAGCTTTTACCAACACTTTAATTAAAATAATATTTATTTAAGTAAAATTTTGATTCTCTATATTGTTGTATTAGTGATAACAGAACCTATGAGTTATTCTTTGTAGTATAGTCAGAGAAGAGAAGATAAGGACTACTTTTCTGCTAAAAGCGTGCATCGCCATAGATAACGGATTGTTGCCTGGGGCCACCAAAACTGAGGCTCATTATGGATGAAACACAAAGCCGTTGTTACAATATGTTGCATCTTATCATTCAAATTTAAGAGCTATGCCAGCATTCACGCAAAATTTTTGAAACAAAGTGGGCTTCAAGGCTTTTATAGAATTATGTATGAATATCTGATGGCACAAAATTGTTTGGGCCCTTCGAAATAGTTCTTGCTTATATCTTATTTTTTCCCCTCCGATTAAAACTCGGAGAATTCAGCAAAGATAAGAATAAAAATTTACCGATATATCCAAATAATGATATTTTATTTTAAAGCTACTGTGAAATTAGCAATTTTATTTTTTAAAGAATTCGTTGGAAAAAAAAGGATTTAATCATTAAATTTTTCATCAAAACTGTATTATTTTCAGTAATGTTTTAAAACCTTCCAGCATATTGGAAAAGGACACTAATAATCATTGTTCATTTAATCATCAATAGTGGGGTTATCGCGTCATGTTCTCGGTTATTTAAAAAAAAGGCCAGTTTTCATGTTAGTAGAAACACGAACACACCTTCTATTTATTGACCAATAGAATTCAAAATTTGATGCAAGTCTAGAATTTTGTTTTAAAATCACAATCTAAAATTTGCATAGCTATCTCGTTTATAATATAAAATCAAATAAAAATCCAGCAAGTTAGTTTTAAGTTACCGTGTTCACGAATGCGAGAAAAAAACAACTCAACCTACAGTCGATCCATCAGCAAGTTTCATCCAATATTTGGCGTAGACTTTTGATATTAGTGGTTAAACTTTATGCTAGATTCCACCATTCTAGTAGGCTGGATTTCGAATCATTTGTTTCAGATGGACAGATGGACGGATTGCAGATGGACGGATCGACAAATTTCTCATTCAAAGATTTCACCTAAAATTAGACAGAAACACTTTCGATGCTAAGACCTCATTTCGAATTTTTTCATCTAGCTTATTCTATTTTCGGGGTTATCGTGTTCAAAAACATAAATAGACAAAAATTCCAATATTTTACTTTGGATTCAGAGAGATCTAAAATTTAGAGATTCAGTAAAATTTCGAGGTTGGATCTTTTGATGATTTTAACCTTACAGTGCATCGTGTTTTTAGAAAAAAACCGATATGTGGGAATAGGGATCTAGAATAAGCTTTGAACTAGAAATTGAAAAATACTTGGAATGGATGTTGTATGAATAATTCTTTCATTAAAAATACTATCAAAATATATTTTTTTCATTGAAAAGATATATTATTGAAAAG
Organism: Argiope aurantia; assembly: GCA_026543865.1. Taxonomy (NCBI): domain Eukaryota; kingdom Metazoa; phylum Arthropoda; class Arachnida; order Araneae; family Araneidae; genus Argiope; species Argiope aurantia. Next base: position 352,931 of record JAPMOR010045543.1, on the reverse strand, counting down.
TTACTTTTATTTTTAATTCAGAATTGCTATAATGTCATTAGTGTCACTGAGCTATTATTCAGTTCATAATGTAGCTATTTGGCCGAATTAATTTTTTTTAAATTTCAAGTAAAAAAATAAATAATTTTCCTGTTTTATATACAGTTATTCAAAGCACTTTTTGTTGTAAAAAAATAAGAAATCATGCATTCTAGGGATAATATTTTTCATTCATATAACAAAAAAAAATTTCAAAATGATCAACTTGTTTTGATTCACCTGTTTATAATTTTTTTTATTATCATTCAAGATAAATATAACCATAATAAAGGGTGTTCCAAAATTAATGCAAAAATTGAATTTGCCACCATTCGTACAGTCAAGTGTTGGCAACCCTATTAAAAACCATTTGACAGCTGATAGTTTAGGGTTAGTAAAAATGGAGCGTTACACGATAGAACAACGTGTTTTCACTGTCGAACAATATTTCAAAAGTAATGAAAGTCTGGCAGCCACAGTTCGGAAATTTGAGAATTATCCCCCTAGATCGTGTGATTTAACACCATTGGATTTCTTTTTATGGGGTTATTCGAAAACAAAAGTCTATGCCAACAAGTCCACAAGCACGCGTGCATTGAAAGAGGAAATTCAACGCTTCATCAATAAAATTCAAATAAATTTATGCAAAATGGTGATGGAAGATTTCGACAAAAGAATGCGCATGTGCCACCAAAACCGTGGAGGCCATTTGCCCTATGTGTTATTTCGTACAAAACCCTATCTTGTTTACTTTACGATTCAATAAAAATATGACAATTGAAGGGAAAAAAACTATGCTTTTTATTTAATTCAGATCTTTCGTTAACACGTTGTTCTATCTTGTAACGCTTCATTTTTACTAACCCTAACTATCAGCTGTCAGATGGGTTTTTTAATAGGGTTGCCAACACTCTACTGCAAGAATGGTGACAAATTCTAATCTTGCGTTAATTTTGGAACACCCTTTATAATTAATAATAAGAGACATTTCTACCTTATACTGGTTATATGAATAAGCCATCATGAGATAACACCGTCTCTTGTTTTTACTATTCTAAACACAATCAAGAAATGATGAAGGAGATGCCTATATAAATTTACAAAGATAAAGAACAATTCAATATTTGCCGATAGAAATGTTTCATCTCGGAAATAGAAGACAGTTCGAAAAAATAATAATAGCAACTCCTGCCTTGAATATTGAAAAATCAATATGCTCTTATACATTGCTGTTTCAATAAACTAGATTGAAGTGAAATCGAAAGTTTATAAGGTATCATTCTGATTGAATTCCGAAGCAAAGTAACAGGATAAATAAATCCATATGCTACCTTTCAATGTTATATTTCCTTTGAGGATCATGATTTCCTTTGCAATATCTTTAGGCCTTTTTCTTTTCGGGTTCATTTTGTTTTTTGGATTTCACGAACATGGCAATATGGAATATATCTTCACAATTCTTTGAAGTTAAAAATATTATTAAGATATTTCACAGATATCGATTTTAATGTCTGATTCTGATTGATAATGTTTTGTTTAACACATGCATTCTTAAATATTTCACAACTGATGTGGTGCGAATAATAAATTGGACAGAATAAGTTGGATTTTTACTACTAATAAATGACAATATGCGTGTATGCTGGCGCTAAATAGGCTTGACTATTTAACATACAGCAATAAAATCTTGTACAAAGACGTTTTGAAGGTTAGAATTGTAAGCCTCGGAGATTTTTTTTTTTTGAAATTTTAGTTCATTAAAAAATAAGCGAAATGGTTTTCTATCATAATTATTGGAAAAATTATCATCTAAAAAGATTTTTACATCATGTTAATATTTAAAAGTTTGTCTTTTTAATAATATCAATCTAACTATTGGAAAGATTTTTTTGTATGATTTTTAACAATATATTTCATTGTTGCAATGAAATTCAAACCGTTTTCATTGTTTCATCAATGAACTTTCACGTGCATTCTTTTCAGATGTTGAAAGCTAAGGAAGGAGGATTCCATTTATCATTTGGTTCAATTATATCGAGATCAAGAAAGTGAAGTTACAGTACTGCGAAAACAGCATACAATTATAGAAGATAGGTGTCTCTGACAATTATTATTTTAAAGGTGCAATGATGTCATGGAATTAAATTTCATTAAGAAGATCATTTAAGACAGTAAATAGAATGGGTGCGAGGCTATTAATATAGCACGTCTTTAATGTCTATCACAATTTGATGCTTAAAATATTTTGTTGAGGAATCTTGAATAGGTAGAAATGCATAAGAAATTTGATTGAAATTAAATGCAACGAATATTTCCGGCAAACCAACTGATTTTTAGAGACGACTTGTTATACACAATTTTAAGCATTTTCTCCTCAAAAAACGAATGAAAAACTATTTTTGGCCATGACAATCTTTTGTCGAAAAGTATAGGTTAGTTTAAGATTTATTAAAGTTTACTTTTGTATCAACAAATAGTTCAACCACTTTATGGATTTGGTTTCAAATCTGACATGTATCTACATTTTAGAGGTTAAATCTATGTATTAAATTTTATCCATCTAGCTCTCTTCATTTGGTATTTATCATGTTAACTTATATTCAGACAGAAGAGTAGACAAATTTTCTCTAAATTGATTTTGTTCAAAATTTCACAGAAATCTACAAATTTGGTGTAAATACCACATAACAAATTTCATCCGTCTAGCTCAAAACATTTTGAATCATCATATTTACAGACTGACAGACATAATTCCGAAAACGTGTTTTTTGGAATTCTGATGAACGCGAAGATTCGTCAAAATCTCTGTCTGGGAGTTTGGACTCACACTTTCTCTTCATACATCTGACAGTGATAGATTAACGATTTACAGTATGGAACTCACCGAAGATAGTCTTTTATTAATCAACATTAGAGTCCCGTTTTCAATGCTTTCATGTAGTGGTCTTCTATTTGCATAAGATATTGCATCAGATACTTTTGATGGTTCAGCTTCAAATGTATAAAATTACAAGAATAAGAAACAAATATAAACAGAATCCTCAGTATTTTCAATTTCTAATGAAATGATTAGTAAATGTAATGACACAAAATTGTAAGTTTCTTGAAATTATTTATATATTATTTTAAAATATTCCGATCAAAAACATTTTACGAGTTACAATTGAAACTAAACAGGATCAAAAATAGTTTGAAAGTAATCTAAAATACTATTACAGAAAAAACATTCTCTCTGCTTTCTTTAAAAAAAAACAGAAACACAATTGTAAAAATCGAAATTAAATCATTCATTCAAAACAATAGATACCAAAAACTATTTCGCGAACAGAACAACCAAGTAAAGAAAACCAAACTAACCCACTAAAATAAAAATAAAAAAATAAAAAAAATAAAAAAAACGGGGGAAGGGAATTGTGCGATATTTAAATAAGTTTAAAATGTGTGTTGCCTTATCGTGAAAAAATGGTTGATAACCTTGGTGCTACTCAAATGGGTACAGACGCATTAGATTCAACAGCTAATACATCACCACTCAACAGCCATATCGTTCGTCTCACCTCAGATTCACTGGAGGGAAAGTCTGTAGTGAATAGCTTATAAACCAGTTAACAGCTATACTACCCGAGCAATTGCTTTTGTATTGTGGTCATGACACTGGGCTGCGAACCACAAAGTCCCAAGTTCTATCCCCGCTCATATCAATTCGCTACAAGTCTATGAATATTCCGCCAAACACCGACAATGTGGAACAAATAGCTAAGGTGTACACAAAGAGCGTAACTTGTAGACATTAATAACACTAGCAGAAAGTAAATCGCTAATTAACTAACTGCACAGCACAATACTTAGCAGAAAATTACTGAAAATTTATCTTCCCCTCAGAATAACATTCTAAAAGGAGAATTCGTATTTATGTGAGTGCTTAGTATAATCTCTATGATAAAGTGTGAAATTTTATAGAAAGATGCACAGAATCTCAACTCCAAATAGAGATATTGACTTAGTTCTTGCATATTCAAAAGCCTTCCCGTTTGTTGGCAAGATCAGGAGCCTCTGACTTTTCATCTATTCAGTTAAATAAAAAATATTTGAAAATCTCCTTTTACAACAAAGATGCTATCACTGCAGAAAGTGAAGATTGAAAAGTGTTACAGATTCTTAATAGTGTTATTTTCAAGGTAAAGAAACCTTCCATTCCACGACTCCATCTTATTTATAGATGATAATTCTTCGGATAGTTAAAAATATCCTGCAGGAGGAAATCAATAAAGTTGTTATTTTCAGAGATTTTTAACATAAAATATCCAAAATCTGCAATTCCATATCATTTTTCTCTCAGAAATCTTATTTGTAGCAACACGAAAAGGAACGTGTTACATGATGGGTTCTGTTTCGGCAGCAATAAGAATGTTCGATATACGCTTCGATTTAATCTTACCGTTTGTAGGTAGAATGCAGCAGGAAAAGTTGCCGATGGGTATAGATGCGATGAAGATCTCCATGTTTATTTCCTAATCGAAATCTCCTGCCCCACAGCGAGGGGAACTGTTATTAAGTTACTCAGCAATTGAGTCAACTGTGAAGTAACTTGCTAAATCGATATCAATTTCCAGGAGATGTGTATCTTTTTTCATTATTTGATAGAAGTATGATGGATGTTAATTGCAACAAGCATTTTTTTAAACCATAAACCAGCCAAACTTGAAGAAATTATTTGGTTGGAAAGTATTTCTAAAGGACATACGTTTTAATTCTAGAAAAACTTTTATTAATGTTAAGCTAATCTAATTATTGCCAGAAATTTAACCCATCAATTAAGAATAATTAATAATATTTTTCACGCATACATGAACTATCCTTTTTCTTTGAGTTAAAAACTATTTTATAATTCCAAAGTCTTTTTAACTCTTATCTATGCTTGTATGAGTAATATGGAGAAATTACTACAATCATCAAAAATAAAAAGAAAAAAAAACAATTTTTAGATTATGATGGATTTCTATTCGATAAATCTCCGAAAATTAATTATGGCTGACTACTTTCGAATATTTTAATTCAAAAACGAAATGATATTGACGCCTGATATTTGATCTGCAGTTTGAAGCACAGAATTATAGATTTCTGACAAATTGGAGAAGAAATACGTATAAAGTGTGTGTGTCTGTCCATGCACTAAGGAACAAAATAACCTAGTAATGCAACGAATTTGATGAATAAACGCAGCTATCGCTGCTGCAATATGTGCGGTACACGACGGCACTAAATCAAGAAAGGTGCCGAGCATTATCTTTTTAAAAAGCTCTAAACGGAAAAATTATTTTTATGTAACATTATTAATTTTGGTAGCTAGAACAGAGAGATAATTTTAAAACTTAAAACAATTAAAATTTATATGAGATCTACTATGTGTCAAGAGAGATTGACAAATCTTAAAATTATTTTTATTGAATGCGAAATTTTGCAAAATTAGATATATATTTGCTTATAAATCAATTTGCTAAAAACAAATTCCGAAAAGTTCGATTTTTTAAATTTAACTCCTATCATATGTTATGTTTAATTTATTTAAAACTGTTTAAATTTATTTTTTTATTATATAAATGTTACAATGTTAACGTGATCGATGACAGTTTATATGAAAATAGATTTAATATAATTTTATGTTACTAGATATTAAAATTCTATATTATTTGCTTACCTGCATTTCTAAATAAACATCTCTCTCTAACTATATATATATATAATGCATTTCGAATCCTGTCGACTAAATAATATGTAACATATTTTTGGTTGAAACAGAGTGCAGGTTGAAGACATGGACGAGATGTTGTATTTTTAATTCCGTTTTATTCTCTCTCGGGAGGCAAACATGATTATTCACAAGAAGGCGCAGCGCGGCACACAAACAGAAGGCAAAAAAGGCCGAACAAATGATCACCAGCCTTATCATAGTATTTCCTGCCACGTGCCGCTGGAATGACTTTTGACAACGGCAAAAGTATCACTTTCATTTGATACGTAGTACTGATGGCGCATTATTTTTACAAAGGGATTAATTAAACCGAAAGTGGAATTGCATCACGAAATAAGAGAATATTTTTAGAATGAAGTTACTATGGGTTAAATTTAACATATTAACTATGTAAATTAATTTGTTTTTAATTGTAAGATGTAAAGGATAAGCAGAATATTTGGAATTGAAAGTGTTTAGCATATTATTTCGCTTTGCTTGCAGTGTTCATTTTTTATGCCATGAATATATGTGTAGTTTTTCAGTAAAGGTGTGTGAGTGTAGGTTTTAACAAAGAACAAAATGAGTTCAATTATGAAACTTTATCAATAATAAAACATATCATGATACAAATTATTATGAATGTGATAAAAAATGGATTTGAAAAATAAAAGATCAAATATGACGTTTCAGTTCTTTTTTTTCCCCCACCAGTTAGATCAATAGCTCACTTCATTAATCTCAATCAATAAAGGCACATGAATTTTTTTTTTATCAATTCAGGTATCGTCTTCATCATCTGACTCCGAGGAATTTCGAGATCCGTCTGAAAATAGTTAGTGTTGCTTCAAAAGGGAACATTGACGAAATCAAAACTATCGTCTCAATTTTAACATCGGATATACATTAAAGACTAAGGAATGAGCTTAGATAGTGAATAAAATAAGTGTACATTTATAATATTTATAAATGATTAATATTATTTTTGATATAATTGATTAACCAAAATCATATCTTCATTTTCTATATATAATCCTTCAAAGTAAATTCTTTTATTCTCCTTGTAACTTATTTTACCTTAAATAATTCAATTTTTTTTCTAAATATCAGATTTATTTTATTCAGTAATACTTTTTCAGAATACTCCGCAATTCGAAATAAATATAAAGTGTTATAATTTGAATAATAATTGAATTACAAAATTTTGATCTATCTGGATTTAGAAACCCGATTACATCAAACTTTAAAAAAAATTATAAAATTTTGAATATTCTCCATATCAATCACTATTATTTAAAATTAATAGTGTTTTATAACGGACAGACAAAACAAACATAAAAAGAGTTTTATAAAATAACAGATATGAAAACGTGGCAGATAATTATGCATTTAATGCCAAAATTATTTATATCAATATCGCAGTCATTACTCAAACTAACTCTCCAAGTAAGCAAATAGCAAACATGAAACTAAACATTGAATTGCTAAAAAAATTAGATCTGCCTTCACAGGAAGAAACCTGTTGCTGATAAACAGTCCTACATAAAGGATAAAGCTAATGATATATATTGGAGAAATCTTATTCATTATTATGTAAGGATATTAAGAAAATAATGCCCAATATTTCATACATTTCTAATAGATCAAAACTAATTTTCTTTTTTTCTTTATTTTTTTCACATCAGTATTAATTGTAGGTGAATTTGTGATAGATGTTTTATTTTTTTTTATAAAAATATGATTTGTTGACAGTACTGAAATCACAATATAGGTAAAAAAAATTCCAATATTTAATAAAATTTTAAAATGCTAATTTTTGAAATAATAGTGATGTTAGCATTTTGAAATTTTTATATTATGAGGCATTTCAGTGTAGGCGTATACTAAATGTGTATTCTTGACTTAAAAGTATAAAAGTGTCGAAATTAAATTATAATGAAATAGAAATTTTTTCTATAACAAATTTCTGTGAGATTAAGATAATTTGATCAGAGTTTAAAAAAAAAAGTTGAGATAATAGTTTTTGAAAATTCAGTTGAATTTATGATTATTTTTCATCATTTACAGAAAACAATATTTAGATAAAAATAAAATTTTATTCTATTTATTCCATCTGTTTCAAAAACAACATTTTAAACAAGAAACTATCTCCGCTTTAAAAAGTTATATCTATTTGAAGCATTCAAAATTTTTTCTGACGTTCATTTTATTTTAACAAAATATTTGATTTTGATTGATTTATAATAAATGTAGAACGTTTTATTTAAACGTTAAGGCAAAACGTTAAACGTAGGGTAAAAGGTTAAAGGTTAAATTTAGAAGGCAAAAATCACGCTGCAATGTTTTGATATTACTTTTTTATATGCATTAGTTTTAATATTACGATTGTCTGGTGAATTTTTTTCCATCGTTTTGTTATTTTCTTGATTATTTATTTATAAAAATGAAATTTTCACTTCTCAAGAAATATATTTCAATAAGAGAAAACGTTCCATTTGCAAAAATTGTGGTGTTCTAATAAGAGTAACAAATTACAAATGAAGTACGAAACCACTCGAATCAAATGAAAAAAAAATATGCAGTAGAAGCAGAAAAGAATTCATTCGAATAATAATGCACAAAATAAGAGACAACATGATTTTTTAATAATCAAAGTCTGTAGACAAAATTATAAATAAAGAAAGCTTAAATTAGAATATAAACTATAAAAAAAGAGGCAAGTGAAGACAAAACAAAAAAGAAACTCTAGAAAGAATAAGAACTTTGAATCAATTCCCAAATAAGAGGTACGCATTACTAAATGATATTTAGAGCTTTGAAGTTGATTCATGAATGGAATAAAAACAAAATTGTGAAAAAATGATTATATTTTGAAATTTTTTTAATAAATTAAAGTCAATTCATGTCGTCGAGATGCAAGTCAAATTTACCTTGACTATTTAAGCTAGGAATTCATTGAAAATCTTATAGAAGTAATAAAAAAATATATCAAACACAACATAAAACGACGTATAGTTATTGTTTGATGACAATTTTTAGATAAGTTTGGCATGCCATTGTAATATCACACAAATATCCTTCAAATTCCATTTTAATAGAAATATTCAAAAGCTATAAAACTAAAATAAATTGCTTAAAGTTATTTATGTTTCGATTGAGAATTTTTAAAATTTGTTAATTCATTATCTCTGAAGTTCATTATGAAATGAACTTCCTTTAGAGAATCACTTCTAGACAAGAATATTAATGTAGAAACCCTAATGTATAAATTGTATTTTTCAATTTTTATCATTATTTGAAAACACTTTTCACTGATATTTTAAATTATTTTGCAAAATATAGATGATGGAAATTGACTTATTCGAAACGCACAGCATCCGAGTAAAAAAGTTTTAAGAATTAAGAAAAATATCTAAAAATAGGTACAATAAAACAATTTTTATCTAATAATAATAATATTTTTTACTATCTAACAATTTTAATAAATAAGAAATAAATAATTTAAATAAATAAAATAATATTAATGATCACAAAATTTTCCGATAATTTAAAAAATAATAATTAGAATAAATAAATAATCTTAACAAGAAAATAATTTGAATAAACATTATTCAGAGCACTTTAAATATAATATTTGAACAATAAATTAACACCAACTATATTAAAAGATTTTTAGAGCAATATTTTTTTCCCGATTGAATACATTGAAAATAGTAAAGCCTTCAAGTGAATTAAGAGCATTATAAAGTTGTTCACTTCAGTAACTGATATTGCAAGATTCTGACGTATATAACTCACAAAAAGAATTCCGAAACACAATACATTCTTTAATTCTTTAAAATTTTATTAGAATTCCTAGTTTTGATATCGAAATAACGAAAATTAAATAGAATTGTTGATGATACTTTAACATTATATCAATAAAAATTTCAAGCGACTAGAAAAAGCATATGATCTGCGTACGAATTCGAATCAATCAAGATCCGTGTATTATATATATAATGTATAATACATGGGTCATACCATGAATTATATTATATATAATTTCAGCCAATTTTTTCCTCTGGCATGCATTGAAAGAAGCCATGAGATTACAAACCAAAATTAAAAATGAAACTAAGTCAAGATATGAATAACATTTTTTTACTCTCTTTCAACAAAACTTCATTAAATTAACTTGAATATTCACGATATTTCAAACACAATTTTATTTGCTTTTCAAATAATACCGCATCTTGTGCAGCAAAAATGAGCAACAAGATAGAAATAGACTGAACATATTGAAAGTTTTGTTGTTTATTTTAAATATTACTATACAAAAAGAATTTTTATTTCTCATATGATCATATTCTTCGTGGATTAAAATATATAAAAAGATAAGAATTTTTTTTCTCATGGATTCAAATTCTTTATGGATGAAAATATACTGAAAACAAGTTGACTTCTACTCAAATTGCTAGTATTGCCAACGGATACAGATTAAATTACAACTCCCAATTTTATATGGTATATATAGAGAAAAATTCTACATTGTTAAAGGTCAAGGATACGTTAGATGAAGATGAGTCCGAAAGATTCTATTTCAGAACGTCATTTGTTTTTATTTTATCGTCTGAAAGATAAAAACTTTCTGCTATTTTTCAGCATTTTTCTCCTAGTCAGCGATTTTAAACGAAAGCCAGCGGTTTTGTTTATTTATTGATATTATCGATCTCTGTAAACAATAGAAGAGCGAAAGTTGAAACCCAGAGATTGCCGTTGTTGTAGTTATTATTACTAAAAACGGTAATTTATTTTGTTCCGTTCAGGAAACGTTGTCAGCAACCATTAATCTTCCCCTGATTTCAAAAGTAACAAGAGGAAATCGATTTCTAGAGCAAATGGAAAAATCGATTGAAAAAAAAGGTTCTCCCACAGAGAAAAGTGTCGTATTAAAGTAATTTTGAAACCCTGTTAAAGAATATTAATAAAATAAAACGAAATGAAAGCCATTCAAAAGGTTAAATTTATATCCATATTCGAGTTTAATGAGCCAGCGACAAAAAGGTTTCTTTGATTTATGGCGGAAATGAAAAACTTGCATTACGTAATGGCCCTTACTTAATTATATTAGCAGGGTAATTTTACTGTTGCGGCGTGTTATAAATTATAATAAGAATTTTAGCGGTCCGTCTTTTTATTATTCGTTTTATTGAAAAACAAAACTTTCTGTCGACGGAGAAAATGTGCATTTAAAATATTATAAATGGGTTGACTATTATTTTTTTTTATGAACAACTTCTGGTTCAACAGTTTGGACACTAGAAATTTTGTTTTTTAAATAGCGTTAAACGTATAAATAAAAGCAATATTATTTTTTATTCAATTTTTATTGAATTAGTCACATTAGTTACATTTAAAATTTTAATAACGAAAGAAAATTTTTGTGTGATTCGATAAACTGAAAATTATTTTCTGCTACACTCGAAAGTAAACTGCCTGTTTAATCTAATAGGCAACATATAATACAAATTGATGATATTAGAAAGCAGGTGCTTAAAAAAAACTACATCTTTCAAAACAGCAAGTTACTAATAACTGTTCTCTTTGAAGTTGCTAGTTAGAAAACTGCTATCCTTTATTTTATTTTATTTTTCTACTTGTCGTCTTCGTCGTTCAATTATTTTGGAATACTTATTATTGTGATTAATTTCTATTCAAATCCTATGCAGGATTTGAGACATCCCTTCACGAAGTCCTTTTAAGAATCGAATTCTAGTAGTCATTAATGCCATGTTAATTTAATAGCATATCTCATGACATAATTTATCTTTTAATTGCATGTTTCTTCCTGCGGCAATATAATATATATTTTTTATTTTTCTATGCAAACCGAGCAGAGAATAAATTGAAGTTTAGCTTTCAGTAATTATTTTAGTTTGGTTTGGTTTAGGGGCACCAAACCAAATCCACGGTTGAAATCTTAAAAGATTTTACTTATTATTTGCACAATTTCATAAAACTCCTGCAAGTATTTGAAGAAACAATAAAAGTGGCTGGGATTTCATTACAGCTATGAAATTTATTATTCAAAATTTTTCAAAATTCAATGACAATTAAATTGATTTTATTCGAAAAGACAAATTTTGAAACTTTAAAATAATGCAAAAAAAAAAAACAATTTTATACAATAACTAGCTCGCTTTCTTTCGCCACCCCCAATGTTTGTCACTTCCTGTTAGCAAGTTTTTAAACTGCTCTGACCATTCGTTCAACTTTGGAAGTTTAATCTTTCCAAAATGCTAATATGTCCTAATGGATGCATATTAATAAATATATATTAATATTGCAAATCAGGTGGTCTCAAAGCCCCACAATGAGAATATTCTTTAATCACCATATCACCAATATATAAAATATTGATTGAACTCAATAAAACAACTTCACAATTAGCTTTTCTTTACAAACTGACAGATTCTCTTTCGCATTCTTTTTCATCTGATATCACTGGACGACTCATTACTATTTAAAAAACAATGCAGGGTTAACACGTGTATTGCTTAGGTCTTTAGACCTTTGTTAGCATAGAGACGAAAAATTTCCGTTACCCGAAAAAGGTAAATAAATCGGAAAGCTATTCATTAATGTTGCCACAAACGGTATTCTAAAAGCAGAATGAACAAATAATATTGTTTTAAACTCATTTGCTGCTAATTAAAGTTTTACTTTTCTTTTTCTGTCATAATTTTGCAATCAAGTGCAATATAAATACTTACTAAAATAGAATAATAATTTCATGAAATATTTCAAATAGTACTGGTAAAACAAACTTCAAATATCACGGGTCAGGTGATTCTTTACCAATCACAAAGCGAAAAGAATGCAATAAAAATAATTTTTTTATGTTATAGAAATATAAGTTTTTTGGAGCTATCGTGGAAAACGCAAAATTCGTTTATTTTTAATAATTAAAATTCTAATTAAAACTTTTTAAAAATCGCTCAGTCATAACTTCTAGCTTCTAAAATATATCTGGCCACATTTGACAACTTTAGATCAAACGGTCTCTCCTGTATAGCGCCAGTTACTTCTTCCATGTTATTAGTAGTAATTTATTTATTTTTGAAAAAGTGCCATTTTCAACAACTGGAGTTTTTTATTATTTACTATTTGATTAATTAAATACCGTAACTTTCTAATAAGTCATTTCATAAATACCACTTTACCTTTCGAATTTATTCTAATGCAAAAGGTTTTGTTGCAGCATTGCAACACAGGAAATGAAACAAACGAATGATTGCTTTTCATTTGCGCAAGAATTGAAGGAAGGAAAAATAGATTCATTCGACTTGTCAAATTATCCATTCAGGGTAATCATCAGGAGGAAGTGCAGTCAATAAAAGTGTCCGGTCCGCAGTTAATTCAGATTAATGAGTTGCTCCCACTGCATTATTTATGCGTTTAACACCATCCATTATTCTTTCGGCTTTCGAACATTTCTGACTGAACTGAAACCATTAAAAGTTTAGTCGTTTGTTAGCTTTCGTAAAAGTGTGTTGAATGCAAATAATTTGTTCTAGAGCAGAGTCTTTTTGAAATAGAAAATAATTAAATTGAAACGAAACAAGCTATAAAGTATTATTTGTAACATCTATATGATTACATTACCAATGGCATTTTAATAGTGTAATTGCTTCTATTTGATTTCATTGGTTGTATTTTTAATAGGCTTAATTTTATTGTTAGTTCTTTATCATTTAGTAATACTAACCGTCTTTAGCGAGTGTCTGATTTTCTGTGAAATTGATTGCGAAAAATGTCTGCTAATTTTTTACTCTCTTGTGTACGAAATCCAGTCAAACCTTGCTTAACAACCACCTCTCATAATAAGTAACTGTTATGCGAGCGAAAAAAAAATGTAAATAAAGGCTCGCTTAAAGAAAGATATTTCGCAGAGGAAGTGACAAGAAGACGCAGTGGCATCGCATGCTGGATTGGCTTGTATCAATTTTTGTTAGGCTCTTGTTTGAAGAGAACCCTGAACTTTGAAGCTCAATTCCCACGTTCCTAAGCCTATTTATGCCAAATTTAATAATTTGAGGTCTAATGGTCTTTCTGTAGAGACCAACACTCAGACAGATATATATTCTTCTTTATTATTAACAGAGATAACCCTTTAATATTGAGAGTTTCCAATTGATTGCTCTTAAATAAATTGTTAGAATATTTCAAAACATTCAAATAAAAAAGAGTAAAAATTTAGTCACAATTTTTTAAATTAAATTTAGAGAAGAAAAGTTTTACTAAACATGCTTAATTAGCCCATTATTTTATCATTTAAATCTTTTACTACTCCCCAAATAGCGTAGTATCAGAATTAACCCATTTTCATGGTTGATACTCGAAAAGGGTTCTTATGTTACTATTTTTTTTTTTTTTGCAGCAATTTCAAAGGAATTGAAAATATTTCTTTACATTTTTCCTCTTTCAAATATTATCATATTTTAAATGGAATATGTTTATTATACAGACATTAATTACTCAAATTTTATGTCTGAAATAGTTTCACAAAAAGATAGATTTTTTCTAAAAAGTATTTCAGATAAACACAATTTTATAAACACACTTTTTTCATTAGTGAATAAAATTATAATTTTATTTTGATCCTTTTCAATTTATTCATTTATATTTCTTACTATAAATATAATATGGAATTTTTTTAAATAACTGTTTTCTCAAATTCACCACCAGATGGCGCTACTTGTACAGTATCAAAATTTTCTTAAATTAATCGATAATTAAATTTTTGAAAATGTTAAAATAAGAGTATTGTCTTGAAAGATACAGAAGAGACAAAATGTAACAGTCTAATATATGAAGAGAGAAGTAAAAATTAAATAACTAGTATTAAAAAAATTGAAATCTACTATCTGAATTTTCAAGTTATTGTGTTAGAACATTATCTTCTTTTAAGTCACGTGGTTTCAAACCGACAGAAATATGATCGAAACACGCGAATTTATTGAATTAGTTTACTGCAGATTAAAAGTGTAAAGATTATGAAATAAAAGCGAGTGTGAAAATCTTACAACTGAGTTAATGATTGTAAAGATAAAAAACACGCAACTCAATATTTTGATGGATGACTCTATAGCATTTAAAAAGATTATTTCAGATAGTGTATCAAATTAAAAATATTATTAAAATTAAGTGAAAACTCTACACATATGAAATTGATATCATCACAAAGGTAATTTTTAAAGTTTTGTGATAATACAAAGCTATTTGTTCGAAGATAATTGTTTTGGAAAATACGAACATCAATTTCCGTAGGGAAGTGATAACGATTACAATTAGGCTTTAGAGTAATGTACAGTTGCCAAAGTTGAAATATTTGGCAGCGATTCCTCTCCAAATGTAATCTTAATTTTTTATTGCAGCCTCTAAAAACCTTTTGTTATCATTTCTGGTATCCATCTAGGGTGGCAATCTTTAGGCGAGTTTTTGGAGATTTTTGACCAGACAGTAGAATCGGGTACATGGTGGACATTCGTGCCAAGTTGTAACTTTTTGTTAGCGATTAGTAGCCAAATGTGACAACATTCTTTATCATTTTCTAATAACCCTAAAAGCGAAAAATTGATGCATCGAAAAAGATAAATCGCCGATTTTTTGCCCGTGTATTTTGAGGTTTCAAAAACCCCAAACCAAAGCAACATCATGTTCTCACATGATGATACTCAATTTCACCTTTAGAGACGGAAAACAAGTAAAGTCATGTAAAAACACGAGAGGAAACATTATTTTATGTAAGAATTTTCTGAAATCTATTGATAATTAATTTACAATTAAGTTTTGAAAAAATTAAATTAGTATGTTGTCATCGAAAATATATGAAGCGAAAAATTTGAAAAACTCTTGCACATCAAAAAGGGAAAAGGGAGTGGAAAACTGAAGAAGCAATTTTATATTTATGGACAGCAAACAAATCAAGTTAAACAAAAATGTCCAAGAAAACTAAGAAACTAATTCGTATATGTATTTTTTGAGACTGACTATCCAAAAGCAATGCATTTGGCTACATTATAATATAATAACCTTTATTATTTTCTAGTCGATTTTAGCGACCAACCTGGTCGATTTGTAAAGTCGAAAGTCGAAAACGTACATTACATACTCTCTCCAATGTACATTCTTTAATTATAGACTAATCACATTTGGAGGCCTGCTGGTTCGAGGGAACAATGAAGAATTCAATTTCCAACAAATCTTTTGTACATGTCATGATTCCCCCAGAATAGAAATTTTAAGCAAGAAATTCTGACAGAACTGTATTATTTTAACCATGTTACTGTTATTCTATTCATTGTGTATGTGAACCTTCCTAATGAACTCAAATCCCATGGCATCAGAATGCTATTAAAGATGTAGCTGTACGATTCATCTATCATCTAACTTTCCAGATTGACTGCAACTTTACTTTCTTATTTCTCATGTAAACTGCATAATTATTAAAATGATTACTTTTTCATATCTATCAGAAAGGAAGAAAACATGTGTTTAATTATTAGTTGAAAAAATGAAAAAAGGTTGACTTTCTGTGAAGCAGGGACATCATTGTTGAAAGTTATTCAAAAGATAACTTTTGAAAAATGTCAAAATTCAAAAAAAAGTTACTTACTCGAGAAATAAATTAATATCATTAAAAATATAATTTTTAAAATTTCAGAATGGTAAAATTACAATTTTTGTAGGTAATTTTTTCTGATGCTATCGCGGGAAAAAGCCTAAATCTGGCTTAATCTTTAATTTCTCAAAATTTCAAAAAACCGTTCTGAGTTGCACATTCTCGTTCTTCAAAGCATATTTGCCTTAAATTTGATAGCCCTAGGTCAAACGGTCTGTTTTGCAGAGAGACAACACACACACGCACAAATGAATCTTTTTTTTTTTTTTTTTTTAAAGATTTTATATTCCTTAAAAAGGAAAAAAAAAGTTGTCGTCTTAGAAAAATTTGGCAATTATTACGAAAGAAATTTCGGATGTCCATTTTAATTAATATTCGGAAAAGCATGGAGGATGCGAATGAAAAAATGATTCAACACTTCTAAATTGATAAAATACTTTAATATAATTTCGGTATTTTCTTTATTAAAAATCTTTTGGCTAGGGAAATATTTTCACCGAGGGAAAAAAAATATTGATTTTTGGTGGAATTTTAAGGAAGCTTTTAAAATAATTTCCAAAGCACAAGGAAACAGCTTTCAAAGTACTTAAAACATATTAATGATAAGTCAAATGACATCAATATTTATTAAAATATGAAGTATTATTTTTAAAAAGTATCCATAAACATTAAAGTTAAAAAATGCATCCTTTGAAAAAAAACCTCCTTGAATTCGTTAAATAGCATCATTTACAAAATCGTTTGTAAAATGCAAGATCTCAATTAATCGTCAGCATGAAAACTATTTTCTCAAATAATATCTGATTCATATGCCTTTTGAAATATTCTACTTCAAACATTTTGAGAGAAAAAAAAACATTATTTTTCTTCAATATCAATATGCAAGAAAACATTTGAAAGTATTCAACGTTTTCCATTAGATTTTCCGATAAAAGTTGTCTTTAAAAATATTTATAATCTACTGAAAAGCTCTATGAATAGAAATTATTTTTTTTACTAAACAGATGAAATGAAAAAATAGAATATCAAATATTTGCAAAAACGATATTTTATTCTTTTATTCCATTTTTTTTGCAAATAAAAGCCGTTTCCTTAGATGTTAGGGTCATTAAATATTTCAAAAAAATTTATATTTGTAGCTTAAGATTCTGCAATTAAACTCTGTAAAGAAATTCATACATAACAATACATAGTATGGCAATTAAATTATGATATTAAAACTTTAAAGAAATCTTACAATTGAGAAGAGCACTTTTGATTCCAAGTGCAGTCCTTCTTCAGATATTTACAGAGTATCTAATATTCATATCTGCATTGCTTCAAAGAAAATATGCAGATATGAATTCTATAAAGACAATGGCTCAAGATTCGTTTGTGCTGTAAATTACATGAATGTGATATGAAAACAAGGAATCTAAATGCAACATGAAAAGATGAAAAAGTATTGAATATTTTTTAGAATTGAGTACATTAATTCAAAAATCATTTAGAAGCAACATCCTATTACTGCCGTTCATTTGGAAAATTTTTAAATTAAAAAAATGCTAACATTTTTTAAAGCATGAAATATTATGAATATTTGCATGTTATCATTAATTTATTATTCCCTTTCCCTGAAAGAAAATATAAAGCCAATATGATGATTCATCTAAAACCTTCTGTTTAAAACGCTTTTTTTCTGTTATAACTGTTTTTTATTTGTATTTAAATAATCTATACTATATGTTTTTATTTTCAATATCTGGAACATCAAATAACACTTATTTTTCATTGAGGTCTTGAAACGTGTGTTTTAAATAACACTAGCAAAGAGAATTTCATTCGAAATTTCAAAAATTTTAAGACATTCGGATTAAAAACTTTTTTCTCCAAGGAAATCTAAATTGAAAAATATTATTATAGTTTAAAAGAACATGAATGTCATTTTTGAAAAATGCAAATGAAATTCTTGCTGTCATGTATTATGAAATATCTGCTTTTTGAAGTTGACAGATTTGTATTTAGGCAAAATGAAATTTTTTCATCCTATTTTGTAAATTTATTAAATGCTTCTTATTTTCCACATTTATCAATAATAATCCATTTATCAATACCTTCCCTCGCTGTTTTGCATTCATTCCCCTTTTCTTCTCTGTTCTTCTTCGGGAGATAACTTCTTACTGCCCTGTCCTTTATTGGAGAGACAGGAGAAAAACTGATGCCACAAAAGCGATAGATCGTCAATTTTCCGCCCGCGCATTTTCAGGTTTCAAAAATCCCATACTAAAACAAATCATGTTCTCACATGATAATTAGCAAAGTTATAAAAAATAAGTTTTACCTTGTATGAAATCTGATTACTTCGTATAAATGAAACTTTATGTAATTTTGTTAAAAATAAAATAATTTTAAAAATTAAAAATGTGAAATATCAAATCTTATTTCCAGCTAAGACGCTATTTCAATGAACCTCGGAAGTACCCGATCTCTCTTTGGGAAGAATAAATTAGCATAAGAAAACACAAAGCATATGAAAATGTACACTAAAATTAATATACCATATTAGTTGAAAATAACTTAGAGAAATGAGTAAATGAGTGGATGAATAATGAAGTTAGTGTATAGTGACATTATTAGAGAAATGAGTAACTTAGAGAAATGAGTAAGTGAGTAGATGAATAATGAAGTTAGTGTCTAGTGACACTTAGTGTCTAGTGACATTATCATTTTAAATACATTTAGATTCAGGTGAATGCACTATCAAATATACCTCCTTATAGAACTCGTAAATTTAAAAAACCTCCATAAAAAAATTTACTTTCGAAGCTTTAAGTAGCAAAGCATTCACTGCAAAATACGTTTTTTTTTTTTTCGTATAAAAATGCCTGCTTAACTTGGGAAATATTATCATATTTTAAAGTAATATGAGAATTCCCCTTTTTTTATTTTCAAAATTTCACATGAAATTTTAGCTCCTATATTCCTTCCGAAATGGTGAGGAAAAAAAGTCGGAGATTCGAAGCATCTTTTTTGTGACATGTCGAAGAATTCTGGCGCAGATGATTGTCAGCCGGATGCGAGATTTTGAAGAGTTTTTGAGTAGCGATCGGAGATGAGAACCGTTGAAGCTGACACTATAGGGAGGAGACTATATTTTGGAATGCAAAGTGTATGAATCTAGTTTCGGAAAAAGAGTGAATGGTAAGAGGAACACAGAAAGAAAAGAAATATTTCCTAGTTGGATTTTTGCTTTAAAGGTCTTTGAATATCTGAAAATTTTTTTAAATAATGGGGTTTTTTTTCTTCGTCTATTTTTAAAAACTATTTTTGTCTGCGGTGTTGTACTCGGCTTCAACCCAGAGAATTTTAGATACAAAATTTAAAATTACAATTGATGATCGATTAACGAGCTTCCTAAATCATCATCATCGGATCATCGTAACATCGTTTTAGAACGTTCATAACTAGAGAACTTTAGATCCAAGAATTCAAGTTACAATGGGTTATAGGTTGATGGACAGCAAAATTATCATCGTTTAGATATCGTATTTAAATTTACTGTTTTTGAAATAGTGATTGCTGCTAATATTTTTGTTAACTAATTCAAGACAGATCTCAAAAATACAGGGTTAGCAAAAAATACCCACTTCAGAGGACTCTAAATTAAGTTCTCTAAATTCTAGTTCGAATTTAAGCATTTTTATTGTTTGTAAAGAGGAAATTTTGAAACTGATTTTTCACTCATTTCCTGATCCATTAGAACTTTGAAATTTTGTACAGATATGTACTCCATATTATAATATTATCAATTGATCAACTGATTTAATTAAACGTTGAAAAATGATACACGTAGTTACCTCTTGCTCTGAATCTGTAAATCTGCTTTTAAGATTTAAGTGTACTTATAATAATGAATGACAAAGTAAAGAATAAAAATATTAAGTATTAAAAAAACCTGTTCTATATTGATTTTATTTGTCTTATGTCAAAGATTGCTTCCATTGAAAAAATGTTGCATTTTCACACTATAAATATCAATGTTCCGTAATAAAAATATGATCTTCATTTGAATATGGCCATTTGGTAGACATATTGAAAAAAGATGAAATTGGCATTTAACATCATCTTTTTATGGGCTCTCTGAATGTGACATCTTGTGGGTCTTCAAGAAATTATCTCAGTTCCGTTTTAGATTAATTAACAATTATTGTTAGAACTACAATCAGGCGCTGGCGTACTACGAATAGGAAGGTAAAAAGAAGTGAGAAGAGTCTTCAGTAAAATATTTTGAACTTATATAGTTTCGGAAGGGAATTTGTAGAAGCAATGTTTTAGATTTAGTATGAGTTAGAGTCGGCATAGGAAAATAAGAAATATCGAAACTAAGAAGTTAAGGTTAAAGTGAAGCTTGAGTTCGAGTAATTGGAAAATAACTATTTTTAGAACGTGGATAAATTGAAATTATTACATACATATATATATTAGTACTCAAAGGACAGAACTTTTAAAGACATTTTAGGCTCCTTAAAAACCATAATATTTATGCAGAATATTCAGGAAAATATAAATAGCAATAGGGATAAAACGGATTAATTTTGAAGAGCATAGTAAGTACGTGTTTATAGTAGGCTTATATTTACAGAGGAACAGAAAAGGTATCATAAAATTTTTAAAATCTCCCATATGGCTTTGTTTCTCATGTTTACTCTGTGAGGTTCTAGATACCTTAATATGAAGATTTTTCGAAAATAAGTATTCTTTACATGCACTTCTACAGTTCAACCTGTTCAATATTCTACAGTTCAATATTTAATGTAGGTTTCCAATGAATCTCCCAGAGATGTTTAGAATTTTAAAAAATTTAATCAATATATGTTAACCATTAAAAAAAATTCCCACTTTCAAGAGTGATATTTCTCTTATCTTTCACCGATTCCATCAATTGCCTGCCGTATATATAAGCCTGATGCAAGTCAAAAATGGTGAAGATGTTCGACCTATGATGAGGGGCCTAGAAGTCTTCAGAGGAGAGATGCCATCCTCGTCATCTGACTATGATTCAAAGTTAGGAACTCCGTCCCAAGATAGACCTTTAATCCAAATAATTTACGCTTTGAGGCCAGATGATTCATCTATCACAGAATCAATACATGCGTATGTGAAGGAAGTAAAACGCGCGAGACAATTTGATACTGAACGGCATACTTTGTTTTGCCTGAGGTAAAAGGATAATACATTACAGTTTATGAAATGAGCACTATCTTGTTCAAGCACTATCTTATAAAATGTGTAATGACTGAACATTATTACTGCATATTTTGAGATGTAATATGCAGATAAGATTTTTTTTATATGTGAATATATTGTTCCGTTTTCTGTTTCAATTATAAGAATAATTTTCATCTCTCAGTAGTCAAATAACTAAAAAAAAACTAGCATAATGGTTTTAGGCAAGCATAAAAACTATTATGCTTGGCAAAAACAAGTGTTTAGAAATTAATTTTATCAAAAATTTTTTTGGAAACATTTATTCAAAATAAAAAAAAATAACATAACAATAAAAGAATGCTAATTCAGTTGTAGATTTGCAACTGGAAGCATAACTTTAAAAAAACATGTACTTTAAGGCAGAAGTTTTATAAAATAAGGAAAAGAGGGAAATATGCGTGAAATTTAAATTCCAGAGGAAATAGAAACTCTTCGAGGAAGGAATGAACTGTTAGAGAAACAAAGACTAAAAAACATATCCTTTGAGTCTAAACTTTTCGAGCCGTTTGATTCCAAAACTCATTAGAACTCCTTCCTCTCTGGAACTCTGGATTTATATCAGACGAAGGAAAGTTCTAATTTTGAACGAAGCGAAATTAAGAAAACTTATGTGCTCCCTAATGCAAGTCTAGGTCTTTCTTCTATTCAAAGAATTGAAATTACGATTGAGGAACACAAAATTGTTTTCGTGGCTCATATGAAACTAAATAAAAGGAGGACTGATATATTTTTATTTTCTTTTAATAAAAATACTGAAGCAAAATTTAGTTTAAAATGTGGAAGCGGTATAATAAGATATACATCATACGTGAGAAATATTAGCAAATAAATGTAGTCAGTCATGCGATATATGTAACTACTCATGTACGTTAGCATCTAATTGTGTATATCTATTTTCTACTATAGTAAACTGCCATTCTAATTCCTTCCCTTCCACGCCCTTCGTTTGCTATATGGGCAATAGAATCCAAAATTAATTGAGCAAGGCGCATTTCAAGTCTACAAATGGTAGCATGGATCGATTCTTACTTCTGTCATATACAGGAATTAACTTTAAAGGATGCGAAAAAAACTTTATGTGTAAGTCAGGCAAACTAAAATAAATTCAAGCGAGCAGGTAGCGCTAAAGCCTGGTGGATATACCGCTATTTATTTTTTCCCCAAGTCCCGTTTCGCTACTTCATTATGGCAAAGACGTGTTCCTGTATGGAATGGGCGAAGTAAACTAAAATTGGGAACCGTCGAAGTAAATAACCTAGAGTATACACTCCTACTAGAGTCCTCAAGGTCTTTTTGCGTTGCGCAGTTAAAGCGAGCAGACATTTCAGGTTCAGTTAACCTAATGACTGCCTAAGGTCTTCGAAAAAAAAATTGAAATACTGCTCCTTTCCTATTATTATGAGTTTTTTCGAGATTTTTAAATCCATGGAGTTGGTCTTATTGGGATTACTAACAACGACAACAAAATAAATGAATTTTGCATACCAACAGGTTAATGGAAACATCATATGTACATATAATATATGGACGAAAAACCAAGGACAAATGAGTGAAAGTATATATTAGAACAACACAGATTCGTGTGTAAAGAAACAGGTTCATCTGTAACATTATGCCCACGATGCGCGCAAAATGTAATTGAGAATGCTAAAAATACGGAAGTTCATTTGCGAATTTTAATTGTGAAGAATTTAGCCTCACATAATCTTGAGTAGGCGTAAATAGTAATTTCATAAATCTTTCAAGATGCACGAGGATCGTCCATTTCCATTAGCAACCCTGTACACTTAATGCATGCTTACAAGAGGTCTATAATAGAGTATTCTTCTAGCTATGCTTGCTAATTTCCCTTTAAAGACCATTAGAAAATCAACTTACCTCAAATATTCAAGTTAAATCAGATTTTTATTTTAGATTATGTCTAGGTAATGCAGTGCTGAATTGATAAAGAAAATCTACTGCACTATCTTTTTATCAGTCCTCGTATCATGGATTTGGTTGATATACCAATTGGGATTAGAACTAATGTTTCAATTAATTATTTTGTTTATATTATACTCCTGCGCAATACAAGAATGACCACATTCTTCATACACTAAAAATTGATATGTTTGACTTTAAGAAGTTAATTAAATACTGTTCAATCTTTCTAAAATCTTTTGATCAATTAAAGTTTATTTTAAAGCAAGTAAAAATGTAATTCACAATCAATTCTGAACATTTTTAGTTCTATCTAAAGAAGCAAAAAAAAACCGCATTCGTTCTATCTAATTACGAACGCGAGATCATTTCAGTATCCTGCTTCATCTGATCGGCATCAGTCCAACACAAGATACACATGTAAAACTAATTTAAACATTAATCAAATTTAAAAATAATACATATTTTTTATTACGATTTTTTTATTATTTTTAAGGATAGCACATTTTATATAAGCTTGAAGTTCTGAAAAATGAATTGCAACAATTTTTCATTTCCTCAATGCTTTGTTCTTGGCAGTTTATTTTTAAAAGTTAATGAACTATGTTCAAGACTTAATTAATATAATTAAACTCGTTACAATAGAGGTTTTCGCATTCCTGGGCACTTGATATGAAAGAAAAGGAAATAATTAATGACATTTTTGGGTTTCTTTGAGCTCCTCCAAAACATGCAGACAGCTGCAAGAAAGATTGATGAATCTGTTTTTGTTGTTTGGATTAGAAAGCTGCCGTAAAACAAACAAAAAAGAAAAGTGAGACTCTTTCGATACATTTTATTTTTTACACAAAAGAATTTTTACTAATTAACTTAGAGTTGGAGATGAATTATTTGAATTTTTGCAAGCAACAAAGTAAAATAATATGATACTGAAAAAAATTGATTTTTTTTTTGCTCTTTTATTTCAAAATTTATAACTGCGTAACAATAAAATTATTATTTGTGTTTTTTTATTTATTCAATGTATATATTTTTTACATTTCATTCAGAAGATATTTAAACAAAAGGAATTATGCCGATACTTGGATATTGATAATAATAATCAATTCAATAGTAAGATATTGGGTAGATAACCATTATTGGAGGTAAATTAAAATGTTCATCATTGAGGGGTAAAATTTTGAAATAGCCCTCATTGGGAGGTTATTGTTGTTGTTTCTAATCCCAGGTGTTAAAGCTGCGCTATACCACCTCCATAAAACCAAAAATCTTTAAAAAGGTTAAAAAACAATAGCGGATCCCTTAAAATCTCAAAAATCGTAAAATTTAAGCATTTAAGAATGTGATTGGGGGAGACTTGATTTGTCTTGCACCAAGGACATTCAGCAAAGATCCTCCGTCCGTGTTGGAAGGTGAGGGATTTGGTGTGTCCACTCAAAAAACGAGAGAGAGCCGTTTGCTGTTTTCTAGAGATATTCAGGCGGCGACACCAACCAAGACTCTTACCAAAGTACCAAGAATGAGCAGGTGGGACTCTCCAAAGTGCACTCGATTCCATCTTTTCGATAGAGGAGATTTCAGAATAAGTTAGTGTTGCATCATCATGAAATATGTCAGTTGAGGCAGTCTTAGCCAAGTTATCCGCTATCTCATTACCATTTAAACCAACATGTGAGGGAACCCATTGAAAGTGTATAGAGTGTTCAGCGGAGAGCCTGGTAATAAGGTCTAAGATATTCATGCTAATCTTGTCCCCCACCTTTGTCAAATGAGAAAGGTGCTGTATAGAAGTACGACTGTCCGTTAAAATCCAAATGTCTCCGAAGACAATTTCAGAGGACGTGTCGATATATTGATGCCCCTTATAGATTGCAATAAGTTCGGACCTGAATACAGAACAGTTGACAGGATTTCTAAACAAAATATCAGTAGTTCCTTCAGGAGTCTCAATGTGCACGTCATTGGGAGGTAAAAATGTTGAAATAGCCATCATTGAATAATGATTTAAGAATCGATATAGGGTAATCGATAAAAGGTAATCGATTGTCACTTTTTACAATCTTCTCAAAATCTGGTAGGGTACCGGTGCTCAACTTATTTTGTAGACGACTGCATGTTATAAATTTTGTTTTAAAAATTAAAATCAGATTTTTTTAAACTATTGAAAACAATTTTGTATTACACAAACTGAAATTCCAAATATATCCAAACACAGTTCTTGATTGTTTTATTTCTTTATTATAATGACACTTATTTATTTGGGAATAATTTGTAATATTAATGGATTTATGAATTTATACAACAGTTGAGAATTTTTACAGCTGGAATATTCATTAATTAGTATAAGCTTCAATCTGTATGTATTAAATACAAAACATATAGATTGAAATATCTAGAAATATGCAACATTTTACGAAATTGATACCAAGATTGATCAAATTTCTGAAAATTTCGAACCATTTGAACCCGTTTTTTTAATATGACGGTTGAAATTATGCATAATTTCATGACACTCAAAAATCGAAAAGTAATTCAAACTCTCTCATTTTAATGAGAAGAAGAATTCCTTTTACTACTTTCTTTAATTTTCTTAATTATAACAAAATGATATCGGAGTTTGCACGAAAGATAATAATAAATATCTTGCAAATCTTAAAAGGAAATAAAATTAATTTGAAAGATGAAATTTTTTTAATAATATGATTTATTTGAAGAGGAATATTCTAAGAAGA
Source organism: Argiope aurantia (assembly GCA_026543865.1). Classification (NCBI taxonomy): domain Eukaryota; kingdom Metazoa; phylum Arthropoda; class Arachnida; order Araneae; family Araneidae; genus Argiope; species Argiope aurantia. The sequence goes on along the minus strand of JAPMOR010045543.1, from coordinate 326,617 downwards.
ATATTTTGACAAGTCCTTCTGAGTCAATCATGCGTCATTTTTGCACAAAGGTCATTGAGAACATTAACTACTTTTAGAAAAGGGAAAACTTTCTGTATTTAATCATAAAAAGATTTTAGTAAGGCTTTTGGCAAAAATGTTTTTTATGTTTATATTAAATTATCTTTGTTTTATAAGGGAAAAAAACGAATATACCTCTGTTCAAAAGAAAAAAATTATTTCAAAGAAGTTATTTGATCAAAAACAACATTTTGCTATTTGCCAGGTGGTCTTCTTACATATTCGTTAATAAATTTTTATCCCTTCCCTAAACCCGTATAAAATTGTAGACCTTGAGCAAGGTCATGTCTGCCACGAGTGCTCAGATATCTTTCTGAGAGTTCTGTGCTTCATCTATCTATACTTATAATAAACTCAATGTGTGTGTGTGTGTGTGTGTGTATGTTGGCGCTCTACAGGCCAGACCATTCAATCTACAGCTAACAAATTTGGCACGTGTATACCTTGGAGGCAGGGAATGTGCGCCTGCGGGTTAATTTTTCGAATTTTCAACTAGAATTTTATTTATTTAAAAAGTAAGCGAAATTTTGACGTGTTTCTGCTATAACTTCCGAAAATATTAACGCACAAAAAAGATTTTTACATGAAGTTAAAGATCAAAGAAAATTTATCTTTTAAATGATACTAATGTTTTAATCTTAAAATTAAATTTCTATTTTTAATGAATTTTTAAATAAATATTTTAACTATGTTTTTCAATTATTTTTCGTAAAAAATAAAAATTCAAATTAAGCACGTTTCGCATTCATGGGAAAAAATTAGCTTTTTTCAAAGTGTTGCCATCACATTGATTAAAGCTCGAATTAAAAATAAATTAAATCTTTTTGGAAATGAAATCTGCAAAAATATAATTTTTGGCACGTGTTAGTAGGAAATGAAACAAATATGAAATATTATTTTTTCTAAAAAATAAATTCAAGAAAAATTATTTATGGTCTTTTACACTCTCTATACAGGGTGTTTATTTAGTCCCGGACTCATTTTGATGTTTAATGACTCATAAAATAAAGAAGATATAAACAAACTTATGGCATTTATTGATGAAATAACTCATATATTTTCCTTTTCAGGTTTGGATATTTTTACTTTTGTAAATATCGTCTGCGCGTGTGGTTAATTTCAGATAATTTCATTTTCCAGTCTAAATATCTGTACTTTTCTAAATATCGTCTGCTTATTAATTGCATTTTCTCTCTTTTGTTTTTGGCAACTATTGAAATGTTATGTCTACTTTTGATGTGTTTGTTCTACGTTATAATAAAGCTCAATGTGTGTGTGTGTGTGTTGGCGCTCTACAGGCCAGACCATTCAACCTACAGCTACCAAATTTGGCACGTGTATACCTTGGAGGCCGGGAATGTGCACCTGGGAGTTATTTTTTCGAACTTTTAATTAGAATTTTATTTATTTAAAAATTAAGCGAAAGTTTGGCGAGTTTCTGCTATAACTTCCGAAAATATTAACGCTGAAAAAAGATTTTTACATGAAGTTAAAGATCAAAAATTTATCTTTTAAATGATACCAATGTTTTAACCTTAAAATTAAATTTCTATTTTTAATGAATTTTGAAATAAATATTTGAGCTATATTTTTCAACAATTTTTTTTCGTACAAAATAAAAATAAAATTTAAGCTGCTCGAGCACGTTTCTCATTCATGGGAAAAAATTAGCTTTTTTGAAAGTGTTGCCATCACATTGATTAAAGCTCCAACTAAAAATAAATTAAATCTTTTTAGAAATAAAATCTGCAAAAATATAATTTTCGGCACGTGTCTGTAGGAAAGGAAACATATATGAAATATTATTTTTTCTAAAAAATAAATTCAAGAATAATTATTTTATGATCTTTTACACTCTCTATATTATTAATCCCATAAATCAGTTATATTTTATGGCAAGTTTTGTTTAATATGAACAGGATATCCTTTCAAATCAGGACCACACAGCTGATTTGTAAACCTTTAGTAAGTCACAGATCTGCTAAAATGGTCTAAATGGAAAATGATTATATTTTATGTAATTTGATTTAATAAATGCTCTAATAAATTACGAATTTTTGATTTTACATTAAGCTTCTGCTGTGGAAATTACGAATAACAAAATGTTCTTGAAACACTAATATTTTAAATAAAAAGAGTTAGTTTCCAATCAACTAAATCAATCACTTAAACTGACTGATTTATGAAAATTTGAATATCACTATTCAATAAAAAAAAAGGATAATTTTAGATTTTCCATCGATCGTTTCAAAGAAAATACGCCAATCAGCGCGCAGGTTTCTCAAGATTAATTGGACTAAGATTATGAAAATGTTGAGTTTTTGTAAATTTTTAACATTTAAAACTTCATAAATAAGTCTTACTTGATCGTGGATCCTTTTGAAAGCAAAACTAAAAACTGAATTTTATGCTGAATCTGAGAAATTTTTGTTGAATTATTGTTTTAGATATTACATAAATTATGAAATATATTTTGTAGTTCACATAAGACTTAAATACCGAGCGATTCTGTTTGCAATACTCATATCCAATAATAATAATAATAAATAAATAACAATAAAGATGATAAATAAAATAAAACGTTTGGTTTTATTTAAAAATATCTTTATATTAATTGCAATTTCATCATTTTCACTTTAAATTAATGTTGAAGTTTTTCCGGAAATGGCAACAAGTTAGCAAAATATATATAGTAAATTGAACGAAACGATCTAAACAACAGTATAAGTTTGGTATGACTATCAAAATTTGAAGATTAAAAATGTTTTGTTTGAGAATCTATTAAGAGAGCAGTTACTTAAAATATTCAATTGAAAATTGTAGTGAGCGGTAATACTGGCGAACCTGCTGGTCGCCAAAGGCGGCTAGTAGTATAATAAAGAAAGCCTTTATTTGTTCATTATTAACTTCATCCCATTAGCGAACAATAGTTAGGAAAGAGTTTCCTTGGTAATTAATTCTGAGAGGCGGTTAATCCACAAGTATAAGAAAATCGGACTTTTCCCGGCCGATTAAAACAGAAATTGAACACAGAACTACAATTGTAGTAAAAAAATTATATATCAAATTTTACTTAGATTTAGTTAAGCTGAAATGTTTTTCAGTTACCATATATGCAGTTTAAACGTTATCATATATGCACAATAAACGTTTTTCGTTTACATATATGCAGAAGTTCGAGCCTACAACTGGTCCACCCCTCAATGGATTTAGTTCCAAACATGATACAAATCTAAGTTTTTGATGCTAAATCTAAGTATTCAAGTCCAGCTCTTTTCATTTTTCCTGCTGTCCTGTAAGCTTGTCTTTGAAAAGCCGGAAGGACAAAGTGAATTTTGTTGAAAATGTGACAAAATTCTGCAAATGTGGAATAATGATCATATATCAAATTTCGTTTTAAACGTGGAGTTTCTTTGAAATCTCGAGTTCGAATTTTTTGGCAATTACAATATTATCTTTTCGTATAAAAACTTTTAGTAAAACTTTTAGAAAAGTAAAAACTTTTATGCGTCTTTCGTTTTGAAAGTCTTTGGTTATTCGCGTAATTTTGGAAAATACATAATTAATAGTTATATAAAAATATTCTCATTTTGAAATAATCTAGGATAATATTTTATTCACATTTGAGCGTTTTTAATAAATAAGACTGAATTAATAATAAGATTAATTAATTTGAGATAAAAATAAATAATTTTATTTCTTATACCAAAAAATATAATATTTCCATTTTCGTTTTAATAACGCTGTATTTTTTAACATACCCATAATTATTAAGTAGGCATAGATTTTTTTATTGATAGTTTATTTACTGATCTGAGTATACAATTATATAGACGAAAGTAGAAAATGTACATCACAGACATTCTCCAAAACACATAACTTAATTATGGATTAGCCGACTTCGACGACTAGCTGATTTGCCAGAAATATAGATCGGGCTTGGTTTCCATAAAATTAAATCAGCTACTCAATTAATCTATAACTTAATTATGTATTTTGAGAATGTCTGTGATATGCATTTTCGACTTTCACCTATATATATGTGTACTCAGATCAGTAAATAAACTATCAATAAAAAAAATCTGTGTCTACTCAATCATTATAGACGTTTACTTCTTCTCAACGACGGAAAAAATTATGCAAATAAGTATTTGCTGAAGCAATGAAAGCGGTTTGAATTTCGAATAAAAATGCATTCTATTAATTGAGTAAATTATTAATTTGAAAAAAGTCGAAATTCAAAAAAAAAAATACACACCAAATGAATGGTTTTCTTAAAAGAATAATTTTTTGAAATTTTAAAACTGTGAAAAAAAACCTTAAGCTTTGGTGTGATAATACTTTTAGAAGTTATCAGAGAAAACACACAAAATCTGGATTAAATTTTACGTAATTAAAATTTCAAAAACATACCAATGAAGGGCATATTTCTACCTTTCAAAATATATTTTTACTATTGATTGATATAGGTCAAACAATCTGGCTTATTAAGTGCGAACACACACACACACACACAATCGCACGAACGCACGCACACAAACAGTGATAGAATTTCAGTGATAGGAGATCAGTGATAGAATTTCATGAATCACACAAACGCATATACACAATAACAGTCCCATATATTCTTTTGAAGTGGAGAAGTATTGTACAGGAAAATTTAGGATGGGGGAATTTCTGGTCAAAGGAATTTGATAAATATTTTCTGTAACTAACTGAAGCGAAAGTTAAATTCATAGATTAAATCAGAATCTTCTCGCTCCTGACCTTTTCATTTGACATTTCTAAACATATTGTTTCAAAAAAAATCGTCAAATCTCAAAAAACAGAAAAAAATGCAAGATTGAAGATTTTTTTCAGCTTTTTTTTCACGACTTTTATAAATTCTGTAGCAAGTATGTCATTAATACGCTAATTTCTTTATATTTAAAACCCGCAGCTTATAACAGGAAATTTCAATTTTTTAATTTTGGGATGCATTTCTTGAGAATATACGTTTGCTAATAGAACGTTATTTAATTACAGAATGAATAAACGTTTATTTAAAGCTAAGGTGGTTCGATTTTTTTAAATGCTTCCGTGTAATTTAACTGTTGTGTACTGAGCGTCAATATTCTAAATTTCCCAGATAGTGGAGAATTTTTAATGCAATGTTTCGTAAATTTATTTTGTTCAAAAACCCTTTCTTCTGGTAGAAAATATTTTCGTTTGAAATAAAATGATAAATCAAAAGAAATTGAAAAAAATTAGTACGTTAATTTTAACTAAAGTAGTTTTCCACCTTTACTATAGATATTATTTATAATAATATAAATTATGAAGAAAATAGCAGAGAGTGCGTTCAACAATTAATTATAAAAAAATAACTCGCTCTTTAGTAAGAAAATTCTTTTCTGAAATATATTATTTTATTTGATTGATTATTATTTTTAATCATTATTTTATTTACTTAAAATATCCATAACTGGAAATAAGGAATGCCATTTATTACAATTTAATGAAATTTTACTAACAAAAATGCAATTTCAAAAATATTTGTTTATATGTTGATTTATTTAGATATGGTTCAATGAACTCTGTTATTCTTATATGTTTATCTTCCATGCAAGACTTTTCTTTTTCTAAGAGAAAAAAAATCCCTAATTCAGCTTACATACGTTATCTTAAAACCAAAAAAGCATCTTTCTTAAACTCTTTCAAGGACAGAAACATAAGGCATTTCCTTGAGGTTGTATTTGGAAGAGCACAACACGCGACCCAACTTCTTTGTCAACAACATCGTTCCCATGTACTACTATTCATCTGCCGTCAGATACATTTAATTTTCCCTTCCGTTGCAAAAATCCCCACGAGAGGGAATTATTCGTTGGAAGCAAGAGAGAAAAGTACTCACGCCTCCTAATTGCGACCCGTTGCCCATCCACGGCCAGGAAGACGAAGAGCAGCAAGAGCAACGACGTCTTCATTTTGACTGCGTGTTTATCATCTTCAGCTTCCGGATGGTGATGGGATGAAGGCAGCGCCCCCTTGTGGATATCTGCGCCCACGCCAAATGAAAAATTTTGCGCGCCCTTTCGGTTTAGTAAATGTTACATTGTTCTTTATTATGTGTAATCATTAACTTCGCGTGGATATTATTAAATGGTAGAGAAGTATACGAGTTAGATTTCATAAAATAAAACAGGACAATTTAAAAGGATAAAAGTGTAATAAAACGTTGATATTCATATGTTAAAATATTAAAAATATACGGCTGGAATTGTTTAAAATTGAGTTCATTAGACGCAAAGTTTAAAATGAACCGTAAATTATGTATATTTGAGAAACTTGATTTAAGAATCGGTGCAAAATTCTTTAAAGAGGAAATGCTTTATGTGAATTATTTTCACAATAAAATTTCTAAAAGTTTAATAATCATCCAATAAATTCTTAATGAGTTAAAAATGATTAATAATAAAGAGTTAAAATCAATTATGTAACTATGGAATAAAGGTACCAAAGATACATTGCTAGATTAAAAAAGATAATAATAATGCTTGGGTATGCCCAACGTAAAGACAAATTAAGGTTATGGCTTATGATTAAGGGCTTAACAAGTACAAATTATTAACAGGACGATCGAAAATTTAATATATTAACTGTTAAAGTAAGTAAGAGACACAACAGAAAGATAAAAAAAACCCCACATTGTAAAGAATACTTGAAATGCTAAATACATGAGCTACTTATCGTTGTTCATCAGCACTGCATTAGGATTTCAGTCAAAGGCAAATTTCCGAAGTCAGTGACATAATTTTTCGTATGAACAACATGCAATAATTTGCAAATGGTGAGATGGTGGATATACTAACCTTATTTAAAAAATCTGTGATGTGGCTACTAATGTTCACGAAATGCTGGTTATTTTCATAAAAATTTGGTTAATCCATTCACTACTGCTTTGGTTCGTACATAGCTTCGAATAATTGTAATGAAACTGAACGAGAGCATGTACGGAAGTGTAAAAGGTTTCTAAAAAATTCTAACTTTGTGTACCCTTCTTGTTCTTTGGATAGAGTTTCTGGCTATATTTTCCCATGTTTAATTTGTTTGAGCTTTTTACTTTTTCTAACAGTATAGGCATTGAATTTGTATATTTAAATATGATAGAACTATTTCCTCATATCGTAAAAAGCCTTCTCAAAGAAAATTTTACACCATATTGTAAAATATCTAACTCAATGGTTTGAAACAGTATAATTAATTAAGCATAATTTTATTAGTATCCCATTTTGAAATTCAACGAAGGTAATTAAAAACGAAAATCGAAATTTTGGTTAAAGGACTAGGGAAACACCAAAGCTTTTAATTCACTTTATAAATATTCGCAAACACACATAGATTTTCTCACTTTGCCTAGTCTAGCAAGTGGAACAATGACATCGACGAAAATAACATATACCAAGCACACGTGAAGCATTTTTTTTAATAAAGAAGAGAGTTTTTGTTTCGCAATCCTACAGTTTCGAAGCCGAGACCTTGACATCTGAGCCTGCTTTGAACCAACAAGAGGGAAACAGCAGAAGTATATTTAGCCACTCTTCTCACTAATTGTGACGCTTAATCACAACAGCACGTGGTACCTAATAATTTTTTTATCAAAGCCCCCTCTTTACAAAATAAATAATTGCATACAAATGTCGAGTTTATTCAGTAACTAATAAATTCGAATATAAATTTATTAGTTGCATAATAGTTGCTTGCTAGTATGTGTCAAATAGTATATGTATAAATAAATTAAATGATATGTGATAAATGTTGGTTCAATCTGACAGCTAGTTGCAGTTGTCATGTGCTCTGAATCGAATTATTTTATCCTCACCATATATGTATATTTTTAGAAGATAATATAATGTATGTCTTAATGAAAATGAGAATTTTCGAAGTAACTAATCACAGAGGCAAAGGAATTTTGCCGATAGATCATGGAGCGGAGCATTCTAGTTTCCCATGTCCATGAGAAATTCATTTTACCATTAAAATAAAAAAAGTGATAACCATTTTTTAAAGAAATACCTTAAAGATTAGCTGGAGCAGTATAAAATAGTTAAAGCTCAATGATAGTGTGACATGGTTTTTAGACTTATCCGTAAAGGAGTACAGAGGCAGACTCTTGAAGAAAACAGTGCTGCTCGAGTGCAAGTCAAGCCACGTGGCTAAGAAAACCCTCTAGATATATCGTTCTGAAGCATTTTCAGTGCAATCCCAATCTTCCTCCACTTAACATATAAAATGACTGAAAATAGAATGGTGCATCTGTCACATTAAATTCAGGGCATTGGAATTGTTTGAAATCTAATAATTTGAACGTTGGCGTCATCTTCCTATCTACTGGAACAGTAGCATCATTGTTATCTGCAATTAAATAAAAACGTAATTCCACACTTGAAATTGCAATTAAAAAAGACTGTTGTTATGTTTATAATTTTCAGACATAATAATAGTTTTCTTTTCATTTGGAAACATATGTATCGTGATTTTAATAAAACATTTTATACAGTAGTGATTTTACAATTTTTGAAAACTTAATTATGAGAAAACAAGAGTGTCTTGAAAACAGAAAAAGGCTTAGGACTGAGTAGATGAGAGGTTTCAGGTTTATGAGAAATTCTATTCAAATCATTTGAATGCAAACGCATAGCAATGTAAATATATTTGAATAATCAGGAATTTTTTTAAAAAAAATTAAAATCAAGATGATGGCTAGGATTTTATTTATATTTGCATTAAGGCATCTTTAATTATCGCTTAGATAATACTAAAAGACTCTTAAATAACAATTGGATGTAAGGGCTCTTAGGTATTTCAAATACGAAATTTTAAACTTTGACATTTTAACTGAAAAATTTCAGACAGTATTGGAATTTCTTTAACTTTTTCTGAAATGTACAACAAAATGTTCAAAATAATTCCTAAAGAATTGGTGGTCATTTTTACAATTGGCATATTTTCAAAAAAAATGTATGCATTTTTATATTTTAAATATTATGATGAAGACGAAAATTCTATTTTAATATATCTGAATCTGACAAATGAAGTATTGAAAAAACACACCATTTAGCATTGAATTTTAACTATCATATTTTCTCTATTATGTAATTAGATGGCGCTTCCATTTTGAAATTGTTTTGATTCGAATGAGAATTTACAAAACACTTGAGTTGTTTATTGAGTTAGAATTATAGAAATTTGAGTTAAATAGTTAAGGAATCTTGTTACTTCATTGTACATTTCTTTAGCAACTCGTAAAAATTATTGTAGCTCAGAAGTTATGTTGAGTCTATCAAGAAGTTCTGATTGCACGCTATTAAATTGTCATTTATTTATGTTTTCACAACAAAATTCTTTGAGGAGAAAAGGTCATAATAATGATGAGGTAAGAAGATCATACTTGGTTAAATCTTTTGTTGATAAGGATAAGAAGTAAGTAAGACAGCATGTCATTGATATAATTCCTTCAATGACATAATAAGATTACAAGATTAGTGCTTGCTAGATTGTCACAAGATTAGTGCTTTAATTCGCAGAAAAAAATTATCATTTTTGCAAAACCGAATATTGTTTGAATATTACACCTTCCAAATTTTAACAATCTTCTGTTTAACATTTAATTCATTCATTGAATAATTTATTTATTGTTTTATGTTATGTTCATTGCAAAAGCTTTAGTAATAGGAAGAATGTTTTAAAATTCACGCGTTATTATTATTTTGTTTTTAGAATCAACTCACTCAATTGAGTTTTTGTGTAAGTTTTAAGAATTAGAAAAGTCTTAGAAATAATTTTTCAGAGCGTCAAACTAACATAATCGTAATTTCGAGAAACTTATTTGAAAAGACAGAAATTTAAGAGTTCATTCATCTCCCAAGTAATATTTTCAAGAATTTTTCTTCCGAAGCTGAATAACTTAAGCCTACAGTATATTTTCCAAATTTGTGGAAATATTTATTTTCATCCAACACTCTTCATGAAAGTTTTAAATACTGGACAAGCTAATCAGACCTCTTAAGTAACAACTTTAAAAAACAGTCTGGTTTAGACAAAACAGTTTTAATAGCATAGAAATGAAGCTTTCAAAAGATTTTCATGTTGATATTAATGCAGAGAAGATGATTCAAACTGATACTTCACTTTAAAGAAAACTATTTTGTATGATCATAATGTGAAAGACTAAATTTTATTATTTTTCAAAATATAGAGAGACTTGATTAATTTGCTATTTAATTTATAAAAGCCTTAAAATTATTTGTTTTTTCTGAAGGAATTTCCTTACTCCCTATATTATTTAAGATGATGAGATAAGATGATATAAAAAAATTGTTATGTGGTTTTCTTTAGATTATAAAATAATTCAGAAATTCAAAATTATCTTCAGTATCAGACACTATTTCTTATTGTTTTCTTATTTCAAGCTTGGAAATACTGTATTTTGCTTTAATAATCGCTTGCTTGCTTATCAGAGTCTTAAATTTCTTAATGTTAAGTTTCACTACAATCTTTCTCATTATTTTTTGAAATTGGTTACAACAATTATAAAGACAAGATTTAAAAAATAAATAACTGCGACAAATTTTGTAATTTTTTTAAAAAAGACAGTTTAACAATTGATCTCTTTGATAATTTTTTCATCAATTATTAATCAAAAATATATTTAAAATGTTTATCCTTAGAGAATCTTTGATATATCACTCATAAATATAATTAAAAGAAACCTTTAAATTAGGATTTCTTGCGAGTATTTTATCATAATATTCAAAATATTCTAGAAAGATCATTAGCTACGGCATTTTACACCTGGACTGCTATACATATCTTTCTGTACCCTTTCTTGGTTACAGTTAAAAACATTTTACGAGCATAATTCGTGCCAAACTCTTACTCGCAATACAAAACACTCCTCACGAACCAATTTTTTTCCATAGAAATCCATGTAAAATAGTACAATGCGTTCCATTATTATTTATAACTCATGCTTTTTTTACAAAAAAATTGACTAAAAACATTTGTCTTTGGCTACGCTTCAAAATTTGGTGAAAATGAGACATAGCATTATCGTTAAATGAATTTGTAACGTTCATAGCTACTGCCTTATTAAGCTGATGCTTCTCAGCCCACGATGCAATAATTTCCCGTACTTTCAGAATCTTCCTTATTCGATTGGAAGGTTGCTGTTTTGTTCCGACTATTATTTCTTTCTCTCCTGGCCAAGTCTCCTCCTCAGTGTTTTGCTGTGATACAGAATGCAGTTTCAAAAACTTTTCAGTAGTTCTGGCTTATCGATGCCGTTCCTATTCATCTCTATTCTCCAAGTTTGAGCAGAGACAAAATCTCGTCGATTAAGGCTGCACAGGTTATTGCTCAAAGCCATGGTGTACGTTCGTCAACTCTATCTAATTAAAACTTCTTCCATGTAGATAGATATACGGGTTCTCTTAAAACAAGAGCCCAATCCAATATGTGGCATCATGGCATCTTACCACCATACATTCTGCGAAAATTGCTCATCATACGAGCCACTTCCGTACTTTTTTTTTTTTGCTCATTATGCAAATCATTCGTTATGCGAGGTGCTCACTAAGCAAGATTTGGCTGTATATTTATAACGCCATGTAATGTCGTCATTTGTTGATACTTTACTATTTATTTTGCCGAAATAAAATTTATTATTAAAAATTATTTATTTATTACTAAATTAGTTAATTAAAAATTCCTTAATCTGTTCATTGATTCTTCAAAATTTCAGTAAATTATTTTTGTACTAAAGCTGGTAACATCTGATTTCCTATTCGAATAATGTAAACAGGTTTACCTGAATGGTTCATTGCATTAAAATATTCTTAAAATTCTTTTATACAACACTACAATGTAACAAAAGTTAGAACACGTGATTTTTTTAGGGAGCATTTAATGTTTCCATTAGTATTTTTGAAGCTTTCCTTCAAAAGAATTTCATACACTTATACAACACTACAATCTAACAAAGGGAACGAATTCCCTTCCAACATAATTTAACAAATGGAGCAAAATTATTTCTTCGTATTCTTCATTTCTATTCCAAGAAAGAAGGCATTGCCAAGTGTGCGTAAAGGTTTTTTTCTTGCCCATAACCAGTTGTCGTAATGCTAGTGCACAAAACTTGGACAAAAATGTGGATTATAAGATTTTTATAGAATTATTTTCTTTCTTTTCTTATGCTTTATTTTTATCCAAGCTAATAAAAGTTGGAAAATGCTTTATTTCTCTTTTTATATAACAAACTTATTGAATTTGATTTCCCAGTCACTATCCAACTTTTTAATCAAAAGTTAATACTAAAAAAAGGCTGCTTTATACTTCTCGATTATATGTCTTGAAGCTGAATTAATTTTATAGTAGGCGAAAGTTAAAAATATTACACGAAAGAAATTAAGTAATAGTAAAAATACCTAAATGTTAATTTTTATCCATATCTTGATTCACTAAAGAAACATGCATGCAAATTAGTATTTAATTTTAAATAATCCACTTTTATAGACTTATATTATTCATTAAAATTCTATATTCAATGCAAAAAATGAGTGGGATTAAAAATTTAGATTTAATGGGATTAATTTTAGAAATTGAGAAATTTTAATTCATTAAAAAATTTAAAATGCTCAAATTTTTACTAATAAATTCGGAATCTAGCAACATTTTTATTTCAATTATATTTCAAAACGTTTCTTGTTATTACCTGTTAGTTAGATAGTTTTATGCATATCCATGTTTCAATCATTTCAGTATTGATTTTGTGACAGTTTTCTTCCAACATAATTTAACTAGAGTTCTCTTATAAGTGTTTAATTAATTTTATACATTTAATCAATTAATTGTAAAAAATCACACTATAAATGTATGTTTTGAAATTAATTAATTTTTTCCGTCTTCAGAAATAAAATAGAAATTTTGTGCATTTATAGTTTTCAGAACTATTTTCAAAGTTCAGACCTTCATTTAATTACCTTAAAATTAAATGATTATCTAATTTCATAAGAAATTTTTTATTTATTACATTTTACATTTTATTACATTTTTTTACATTATTACATATATTACAGCCAATATTTTACTACTTCTAATTTTACATTATTATTAACAAAAAAAAATCAATACTTTAAGATAATAAATTAAAAAGAGTGAGTAACTTATTTTTAATCTTTTTGGAGAAATAATGAATTATTTTCTAGCATGAATTACATGAAGTAATTCAGGTAGAAGTAATAAAATTTTAAGGATAGCTTGAATACATAGAGAAGTCTTGCTTAATATCCATTTATGTTTTGTTCCATGAACACTCTTATGGCCAGTGTTGTATTTTAGTTGAAAAATTATTGCGGTACGTTAAGAAAATGAAAACAGCTATTAATGCTTATACAATGAGTAATTAGTAATTCAAAGCTGACAGAGCTAAAAAGAATTCAAATTATCCAAAAACCTGAATGAAATAAAATTATTTTTACTTTTATTTATGTTAAATAAAAATAAAGACACTATAGCCAATTGGTTAGGAATAATGATTAGTTTTAGTTTCGATTAATTCTATTATGTTTAATGTGATGTTCATGATTTATGAACAAAATGTTTTAATTGTTTTAATTATTTACTGTTTATTCTTAATAGACTTGATAAGATATTTCAATATATTGATATTTGTTCTATTTATTTTGCATATGAGTTTTTATACGAGGAGTCTAATCTCATAGATATCATAGACCCATTAATAGCTTAAGTTTCCGAGTAATCTGTTTTAAATTCCGTTTTATTATTTGTAGAAATGTAATTATTTTTATTGATTTCTCGTGTAAAAATAATTTGAATTTCATTCCAACAATGAAATTTACTAAAAAAATATATTTTTTTAAATTGTTAGTATTCAAAAATAATTTCCACAATTAAGCTGATATTATTAAAAAGACATTTTTTAGTCTAGGGATAAGAAAATCAGTTTTATGTGCAGTTATTTTCGGCAATTATTGCAAAAAACGCCGAAATGTCGCTTGATATTTAATTATTTATAACTCTAATTAAAATGTCAAAAAAACACACTTATCTTTTTTGGGTATCTTAGTCTTCAAAGTGCTTTTATGGTGGATTTGACGAGTTTCGATCCTTCAGTCTATCTTGTTGAACACCTTTATTTTTAGTAAAAATAAGAAGTTTAAGAAATAAAGAAAATGCCTTACTTTCCAGTAGAATTCGAATTAAAAAAAATTAAAATTAACGAAATTCCACTGTATTAATAAGCATGATTCTTAGTTTGGGCATGGAGTTTTAAAACATTTATATGGCTCTTCTACTAAAGAACTGTATTTTTTATCTCTAAATTTCAAAAACAGCCTCTTAAATATAGTTTTCTGAATTACTTTTTGAAATTATGCATGTCTTTCATTTTTTATTTAAATTTATTTTTAGTAATTATTAATTAACGGTAAACATTTCATTGATAAATATTTAATAATTAACGGCAAATATTTCATTAGTAATTTTCTTTTCAGGGCGTGCTGCTTTAGATACTTTAAATTTTACTTGAAAAGTTCATAGGTAATGTGAACTCAGCCAATGAATTCTAATTAAAAATGTTATCATAAATCTCCTGAATTGAATTAACGAGCCCAAATGAGTCCACTTAATAACAGACTTCCGAAATCATTTCTGTCTCTAATTAAATTATACGTTTCATGTTTCTTACTTGTTTTATTCTTTACTTCAAACTAGTCAACGAGATTTGTGTCATTAAAAGTATCTTTGTTAGAGATTAGATTGCTCAAGTGCAATCCTCGTTTTCTCGGTTTCTTCTAATAAAGTGGATAGATTATGGAATATATAATTTTTGTTTGTTATGGGAAACATAATCAATTTATACCAATCCCCCGGGGGCGGGCACCTCGAAAATAGGATGAGATGCTTCTGGTATCGTGGTTGGATCTCATCAGCCTGGAGGGTACATAAAAAGGTGGGGGATCTGGTACCTCCCATCGATGACGGGAAAGGTTGTACTATGGCCGGTGATGGCCCTTAGGTCTCAATCAAAGTTCCTGCCAGTGTTAATGTTGCGGCGGTCCGGTCATTCAGTTTTCCTTATCCGTGTGCCTTCGGGCGGGTCAGCGAGTCAGTGATATGACTAATCAATTTATACCGAATTCCATTGATTATTTTTGAATCAGTTTTCAATATTCTCATTTATTTTTGATATTTTCTTCACAGAAAAAATATTGCAAATATAAGAAAAATTCAGAAAATACGTGACGTAAAAAAAGGGAATGACCACAATGGTGGTATTAAGCATAAACAAATCTCTAGATTTTTTTAAAATATAACATTTAAAGCAAGAAAAAAGTTAATAATAACAACATTTTAGAAAGCTATATATGCATAGATTTAAAAACTCTCTGTAGTTTTCTCAACATTTTTCTGAATTTAAATTTCCTGCAATCTCAATTTAGTGAGCTAAGTTAACAAACAGAAGAAAGAGCGTCACGAACACATGAATGTGAAGTTACCGGATAAGTAATCGATCTCCTGTTTCTCCTAGGGGTATGGCAATGATGTGGTGTTATCTCCTCTCCGATGACGGAATATACCTCCCTTGAAAAAGAGCGATTATTGATAGTTCTATCCTTAATTTCAAATTTTTTTAGTGGCGAGCATATGAAGTACCTATCCAAGCATCCGAAGTACTTGAGTGACCGTCGTTGCGGAAGTATGGAGGATAGGAACTAAAGTTGAGACCTAATGACCATCATCAGCCACGGTACAACCTCTCCCTTAGGAGGTACATCTTGTCATCGACGTCTAAGTAATTTGACCTCAGAACTTTAATGCACGAATCCAGGAGGCAAGAATCAACCACCTCACACTAGCTTCCTACATTGGGAATTACCCTCTAATTTTAAATTCAAGAAAATGGTTAAATAGCGTTGTGCGTCAGATGGGGTCAGATTGGGAAAACTTGGAAAGATATCCTTGACATGTTATAGGCTGTCAGGCGTTATCAAAAGAAGAAGATTAAACTTATAATAATAATAATAATAATAATTGAAAAGATTGATAAATATATTATGCTATTAAGAAAAAAGATGCTTATATCGTTCAGAAGCACAAAAAATGACGTAATTATTGATGAAATAAAAATTATCTCATAAATAGTTACAGATAAGATGAAAAAAATTCTTCTCGGGGTTTAATTTTCTAAAATATATTCGATAGATTTTTTTAATTATTTCATCCTTCTAGAAAAAAAATTATGTTAATTTAATGTTATCTAAAACGAGAAATCTAAAATTTTATAATGCAATGTGATATTATTTGGTAAATTAAATTCGATCTGTTATTGCACTTTATTAAGATGAATATGATTGTTTTGGAGGCAAATTAAAATTTGATTACGAATTAAATTCAAATTGAAATTTTTTACTTTTAAAAAGCTTTTGAAAATTTGATAGAATTAAAAGAAGGAAATATTTATGAAATAAAAACACTACAAAAGATCCCCGCCAACGTAAGAATTTTTGAAGTACAATTTTTGAAGTTATGAATTCTAATTTTCTGATAACAATATCCCAGCATTTTTCTATAATTTTCTTAACAAATCTGGAAGTTTTTTAATTTTTATTTTCCTCCAAAATGAAAAAATAACAAATGATTACTCCAATCGTTAAAGCATTTTTCATTTTTCCACCCAAAGATCATTTGCACCGATCAAAACCGGTTGCATCAAGTATTGCCTTTCCCAAAGAGCTCAACACATCCGCACACTAGCGAACACAAAGTTCAAAATTTTAGTACGATTTATCTCTTCTGGGAACGATAAATCAAATTTCCCAGAGCTAAAGCGTTCCTAAGTCCACATTTTTAACAGATGGAGCAAAATTCCATGTTCGTGTTCCTCATTTATATTCAAAAAAAGAAGTTATTGCAGTACATGCGAAAAGGACCTTTGTTCTTGTCGATTTGCAACAGCCATTATGTTAATGCACTGCATTTTCTCAAAAAGATGAATTATCGATTATTTTATGTTTTCTATATTACCTCATGGTTTTACCTAATCGAAACTAATACAAATTCGAAATTCTCTGCTTGGAATTTAATGCAAATGGTATTTCAGTCTCTGAAGTAGACTAAAATTCATTCATACAGAAATTTTCAAGAATACAATTTCTAAATGAAAATTTATTATTAGTTGTTTATTCAAACTGTATTAATCTCAACTTTATAGATACAATTTCTCTAATTATTAGGAAATAATGTAAAATATTGAGATCTTTAGAACGCATGCGTTTCAGTTTAATGAAAGCCAACTTAAAATTTTCGAACTAATAGTTCAAATGTTTTTCAGTTGCCTTCTTTAAGTTGAAGATAGAATGTTAGACAGAATCTCAATAGCAATATTTTCGTTTTTTATTTTTCATTGGGAGAAACACACAAAAAAATTTCTTGATTTTTATGGGGGTAATGTACGATAATTTAGAATATTTTCGTTGAAAATGCAGTAAATAAAATTTGGTAGTTGTATTTTTCTAAGTATAGATTCGATAATTTAACAAAGAATACTTTCTGCATGAATAGTTTTAACACATTTTATTTTAAGGATTTTATAAAAGGGACTCGGAATTAATAATCTTTCTGACAACTTGTCACCCATAAAAAATCTATGAAGAGTTAAACGAAAATCTTTATTTTAAAAGTACCAAATTAAATAAGCTTTTTATTTGAAGAAGGAAAATTATAAGTTTCTTAAGTTCTCATTTGTAAATGTTGATTTAAATTGTGGTTACATTTGAACTATATTTCGCTGCAAAATGTTATTTATATTTAAAAAAATATTGATGATTTTTAAAAAATTTTAATAAATATGTTTTTGAATACTTGCATAGTGCAGTTGTTTTGCAATGAACCTGTATACAATTTGTAAGATGCATTGCATGATGAAGAGGTTATTTGCAATAAACTTGATATTTCAACATATTATGATTTATGCATTAATCAAGCTATATTTTTGAATAAAAATATACATCTTCCGTGTTTGTCTTATATTCATACTTATCTTGGAAATAATAAATTTGTAGTAATAAAATGCATCTTTTTAAAAATCTTATTTAACCCGGTTTATTTTTATTCTTAAAACCAAATATATATTATAAATTCAAACATATGAAATAATAAGCAACAAACTTTTTGTGATTTTTTTTTATCGGAAAATTTTTTATTTCAAAATTTGTTCCTTTAATACTCTTTTAATTATTTACTTTATAAAAACTTTTTTAAAAAATTCTAAGTATATGTCATTGATCAATAAAATACATAATTACAATATGTAATAAAGTATAAAATCAACCAATAAGCTATATAATATTAATTTGAAGTGGTATATAACATACGTTATATAATAAAGTATATAATATTAATTTGAATTGGTATATAACATGCGTTATATAATAAAGTATATAATATTAATTCGAATTAATATATAATAAAG